>JAPFFP010000094.1:11561345-11575748 GCA_026153255.1 Solanum medicagineum | reverse complement strand
TAAAAATTAGATGATAAATATTAAAAATTATAATTTTTTTATATTCATATGATAAAAAAATATATTTTAAAGTATTAATTAAAATTCATATAATTTGATCTTGATAAGCGGTAACAAATAAAAATAAATGGAGGAAGTACATTTTACTAAACACCATTCATTTTTATTACACTATTAAAAATAATATACATTTCTTGCCTGTCACCCCAAGTATTGAATAATCGAAAGAAGCTTTTCATTAAATAAATAAAAATATGATAATGCATGAAGCCCACCAAAGTTGACCCCTTCCACATTTTCAATCATAAATTTCACCCTTAGCTGGCAAAGTCTTCTCCCTAAAATTACACAGCAAATTATGATAAACCTCTCAACTCTTGATTGTTCTCATTTTGTGCAATAACAAAATGGCAGAAACAAGTAACGTATCAGACAGAAAAGACACCAAAGACGAATTCACTGAAATAACTCTGAGGCAAATTGAACTATCAGATGTGGATGATTTCATGGAATGGGCAACAGATGAAAAAGTCAGCCAGCTTTGCACTTGGGATACTTACACTTCCAAAGACCTAGCTTTGGATTTCATAAACAATATTGCGATTCCACATCCATGGCTGCGAGTCATCTGCCTTCAAAACAGAGCAATTGGGACAATTTCTGTGACACCAAATTCTGGTTGTTTTGATAGTTGTAGAGCAGAGCTTGGTTATGTATTGGCTCACAAGTATTGGGGTAAAGGGATTGTCACAAAAGCAGTGAAAATTGTTGTATCAAACATATTTAAAGAATGGCCAAACCTTGAAAGGGTTGAGGCTTTAGTGGATGTAGACAATAAAGGATCACAAAGGGTGTTGGAAAAAGCTGGGTTCTTGAAAGAAGGTGTTCTAAGAAAGTACAAGAATATAAAAGGGAGATCAAGAGATGAGGTCATATATAGCTTTCTATCTACAGACGCTCCTCAAGACCAGTACAATTAGTTTTGAGGGTTTGATTGGAATTTAGTCAATCATCAAATTAAATCATTGGGTGAAATAATTTGTATTGTATAGACTTTTAATCTATGACATGATATGACTTTTATTTGAATGGTTATTACGTATTGTCTCGTAATAAAATTGTAGTATATTCTAGTCTATCGTATTAGTCTGAATACTCGAACAAAATGTGAGTGTACTTTATCCTTACACAACATGGAGTAGTCCTAGACAACCCTTGATATATGCTTTGAGATGAACTACATCATTTTTATAGTGTCTCGAGGAATTTGAAGAGATTGACTCATCATACAACAACATACTAGTAAAATTTCATAAATGAAGTCTAAGAGATTGACCCACCATACGAGGAGATAATATCTGTCTCAAATTATTTGTTGTGTTTTTCAAAATTAATTGTTTCAAATTATTTTACTAGTATTTTAGATAATTAATTATGTTCTTTTTTATTTTTATTTTTAATAGTAATTGTTCTTGAAAATGGCAAACAATTGGAACAATAATATTAATAGAGTAAATATTCAATGAGATATCAATAAGGATAAAATAATTTAAAATCTTTCTTAATGATTTTCTAAATATGGATTTTGCACTCAGCTATGGCCTTATGAACTAGTCCAACATACACTAGAATTTGAGTGAATTTTCAATCCCTAAGGAGCATCTTCATGGATCCGCTCACACTCCTCCGCGAGTACACCATCCGCAACGAGCTCCATAAGATTGTCCGCATCGGCGACGACTACCGTTTCGGCAATGACTACTCTTTCCCTTGCACCATCGAAACCGCTTATCGCTCCAAACATGTTCAAGCCAATCGCTACACTCTCGAAACCCTAATCAACTTCATCACTAATCATCACCTCAAACATACGGATTACATCCAGCAATGCCGCTCCCTTCGTATTCCGGCTGTCACACTCCCTGACCGTAAACCGCTCCTGGATTATCTCACCGGAAAGACCGCATCTTCCGACTCCATTGAATTCCTTAAATTCGCTCAATCGAATGACAGTTCAGTTCCTATTTCTGTTTCAGCTGGTGTTACAGGTAATGAGGAGAGTGGGTTGGGCGATGATGTTAGGGTTTTGGAAAATCGAAACCCTATTGAGTTGATTAGAGCTGCAGAGAGGCCTTTGAAGGATAGAGAAGCGATTCTGTTTTGTAAGAATCGGGATTTCTATAGTGTTTTTACGGCTGCCTTGCGTAGAGATGAGGAGCGGCAGCGGGCGGATTCCTTGCAGAGGAAAGATGGGTTGGTCGCAAAGAATCGGATAGATAGAGGGTATGGAGGCGGGGATGAAATCGGCTATGATGGAGGGCCCAAGGCGAAAATGCATTTGAAGGGGAGTAAGATAGGGGAGGGTGTTCCTATTATTTTGGTTCCCAGTGCGTTTTCAACTTTGATTACCATCTATAATGTGAAGGACTTTTTGGAGGATGGGGTGTTTATACCAACTGATGTGAAGCTGAAGCAGATGAAGGGGTCTAAACCAGATTGTATAACGGTACAAAAGAAGTTTAGTAGGGATAGGGTAGTTACAGCATATGAAGTCAGAGATAAGCCTTCTGCCTTGAAAGCGGAGGATTGGGACCGGGTGGTGGCAGTTTTTGTGTTGGGGAAAGAATGGCAGTTCAAAGATTGGCCTTTTAAGGATCATGTTGAGATCTTTAACAGGAGTAAGTTTTGAACGGTTATGTGCAGCTGGATTTATGTCGTATTGTTTGTCAAATGATGATAGCCTCTTTCTATACTAGTTCCTAAAAAGGATTAGCGTAATCTTGTTTGTTCTTAACTAGAAAAGTATTGATTTTTCGGGTTAATTTTCACTTAGAATCTGAAATTAGATTTGCTCGCTTTTGTTGCAGTTGTAGGATTTTTCTTGCGTTTTGAGGATGATAGTGTGGAGTCAGCGAAGACCGTGAAACAATGGAATGTCAAGATTATTTCGGTTAGCATATTAACTATGGTGCATTTAGCTCTCATCTTTAAAATCTGTAAAACTGGCAATTTTGTGCAGATGACGGCAATTTGCATTTAATTCTGTATCGTTACAATGTCTTATGAATGCTATTGCAAATGGAATTTGCAGATAAGTAAGAACAAACGCCACCAGGACAGAGCTGCAGCACTTGAGGTGTGGGATAAACTTGAAGAATTTATGCGGTCTCGGTCACATTGATACATGCTGAGTCTCTAGGTAGACAACTTTCTATTAGTTGTATTTCCCTTTGTGACCATCTTTTCGGTTGTAACAATGATTAGCCTGATTTGTCATACTTGAGAAGCTTTTTCTTAATCAAGTAAATGTCTTCATTAAATAGCATGAGGATGCAGCAGTCAAACTTGAGAAGCTATGTGTTAGCATTTCTCCTCCCAACTTTTGCTGTTTATTTGGCTGGTTGATTGTGTCATAGTAAGGAGGTGTTTGGATGTAGAATGTGATGGAACTCTTTTGTTGTTATGCTGATTTTTCGATAGATGACCTTGTTTTATTAGTAATTTAAAGGTGTTTGAAACTTGGTAGTTTGTCTCTCTATCATTTCCATGTAGTAGGAATAACTGTCTGATTTTTGGTGATCCAACTTAACCTTGCACTTGTGCTGAACTCAGTGAGGTCCAAAACTTCCTTCGGCCTCTTGTCATCTGAATTGATTCTCATCTCCTAGTTAATGGAGATATATACAGGAGTTACTTTTAAATGGAGCAGTATGCATGTGGATAATTCTTATAGCTAGACCCTTGCTAGTTTGGAGACTTTGAAGTAGTAGTTTTCGGCATGCAAAGAGTTGTATCATGGGAACATCATTTTGATTTATTCGTACATCACATTCAAGGTATTTAAAGGGATTTGAGTATATTTGAAGATTTATTTATCTTGGACACCACTGATAGGGAGTCTGATGTCAATGAAGCCTTAGCCTAGGTTCTAAGGTTAAGGCCATGAAAAAGTAACATATTTTATGTTCAAATTTGTAGAAATAAGCATTTATATTTTTTGTAAAATGGATTTGACTCTCTCCACTTGTATTTGACTATGTTCATGTAGGCTCCACCTGTTGTTAGTATGAGTAGCTGTGTTGTTGTCTGAGGGTAAAAAGTGATAGCAATGGTATTCTCTTCTTTAATTATATGTCGCCCCTCATTTATACATTGGAGGTTTTGCTGCAAACCGTTTTTGATGTTTCAGATGAAGTCAAAGACTCTTCAGCTTTCCCCAGTGGGTGCTTTGTTGTGTTATACTATACATCCTATAAAATTCTCAACCATTTCAAACAGATTGTACATGTGAAAATATATCAGTTTTGCTTATCAAACAAACATGCATGCTGACTGACTTTTGATGAATAGTTGCTTGTTGGCGAGTTCTAATAGCACCATAATACTGTAGTTCAAGTTTTGTTTGCATCCCTAGTATTTTTAGTTTGAAATTAGCTCTCCTGTTTGTCTACTCAAGTGTCGTGAAACTTACCTGGTGGATAACTCAGCTCCTAAAAGGAGGTTTTGGGGGTGGGGGAATTGATGGTAGAAAGTTGGGGGGATGCAGTTCTCCTTTGATTTATTCGACGAACTAAAATAAATGTAATTTCATTTCTCATTGAAAAAAGAATATGATCTACTTTTTCATCTAAAAAAAAGAGAGGGGAGCCAGGAATGTTGCAAATCGCCAGAATCTCTACAAGATTATGTTTGTTATCTTGTGTTATGAATTGCTTCTTCTTTTAAGCTAAGAGGTAATGAATTGCCAGACTACTCAAATGGAATGATTTGGCAAAGAAGGATTTGGGAATTGGACCCACAGTTCTCCAACATCTGTAAATTATGTCATTTGCAGGGTTGGAAGAAACATGTTTTCATCCTTTTTTTTTTTTTGAATTTTTTGGGGCCAGGAAATGTAGACACATCTGTAAATCGGAATGTAATCCCTGTTGTTGGTTTATACTTGTTAAATGTACAACAAGGATTCGAGAGTCCCTTACATAGAGAATGGGTCATAGCCATGGTTTCAAGGGATAAAAGAAGCATGTAATTTGATTGTCCCTTTTCATTCCCCCCCCAAACCAACTCTTTTTTTTCCCAAGTTCCCCTTCCACTTCCCAAAGAGTTTCAATGTATTTGGGACATCTTTTCTCCTTTGTTCACCCTTTTATCTAGAGTTGAAGTCATGCGCTTCATAGAAGCGTGTGCTCACATATGATGCACAGAGGAGTTCGGATTTGAAGTTTTTGGGTTTTATAAAAGATCACTGGGTTCTTGATAAATTTTCTGGTACATGTTACATGGATTTTTTCAACAAAAAGACAGGGGTTAGCAGTAAGTTCTTCCAATCTCAACTTTGAGGAGTTGGGTTTAAAGTTATTTGTGTATAAGATACTAAACTTATTTACTTTAGTTGCAATTCAATTATTATTGTGCTAAGTTTATATGTTTCATATTTTTAATGTTGTGAATCGTGCGTTGCACTTGTTGCTCAAGTCTCATAGGTGTAGTCAGTCTTTTGTGCTTTTCACTTTATGAAGTACCACTTTTACCTTTGTTAGTCAAGCCTGGCAAAAATGCTTCCACCTTGTCATGTTGGTGCTAGTTCCAATGTCAAGGAGTGTGGGTGGTGTTTAAATGGCAAAGTTTATTCTTTGGCAGTGTGGTACATGATCTTAGATGTGAAGGTAGGGAAGTCGAGGATTAGACTAGAAAGGTATTAGGTAGCCGAGTGTTTTAAGTAATTTTATGTGGGAGAAGTAGTAGTCTACTCTCCTCATCTTCACCTTTTTTTAGCAATATTTGGTTGCATCTTATTCTTGAATTTTTGCTACTATCTGTTGCTTCTTTGCTTTATGCATCTTGCTATTTTGTTGTTGGTTTTCTTTTCAATCGTGCTTTGATTGCACATCATTTGAGTCGAGGGTCTATTGAAAACAACCTCTCTACCTCACAAAGGTAAAGTCTGCCTACATCTAACCCATCCCCGATTCCACTTGAGGAATTAGACCGGGTGTTTTGTTGTTTGAGATTGGTACATGAATTTTTGTAATTTTTTCCTATGTTCAAGAATGATGCTGAGTTGGCTGTTCTATAGTTGTTTTCTTGGTTTTCCTCACTTTTGCATAGCAGTTTCATAGTCAAGTATATTAAGTAACACTTGAATGTTTCAAGTAACATGATATGTTGCTCTGTGTTGCACCAGGTGAAATTAGATGACAATCATATTTTGCAAAACTGGGCAGACAAGAGACTCTACAAAAATCCACAAGTACCCCGATAAACTTGTCAATGTCATCAATTAACAGAAATACAGTCCCCTTGGATGAGTATCGTCCTTTTATAGACTCCATGAGGTCTTCTATCGTGGCACACCCTTGTTCAGAACGTGTGAATTTTGTGTACATCCTTTCTTGTAGGCCAATTAGTTTGATTTATTATGTAGCTTCTTGGGATGTCTCATTTTGTTTTAAATTTGTGTGCGCAAGTCGTTTTCTTGATGGCAAGTCTCAAATAGCTGATAGCTACATTTTCTTTTTTATAATTCTGATCTTTTATTCCTTATATTAGTGCTTGAATGTAAATGCTGCCACTTACGCCCTCTCTTCCCCTCTCCCCGAAGGAATAGACCGACATAAATACGGACAGAAGAATATGTATTACCATCAATGATGATTGACGAAAGAATATACATTACAAGGAATCAGCTCTGGTGGTAAACTGACTGCTGAAATGAGCAAATGTTTGAAAAGCAATAGTCCACTTGCATGACGGAGCGAACTAGCTAATAAAAAATACGGTAGATACAAATGCACTAAAAAGTCTACGGTAGGTAGACAAAGTTAGGTCATGTTGATTATTAAAGCATAAGAAGTGACAGAGAGAAGGAATAAGGAAAAAAGAACAGCCATATTGGTTGAAGTTGTTGAAGTTGCATCATTGGAACCTTCCTGTGATGCAGATCCACGCCCTGTTATAGAAGATAGCAATTGACATTATGTTAGATCACTTAGCAAAACCCAAAATTGATTTATCTATTATGGATCTAAACAGAGAAATATGATACTATTGAGGATTCTCGAGCTTTATGTAGGGATTTTGGAGTGTGTTGTTTTCTTACTATTGCAGCGGCTAGCAGGTGGAGTCTGAACTTTGCAAGCGGTAGTGAGGGCCGAAGCCCGAGTCTGGTTAATGTTGAGTCCCAGGTCGGAGTCGCCCCCATTGAGGACCTGGCACAAGCACTCTGGCGTTTTATCCGCCACCGTGCTAAGCTGCGTGCAGCAACCTGAGAATTGCGGCGAAGAGCTGTCCGTGATGTAGTTCAGGCAAGGGGACATGCTGACCACCACGTTTGTGCAGTCATCGCTTTCTTGAGCAATTACTCCTGTCCACATCACCGCAAACATAATCAAGGCAAGACTCATTTCGTACCTTTGATCAGCCATCCTTTTGCGAAAAATCGATCTCGGTGCAATGAGTAAGAAAAGAGATTCTGATTTTTAAAGGTTGATCACATACTAATTATGACTCTTGGTCCAAAAAAGGATGTAGGCAGGAAGACATATGACAGATTGACATTGATAAAGATTTGGCATATATTTTACATTTATAGGAATTAGGTAGAATTGTAGTAGTGGTTAGCTGTATGGGTGACGAGTTGATGTGATTTGTTTGGTAGTAAGTCTTAATTCGTATCAGAGATTCTGTTCAAGACGAAAATAGATGGGTTAATAGCTCTTCCGAAAATTACTTGGACTGAAATCACGGGCAAATATGTTGGCAAAAATTGGGGCACGTGAATTAATATCTATACAACTGTGGCATGCCAATCAAAATTACTTGCATTTCTGTTTTAAGGCTCAAACTCATGACAAAAACCTCAAAAATCAGTGTTTGTTTAAATTTAATTAGATAATTGCATTCTCATCCTCTCTATTTTGACTTGGGACTCCCCTTCTCATAGACTAATATCACATCATTGACATAAATAACATTTGGCATCCATCTAGTTAACTAAGAATGATAGTAAAACACAAAAACATTGAGTACATTGTTTCTATGGGGCACCACATAAACAAAATTAATTCTCACACCTACAACATTCAATAACAAATAGTAATAATTGCCACATGAATTCAAACACACGGAGTTCGTTGCTAGGACTGTACAATAACCAACAGAAACAGTACATAAGTAATTACTAGTATAAATTACTCCACCACATAAACTCATAACATGACATTAGATCAAAATGTATTGCTAATGTATGTAACAAACTTCTTTAGAACTCCCAGATGAAAATTAAGCTACTGCTACTCCCACTTGTCTTCCAGGCCTGCTCAATCCATTCATAAAAACATATTACAACATGTCATAAATGATTGGTAATAGACACAAAATCATATATTCTAGCTCTATATTTGTTCGAATAAAATGCTTAGGCATCTTATCTCATAAATATATAAACAAATTCATTTAGATGCTTAATACTCGTAATTGATGATTCTAAATTGATCTTTTTTCTTTTCTTCCTCTTTTGTTCTATTTACCATTTGCTTCCTAATTACAATCCGAGTACTTCAATTTTTTTTAAAAAATATCATTACTAATCCTGTGTTTTGCTCATAATAAGAAGATATTATACTAAAAGTTTGACATGGTGTAGTGAAATTATACTGGCAATGTATTTATAGGTGCATAATATCTTTCAACCTTCGGTTTAGTTTAGGTGTTCTTAGTCTGATTAGACACGGAATATGGTATGTTTGTTCATGCATGACTTACCTGGCATCGGAGGATCTGCAGTCTCGTCTGAAGATGAACCCTCTGGCGAGCCCACTGGAGAACCCACTGGGATGGGAGATATTGCCGGTCCATTTCCAGCTATCAAATATTATTAGCACAAATTTGCGTCAAAATTAGAATCAGGAGAAAAGTGTGCAAACGATAATCTGATAAATTAATGCTACTAATCAACTAGTCAGTGTATTTCATTTCAATTTGGTTGTCTCGTATTGATTTGATACGGAATTTAAAAAATTAAAGAAAATTTTTAAACTTTATTGAGTTAGATTAAAAGATACGTAGAATGCAACGAAATGTCTCTTAAAATATGCCAAAAAAGAAAAAAAGTCACTTTTTTTCTAAACAGACTAAAAAGGAAACTAAATTAACAAATTAATATGAAGGGAGTAATTACAAGTACGTTACTTTAAAGCTACCCAATGATTATATTGAGTATTGACACTATTAATGTAGTTTAATATGTAGTAGCTTGTTCAATTATAAGATTTGTTAAAATGACAAATATTAAATATGTTATTACGGGTTGTAATATTACATAATATTAATTACAAATTTTAACAATTTAATTGCAAGTTATAACAAATTACTTTTACCTGTCCATTATTCTAAAAAATAGATTTTCATTTTTACTTGTCATTTTTATCATATCAATTGAAAAGATAATTATTTTCATTTTTATGTTTTTCCCTTAGCATTAATTACTTGTTCTCGAAATTATTTTAAAAGACTTCATACTAAAAAGCAATTAGGACATGTACAATAATAAAACAATCATATCAATCATTCTTTCTTAATTGGCATGTCAAGTCCAAATATGACAAGTAAAAGTGAAAGAACTGCGTTTATTAATTAATGTTAATCATAAAAACTTACTGTAATTTATATATCTTAAGAGTGAATTTAGTTTGTACTAATAAACAGTTTTTAACACAATCAAACGCATAGATCATAAATTCCTCGTCTTAGTTAATTACTTACCATAACATCTACTGACAGGAGGAGTTTTAAGGTTACATGCAGCAGGTAACTCAAGCGCAAGCGTTTGATTAATTTGGATGCCTAACGAGGAACCGCCTCCATTAGCAATGGTGCAAAGGCACCTAGGCTGCGATTGCAGCACCCCTGAGAGGGCGGAGCAGCAAGAACTCGAAGGCGGTGTTTTTGGAGTTGATCCAGTGACATAGCTAAGACAGGAATACATGCTTATAAATGCATTCATGCAGTCAGATTGAGCCATTGCTCCTCTTGAAATCATGCATAATATTGCAACTAAAGCCATGCAAATTTTGACGTTCGATGCCATTTTTGATATGATGTTGTAATTGTGTGATGTGTGTGT
Source organism: Solanum medicagineum (assembly GCA_026153255.1). Classification (NCBI taxonomy): domain Eukaryota; kingdom Viridiplantae; phylum Streptophyta; class Magnoliopsida; order Solanales; family Solanaceae; genus Solanum; species Solanum medicagineum. Next base: position 11,565,625 of record JAPFFP010000094.1, on the reverse strand, counting down.
TCTGTTTGGGGGGGGGGGGTATTTATAAATTCTTCTCTAGGTGATTTGGTTACTTGTGGATGACTTTGTTCTTTTTAAATTACAGAAAGGGAATATGTAGGTTAACTAATAAGGGTTCATGATTAGGTAATTAGATTTGTAATAACGTGTCATTTTATATTTGTGAAGTTGAACTATAAAGAAATAGAATGATTCTTTCTCTCATTTTATTTTACTAGTATTGAGAATGTGCGTTGCATATTTATTTCAAAATATTTTTCATAAATTTTTGTATTGTAAATAACATATTTTATCCCTTCAAATCTATTAGTATTTACTTAAATTTTTTTAATATCTTTTTAATAAAAAAAATTCATTCTTAAATATAAAATTGACTAAAAGTGCATAAAATAAAAACAATTACTATTGTCCAGATATAATGTCCCAAAGAAGGGTACTAAATAGTTACATATGTTTACATAAGGAGGGAGAGTTAGTGAAAATAAAATTCTTGTAATGTACTTTACATTAATACAAATATTTATAAATGTAAAAAAGAATAAAATATAGATTGGTATGAATTTTTTTTCCTCTTTGTGAAGGTTAAACATAACAATACATATTTTCTATTTAGAAGATAAATATAACAAAAAACGTAACTCGTGAATTTACTCCAGTGGCATGAAATTAATAGAAAAAATACATATTCAAGAGACTTTATGGTGGTTGATTCATGTACTGATATGATAATTTATATTAACTGTAAAATAGTTTATAACATTTAATTTTAATATGGGTACTTTAGGAGAAGTTTTTACCCTATTACGAAAGAACAAAGAAAAAATAATACCAAAAAATATAATAATTATAAATAACTACTCCTTGCACAATCCATACCTTCTATACTCAACAATATTTAGAACTACACTGTAAGAAAATATAGATATTAAAAAATATATACTACTACATAATACATAAAAATAAAATCATACAACTAAATATTACTTGGAGATAAGCTCATATAAAAAGGAAATGGAAAGGATGAGTGCAGGAGGAATATAAGAGAAAATGCATGAATTAATAAAGAGGCCAAAGCTATGGGGAAAAAATTATTAATCTGTGAAAGCAGTTTTAAAAATAATGGAGAAGGAGAGAGACCTTGAATCCACCAATAACATGTTTTCCTCATTATATAGAGTCTAAAATGACTTTCTAAGTAACATATCATCAATGACTAAATAAATACTAAGTGATTATAAATTCCTCAATTAGAAAAATTAATATTTACCACTTAATGCAATAATCAATAAGTATTTTTTTTTTTGTCTATGTACATAGTATTAGCAAGAGAATATTCGTAGCTTCATAAATTTATTAAGATTTATATTCAGACTTTTCACAAAAATATTATTGCAATAGGATTTAACTAAAGGGTGAAGATCAATAATTTTTTTGATGGATTGTTTCATAATTCAAATTTAGAAAAAAATTACAAGGAGAATGAAAAGTCTATTGGTGGAGGAACAATGAAAATTACATATTAAAGGATGATATTGCTTTACCTTTAAAATGTCGAAGATTTAACAATTTTTTTTAATATATCAGCGGAATAACTTGGTCATTATCAAAATGAAATTAAAGAGGAGATTACTGGACTTCTTTGTTTTAATTAGTGAGTCTGTCGTTTCAATTTCATTTGATTTCTATTTTTTTAGTGAAGAATGACCATCAAGATACCATTAGATAAATTTGGTTTATGTAGATAAATTATTCATTTAACGAAAAATTAAGTAATTTTATTTAGGAGTAATGGTATTTTTGTAATTCAACTTTTAACTTGAGGTCTTCCTACTTTTAGTTATACAAGTAGTTGTGACTCCAAAAATCTTCCCTTCTCAGTCGATCCCATCTTATATCAAAGATCATCAAATTTAAACAAAAAAAGGAAAAAAGATCAAGCCAGAAAAAAAAAAGATAAATTTGTATACACACATACCTCTTTCCCATGGATATTAGAATGCAGGAGTACATCAAAGATAAACTAACAATACTGATCTTACAATCTTTCTTTAACTCTATTATTGGAAACTTGTAATGAATTGTAGATATTTATTGGAAAGCATTCTAGTGTATGCGTAGTAGTGAAAAAGAGGAGGAAAAGACGTATTAAAACTCCCAGAACCAGAGGACAACACCAAGGAATATGCAATGGTTTAATAGTGATACAATTTATAAGATTTTAAAAAATTAAGAGTAATAGAAGTTGAAAGATGAATGCTGGACAACTTTAAGAAGATGAAAAAGCAATTTTTAAACATTAATAGATTGCAGTAATTATAGAAAATTAATCATATTTATACTCATTTTTCTGCTTAATAAAATTTATAGCATATTTTTGACTAAATTATTATTTAATTAAATATTTTATTTTCAATTAGTGTAGAGGTAAAATGGTAATTCAACTTTGCATTTGGAGCTTCCTACTTTTAATAATATATGATACCTGACACCTAATGTGAAAAAACCTAAAATTTAATCTTGATTTATTATTTAATTTAATTTTGTAAACTTATTTTCAATTATTAAAAAAATCAAGAACAATCTGATGAAAAAACTCAATTTTCTGCATTTGGTTTTTTCCCAAGAAAATCAACGGATTAATCGATCTTGTTTGTCAATTTTCTGAAAAAAAAATAAGGGTATAGATATACGTGTAATTTCTGCATCCCCACTGCCAATTTGAAATGCAATTCAATACCAGCTACAGTCCAGCACTAATTGCGGCCAAACAATTTCAATATCAGCAATAAATGCTAATGTTGTGAAATAAATGTCCGAAAATATCTATATTTATTTATCATATAAAGCTCAATATAGATAAGGTGATATGTTATTTCTCTAGGGTTTGTAATTAGATTTATCTCTTTTCTCCTTTGTTTTTCCTCTTGATTTTTCCAATTTTAAATTACTTGGCATTTGACACATATTATCTCATAGTTGTGCATTGCATCTTATTTATCTTTTATCTTATTTGATTTGTATTTATTTAGTGTTGTATATTACGTGATAATTAGTTGTCCAAATTTGATGGAGTTTGACAGCTTTATAGATTTGTAAAACATATCCCATTTTACAACCTACATTTTCTTTTCGTGCTACCTCAATTTTTTTTTTGTATTTGGTCGATTTTGTCAAATATTTCCATGGACAATTGGCTTCAATCTGAAAGAGGAGACATCAAGAGCTTTTAATTTGTTAAGACATCTTTTACAAATTTACCTTGTTGTCCTCAGCTGTTGGTAAGCCAAACACGGTTGATAAAGCCACTAAAGAGAAGTCATGACCTAAAGTTGAACTTGCCACAGTGAATGAGAATACTATATGTTGATGAGAAAACTGAAAAAAACGGTGGAATGGTTTTAGAAGATTATGTATGATAATCTGTTGTTTTATTGCAACTTTTGTAAGCACCAAGGTCATAATGAAAGTGAATGTCGACTATTATTGGGAAATAAGAAACCAAGAGAAGCACGAAAGTCATCTCTGAGATTAAATAATATCAAGAAGATGCTCGGGAGATATTAGATGCAAAGAAATGTTGGGAATTGAAGATCTGTAAATTCACAAGTAGAAGAAGAAGAAACAAAGAAGATGAACAGTACTTCAGTTTTAGAGAGAAGACAGAGGAAAACGTTTTGAGAGAGAGAAATATTTCGTGGTAACGCCCAATGGGTAAACTCCACGGCGATAGGACTATATATATTAGTGATGTCCAGATATTTACAATTACACAGAATACAAATGTACACAGAAAATAAATAGTAGCACCTAAAATTTGGGTCGGGCCTCCGCCCCGAAGCTCGGCCTTCGGGTGGGGGGCTTCCACCCCCCGGCAACCTCACCGCGGAGGCTGAACCACGATAGCTGCTAAATATATTATCAGGCTCCACTACCTAACAATTCTCCAAGGGTATTTTGTGAAGATGGAGAAAATGTATTTTGTGAAGATGGAAAGGAAACAATCGAAAAGAATAAGACTTATGGAAAAAATGTTACACATTCAAAATGCTCTTAAGTATTTTGTGGGAGAATGCTCTCAAACTTGTTTGATTGTTTGTTGCTTGCTTGATGCTTAAAATGACAAGCCTAAGGGGTATTTATACTAACCCCTTCTCTAAACGGACGGCTAGGATCATTTTGATCCAACGGTTACAAATGCTGGCTTAGAATCTTCCTACCAAATATCTAAGATATTTCCTACTAAATATCTAGATATTTACATGTCAAGACTTGCCTAGAGT
>JAPFFP010000094.1:11549197-11561245 GCA_026153255.1 Solanum medicagineum | reverse complement strand
AAAGGGCTTCACTTGTACAATGTAAAATGCCACTTAGAAATATATCTTTTATATTTTCTTTATATGTTTTAACAGTATCCATGAAGAGAGTCTGAGTGGCTAGTCATATATACATGCGACTATAGCATAATAGAAGAGTTTAATATATTTTTGTGGATAGTGATTCCCTGACCGTGTAGAGATATGCACTTATAGCCTAGCACTGAGAATTGATTCACAAACTTAGAGAGACGACCCTTGTTCTAAGGGGGAGATGATGAGGTGCTGAACCAAAGTAGATCCTGAGTTTAGGATAGTGGTGGGCTGATCAAGATGAGATATCAATTCTTTTCCATCTTATATAGTCCTTATACTTTAGTTAAGTGGACACACTATTCTCGTCCGGTGTATGATTGCCATGCCTATGGCCTAGTCCTATGCACCCCATGATGATTCCCGTCCATGTTGAGTTTTGAGGATGAGAAGTAATGACTTCATTCAATAATTCTGATCGTAACCAATGAATCCAAGAGTTTCCAGTCCTATGTTGAATGAGATGTGACCTGAGTTTTACACTACGTATAGTTCTGTGAAGTTTAGAGTGAGTCTTGATAGATGAGGGAGATCATACTTCATTACGAATATTCTCAGATAGGATTTCTCGATTGAGTCGTGCTAATGATCTTTTATCCCAAGCTCTTTGAGTGATCCTGCTTTCCAGTCTCTATAGGAATGTTGATGATGGTAGACGAGTTATAGGTGATGGGAGAGAATGAGTGCTCCTGAATTGTGATAATGGAGTTGAGTTCCTATCTTTGATTTGATGTTCCTTTGAGCCTCTGGGTACTTCAGTATGCAAGTCCTTGATAGTATTCGTGCCTAATAATGATATTGGAGATAAAGCTTAAATTCTAGATATTGAGTTCAAAGCCTATTCTTGAGAATGAGTATTCGAGTATCTGAGCATTTGAGTTCTTGATGGTATTCACGCTTATTTTGCATGGAGAGTTAGTAGTTTGAGGTTTCGCCAAAGAGGTAGATGATGAGTTCCTCCAGGTCCAAATTGTTATGCTGATAGTAGTAGACTGAGAGTGAGGGTAGATGAGGAGGAGTGAATGTATCCTTATTATGGTATTGGTGTTAAACTTGTGTCATGTAGGAATAGAGGTAGAGAGGAGGAGAGAGATGAGACCTTATGATGTGCAATAGATAGGTAAAAGTATGTTGGTGAGTCTTTGAGTGAAGATGCTCATTAAATGATGGAGGTAGAAATGAAGAGTAGGCATGAAAAATTCTAAGAATGACGAGTAGGCATGAAAAATTCTATGACATAGTGAAGCGATTAGAGTGATAGGCTTGAATGCGGGGTTGTTATTATGCGAGTATTGATGATAGACTATTGAATACTTCGTAATAAGGGTTTCGAGTAAGGGTAGTGAAGTAGTGAAGAGGACTAGTGATGTTTTGATGAAAGCCCTTGTGGAAGTATATAGCCGAGTATTGAGGATTAGCTTTGTATGAATATGATCATCTTAAGGGAAGCACCTTGAGGCCTAGAAGTAGGCTTGAATGGAAGAGGAGGAGGTGATTAGGTGGAGATTTGAATAAGAGCTATAAGCTTGGAGTAGAGTGCTATGGAAAGGAGCACAATTGAGGCAGGGAGTTGAGCTTGAGAGTGTCCACAGAGTCTTGTATATCACGATGGTCCCATTCTCGATTAGAATTGGTGACTTCCTTCTCGAGTTCGAACAATTGATTGACAAAGTGTTTAAATGATTTGAAGTGGTTGAGTTCCGATTCTCCATTCGAGTTTGATGGTAAGAATGTTGAAGATAATATCTCTGTCCTTGATCTGAAACTGGTTTGTCCATTTTGAGATGATGTGTCTATTTATGAATCTGAGTAGAGTTGTTGAGGTTGATGAGGAGTTGAGAGTTTGGGTTATTCAGTGAGTATTGAGATGAGTCTTGAGAATATTCGTGCCTTGATGTCTACCTCTACTTATCATTCGAGGATGAATGATTCCAGTGGGAGATAATGTAACACCTGACAAAATTACCAAAATACCTCTAGAAGAGAGATGTGCCTGTAATGCGTCTTCCCATGCTCCGATGGCAAATTCGAGGCCGAATTTGCGGTCAACATGAAAAATGGAATGGAAAAGTGGTCTTGGTTGATTTTTAGAGCAACTGAATCAAAAGATAATTTTTTGATGCGAAAACGTGAACCAGTGAGGGTGCGCGACACGCACCTGTCGTGGACCAACACTTGGGTTTATTCCAAAAATCTTCTACGGTATTAGAAAGCTCGTTCGGAGAACTTTTGGTGAAAAATACCGAAAATAAACCCTGTTCAGGTCGCAGACCCCATGTCCCGAGATGGACTCTTTTCAAATTTCGTGAGAGGCATTCTAGACCTTTCCAAACCCATCTTGGACTTAATATATGATCAAAATGGGTCGTTTTAAGCGTAAAAAAGGGTTTTAAACCTTATTCTAAGTCCTTGAAAAGACTAGGACTAAAGAAGAGCGTAAAATTGAAGAGTTCGAGGAGAGTTCTTGAGGTTGATTGTCCAAAGCTTCAATCCAGGTATGTAAGGCTAAACGAAAGCATAGAATTGTTCTCCCATGTATCTTATAGATGGTCATAGATGAGTTAAGAGTCCATGGGTCCCCATACATGATTCTTGAATGGTTTCTTGAATATTTTCTTGAAAATTATATCTATTACATGTATTTTCCTATGTTGATGATCATCATAAACTTGTTTTTCTTGAATTGAATATTTTCCAGGAGATATTGTATAACCCTACATGTTAGCTTTTGAAAGCATGCATGAATGAACCTAGGGATCGAGTCTAGAGCCATGATTTGAGAACCTTGAGCTTGGAAATTTGGGCGACTCTATGCCTTCTGGTCATACCTGTTGTTTGGCACTAATGCGCTTGCTGTGGAGGGCGCATAGCTCTTAGACCTCTTTTGGAAGAATGAATTATCCCTCTTACCATATGCCAGCTAGGCTCATGCTCTATTGACTTGGCTTTCTTACTCATGTGTTCCTCCCTATCTTTCTTCTTGTCTTCCTCGGCTTGCTATGCATACATCATGAATTTGGAGATGTCATGTCTGAAATCGATAGCAATGCCTTACACTTCTTCGCATGTTTGCCCAAGATAGAGACAAACTTCCTCATCTTAGCTCTCATATCTGGGACCATTTCTGTAGCATACCCAAATAGTTGTATGAACTTTAGGCCATATTCTTTCAGAGTCATCCCCTCCTACTTTAGATTTACAAACTCCTCAACTTTTGCTTCCCCTTCAACTCCCTAGGAAACGAAGTAATCAAGGAAGGAATTCTTGGATTCATACCACACTGCAGATCAGCATCCTCACTTCGGCTCTTCTCTCATTGGTTGAATGAGACATTTACCACATCCTTCGGCCGGTAGGAAGCAAGCTTAACTCCCCCAATCTCATTTGCATGAATAGATTTCAGAACTTTCCACATCTCATCAATGAAATTCTTGGGTACCTTCTTAACCTTAGACTCAGTGAGGATCAGTAGGTTCATTCTCTAAGTCTTGCTGCAGCAGTCGGCTCTTGAGAGCAAGAGCTAGGGGTTGGCGAAGTCTAGTTACTACTTTGGGTAGCCAAAAGATGAGTGATCATGGCAATGGGTTCCCCTGAAATCAGAAATTAAAGTAGGGGTAGGTTGAACAATAGGCGTCTGAGGAGCCCAGTGCTTCTAGTTGGCCAACCACAACCTCTTGCTACTATCTGAGGAGGCACCTCTTGTGGGGGCATCTCAACATTTGAAGTTAAAGTTCCTTTGGCTGCCAGTTTACTTAGGAGGCATGATCTGCAAAAGCATAACAAATGCTGAAGTTCTATTACATCAACATGAAATTATGCAGTAAAGAGAACTTAAGCTATCACCGAGCAGCTTATGATATAAAACAAGGACAAATGTGAATGCACTTGATAAGGGGTGAAGATCTCACTAGCATCTGCAGTAGCTAGCCTTGCAAAGACATGATCTCCATAGACAAGCGATGGCCTCCTCTCAGGTAGCCCTGGAAATTGAGGGACAAACATGGTGCCTGACTCCATGTCATAGTCCCTCATGTCTTCCTGATGCAAGAAACTAGAAGATTTTAGTACCACCCAAAATCAGGTATTACTTCAAATTAAAATCTGGACACAAACCTCCATCTTGATTTCTTTAATTGCTAGTAAAGTTCTAAAATAAGCTATTAATTGTCTCTTCTTAAACCTTCCCTGATAATATCAGGAAATTATCTCTTCTGCATTATTTCCCTTTCATCTCCCAGAATTGGATATGAAGGAAGTTTGTGTCTGAATACTCAATCTGAATCCTTTGAAGGACGAGAACCCCCAACGAATCCATTAGCAGCAAAAACATCTACTGCTGGTGCTTTCTTCTTTCTGTCCTATAGAATAGCCTACTCGAAGAAAGGGACTGGGAAACCTTGTCCTCAGCCAAGACAAAAACTAACCTTTCTATGGAGTCATTTCCCACATTCAAGTGCACAGCTGATGTGTGCAGTGCAATTTCTTTGGGTTTACAAGTCATACAGTTAGTGGTCGACCTGGTTGTAATATTCTATCCTCTGCTAAAGGACTCCATGAATTCTTGAACATATTGCATGTCAGAACAAGCAGTTGACGGTCTAATCAGAGATAGCGTGAATGAATCCTCAGGTTTTAAGTCAGATTTTAACTGACCGCAGCTCCACGGTTTCATTGGTGGTATTCTCTATTGTGATTGAATCAACAATGGTTTTCCTAACAAATCCTGATTTAGGTTTTCCCTCTATCATCGAAAATGGAACATATATACCAACAATAGTGTTCTCGTCATTTGGATTGTAACTGTAAGCTAATCTATATTTGTCAAGGTTGATGAATTCGATGTCTCGTTTATTAGTAATTATTGAATATTCATCATCTAATATGTAGAAGTGTTTCATTCACATTTACTTTCTCCACGAATCTTAAAATTTGGCATTTGTACAATTACTTTGGTTGAAAGCTGCAGGTTCTTGAAATTCCTCTGAATTACTTCTCATGGACACAATCGATTATAAGTCGGATGATGAATATTCAGCAATTACTAATAAATGAGACATCGGATTCATGGACCTTGACAAATATAGATCAGCTTACAGTTACAATCCAAATGACGAGAGTGCTATTATTGTTATATCTGTTTTGTTTTCAATGATAGAGGGTAAACCGAAATTAGGATTTGTTGGGGAAACTGTTGTTGATTCAATCACAATAGAGAATACCACCAATGAAATCGTGAAGCTGTGGTCAATTAAAATCTATGACTCGAAACCTGAGGATTCATTCACGTTATCTCTGATGAAACCTTCAACTACTTGTTCTGACGTGCAATGTGCTCAAGAATTCATGGAGTCCTTTAGCATAGAGGATAGAATATTACAACCAGGTCGTCTACTAACTGTATGGTTGATATGTAAACACAAAGAAATTGGATTGCACATGTCAGTTGTGCATTTCAATGTGGGAGATGACTCCATAGAAACGTTAGTTTTTGTCTTGGCTGAGGACAAGGTTTCCCAGTCCCTGTCTTCGAGTAGGCCATTCTATAGGGACAGAAAGAAGAAAGCGCCAGCAGTAGATGTTTTTGCTGCTAATGGATTCGTTGGGGGTTCTCGTCCTTCAAGGAATTCTGATCGAGTATTCAGACACAAACTTCCTTCATATCCAATTCTGAGAGATGAAAGGGAAATGATGCAGAAGAGACAATTTCCTGATGTTATCAGGGAAGGTTTAAGAAGAGACAATTAATAGCTTATTTTAGAACTATACTAGCAATTGAAGAAATCAAGATGGAGGTCTGGGTCCAGATTTTAATTTGAAGTAATACTTGATTTTGGGTGGTACTAAAATCTTCTAGTTTCTTGCATCAGGAAGACACGAGGGATTATGACATGGAGTCAGTCACCATGTTTGTCCCTCAATTTCCAGGGCTACCTGATAGAAGGCCATCGCTTGTCTATGGAGATCATATTTTTGCAAGGCTAGCTACTGCAGATGCTAGTGAGATCTTCACCCCTTATCAGGTGCATTCACATTTGTCCTTGTTTTATATCATAAGCTGCTCGGTGATAGCTTAAGTTCTCTTTACTGCATAATTTCATGTTGATGTAATACTACTTCACCATTTCATGTTATATATCATCTTCCTTGAGTCTTCTTTTAATTTCATTTTCATCTATTTTAATGGAAAATGAACTTGGTGGTTCTTGCACAGGGTTATATTCACCAAATTGAAGTAGAACGGGTATATCTGAAGTTTAATAAGGAATTCCATGTCAACCATGTAGATGGAGATGTTTATAACATGTAATTTGTGTTCAGTCGTATGGTTGTGCGGAGGTTGCATCAGGCCATTGAGGCAATAAAGCGCTTAAATGGAGAAATTCTGTTTTCATCAAGCATATCCAGAATGAGATACATACAAGCCGTAAGACTAATTCATGTGTGCTTAACAAGGAGCACAAGTGTTGTTGAAAAGATCCTTGGGTGCGAAGGAGGGGCTCCATATGTTATCCATGGGCCTCCTAGTACAGGCAAAACAAGGGCTCTTATAAAAGCTATCATCCAGCTACATATTAGAAGGAAAGGTTCTCGGGTTCTTGTTTGTGCACCTTCAAATAGCGTTGCAGACCATATACTTGAGAAACTTGTCAGTCAGCAGAATGTCGAAGTGCAGGACCAAGAGATTTTTAGGTTGAATGCAGTGACACATCCTTTAGACGATGTGCATCCTAGTTGTCATCCCTTTTGCAATGTTGTAGATAATGTTTTTAAGTGTCCTCTTCTCAGGGAGATATAGGGATATCATAGCTACACATGCTAGCTCATGGCTTCTTTATGCACAAGGCATAAAACGAGGACACTTCTCTCATATTTTTTAGGTTCCTTTGGCATATCTTTAAAGAAGAAAACGCCTGTAGTAGATGTTTTTAATGCTAATGGATACCTTGAGGGTTCTCGCCCTTCTAGGGATTCAAATCGAGTATCCGGACACAAATTTCCTTCATGTACAATTTCAGGGGATGTAAGGAAAATGATAGAGAAGAAACAATTTCCTGATGTTATCAGGGAGGGTTTGAAAAGATAATTACATTAATTATTCTAGAACTTTACTAGCAATCGAAGAAATAAAGATGGAGGTTTGATTTGAGGTAATACTTGATTTTAGATGGTACTAAAATCTTATAGTCTCTTGCATCATGAAGACATGAGGGACTGTGACATACAATCAGTCACCATAAAGTGCAAGGGATGATAGTTTTTGTCCTTTGATATCTCAGTGCTAGCTGAGAAGAGGCCATCGCTTGTTTATGGAGAAAATAAGTTCGACCTCCATCCTTGCATATCGTTGAGTTTTGAGTCAACTCCCATCTTATTTGAATTACTGGGAAGTTGATACAGAGCAAAAGAGGTTGAATTACAGGTTTTCAAAGGCCAAAAATGGACCGTATATATAAAGATTGTAAACACTGAATACAGGGGCAAGAAAGGGTCCCAATGATTCAATAGGCCTTTATTTAAAAGGGGTCAAGATTGGACCTGTTAAATCCAATAGTTTGAATTTGGGCATGATGCCTAAATTTATTAATTTATATTACTAGAATAATTATATTAGATGGTCATTCGACTAAAGAAATTATCAAAAAAAAAGGGTCATTTATTGTGTAGTCATATTTCATGCATAGTTAAATTATATTTAATTTTTTAATGTATCATAATATATATTCAGGTCATAGCTTATATATAAGTAATCTATTTTGTATAGTCAATTTATATTTTTTATGATTTTTGGCAAGTTAAATTGTATATTTTTCATGTTTTTTTGGTTTTTTTTTTATGTAAAGAAAATATTGTTGTATTTGTTATAACTAATTAGTTTATTGTATATATTTGAAATTATCCCTTTTTAATTTGCTCTATTTAGTTACCTATTCTTGTGATTGTTTTTTGTTATTTGTTTACACAAACTTTTAACTTTAGACAAAATTAAATTCCCTAAAAAAGAGCTAAATTTGTATGTGAAATAATTTGTTTTTATATTCACTTATTTAATTATATGGCCTCTCTTTATCTAGTTACATCTTTATCAACTTAAAATATTTTTAAGTTTATTGCTTTTCTTCAAATAATTTTAATTTTTTCTTTTTATTTGGTCATTTTTTTATAAAAGCTTTTTATTATTAATTATTTCAAATGTCTTAAGTTGATTTCTTGTTCAACTAATTTTAATTATCTTTTATTATTTTTACATAGATTTTTCGAAGTTCGTCAAATAAATTTTTCAAATTATCGAACAATCCCGCTAAGTGATCATTTTGAGTGCTAACACCTTCTCAAAGTGAAAATCTCTACCCTTACCCTTTTTCTCTGTTTTTTTAAGACTTAACTCTGTTAGAATTTTTTGAATTAAAGTTTCTTAATTTTTCTTTAAATATTAAGTGATGAATCCTTTTTAAAATTTTTTCCTAATGCGTTGAAATCAATTCAAACGTCTTTTTTCACATTAACAAATAATAACTTGCAATTTAATATTTATTTGCGACATGGTTAATGGAAGTAAGTAATGTGTTCCTGTGATTTTATAATTGGGCAAGAATATCTTATTGGTGATGTATTTTAGTTTAGCATGCAACGTGGGTAAGTTAGGTATCGAATCCCACCACATGACTTGATCTGTTACGGGCATATCACTACCAATCCTTACTATTGATCCCAAATGTTAGCGAGGCCTACACGAGAATAATCAAGCTAATAAGACAATGAGGTTAGTTGATTAAATCTCCATTGATTCATTCATTATACCTTGGTCCACTGAGTAAGAGTAAGATGAGTTCTATTTGTAATCATTTTAAAACTATCAAAGTGAAAAATACATGTATAAAAATTGTTAAAATCACTTTTAATATTAACTTAATTTGTTAATCTATCATGATTTTCATAATTCTAGTTATAAAATTTAGCTACTTATTATCATAAAAATACAATTAAAATTTATAAAAATAAACTTGTGTTAGTCATACAAATTCAAGAAATAATAGCAAAAAAATCTTCCAAAACTCAAGAATGCAAATAAATAATAAAGGAGAAGAAAAGAATAAACCAAAAATTCTTCAAGAAATTTGCATGTGCCCAATATATGCATTACATATTGCCCGAGAAATGTACATGTGCCCGATATTTGTATTGCATATTGCCTGAGATATTGCATTTGCCCGACAAATTTGCATGCGCCCGATATTTGCATTGCATATTGCCCGAGAAACTTGCATGTGCCCGATATTTGCATTACATATTGCCCGAGGTTTTGTATTTGCTCGAAAAATTTTCATGTGTCTGATATTTGCATTATGTGCCCCAAAATTGCATGTGCTCGAATTACATTTTTCAATATTGGCCCGAGAAATTATATGTGCCCTAAGAGTTGCATTACATTATGCCATGAAAATTGCATTATTTTGCCCGAAAAGATATGAGATATTATACCCCTAAGGCGTCATAGTCCAAAGGCATCACTTTCATGGCCTAAGGACATAATTTCATGGACTAGGGATTTAATTTCTTGTTATCACACCCTTAAGGCGTCATGGTCCAGAGGCATCGTCCTTCATAGCCTACGAATATCATCTCATGGCCTAGGGATTCAATTTATATCCATCATGATCCGAAGGTGGCATCATCTAAAGGTGTCATCTTTCACGGCCTATGGACATCATTTCATGACCTGAGGATATAATTTACGATTAGCACGGCCTAGACGTCATAGCCTAAGACGTCATCTTTATCATCTTATGGAAAATTTCATGGTCTAAATGGGAACTTGCATCATATTTATGAATTATTTCATCATTTAATGTACGCGCTCTAGTTATTCTATCTAGTGTTTTCTTAGTTACAAATTTACAGAATTCATGGACTTCAGTACATTCCATCATTCGCTTCGAAGATACTTTTCGTTATGATGAATCTTTTGCCTTTCTTTTACATTGTCCCTACTATCTCCTTGTCCTCGTTTTCCCATCAACACACGAATCATTTTCGATACCTCGGTCTTTCAATTCAAGCTACTATCGTTCTTATTCCAATTTCACACCGTTATTCTCATTTTTAGGAACTTCAGCCATTCCTTAAGTCCAGAACTACACACGACCTGATTCTCATATAACCTGAGGTATGTAGGCAACTTGATACCGAAGTCTCGGCCGTAATATTTTTTCACAACCTCATTCGTTCCATCTAGTCCTTCTGATATTATTTCATCGATCGGACAAAATCGCCCACTTCGTCAACTTTCTTTGCTCGACAATTTATTCTTCATATCTGAGCAAAGAAGGGACAGTTGTTGACACCTAATTTTGACCGACCTCTAACCCTTTTTGGATTGCCATTTAATTAAATATGTGTTTTAAAGCTATTTAAACTAAGCAAATTTATTTTCAATTTTGTCCAACAGTCATGTATTTTTAATATATATTTTGTTATATTATTTTAAAAAATATCATTTGTTTACTTATTTATTATTATTATTATTATTAATTGTAATAGTATTGTTATTGATATTATTTACTTTCATTATTTTTTTTTACTTAGTATTAGTTTAGTGTCATGTTTAAATATAACGTTTACCAATTTATTTTATTAATATTTTAAATTTCAAAAAATAGTATTTCATATTTTTTTTATATAATTATTATAAATTACATATTTTGATTTCGTTACGTAAAGATTATTATTTTTTAAAATATTATTTGTGTACATATCATAATTAATTAGACGGCATTTTATTCAATTTTTCCCTAATTTGTTCAATTTGTAGCCATTTCTATCTAATTCATTTCAATTCTAGTCACTTTTTTAAAAAAATTATTTCAATTCTAGCCCATTCTTTACAATTTTCTTTCATTTCTAGCCTAAATTGAGTCAATTTATGGCCTTATTTTAAATTCTCAATTCAATTCAATTTTAAATTTGAATTATCCATTTTTGACCCATAATCCGCCCCATATTTGTGAGATTCAATCACAGTAATTCTATTTAATATATTGGTGCAAATTATTTGGATTTTATTTTCCTGTTTCAATTAAACACGACCCCCAAATCCCTAAATTTCTTTCTATTCTCCTCAGTCCTAAAACCATGGCTGCCACATCTCCTTCACACTCCCCTCATCGCACCACCCTCAACAGCCACCCCTCTCTCTCTCTCTCCACCATGACCACTGCTTCTCTTCCTCCCTACCCTCTCCGGTGTAACGACCTCGAATTTTGTCTACTTGAAAAAATTTTTTTAAAAAAAACTTTTTTTTAAAAATTAATTAAGTGCTAGCTGCACTTGTGAAGTGCTACTGTCAATAATTTCCAAGTGCTGTACGCACTAATAATTGTTTTATAATAATTTTGTTAGGAAGGGTCATTTATGGCTCCTATATAAAGCCATCAATTGTTCATTTTGAACCGATAGGAAATAACCAGTACGCAAGTGAATAAATAGAGAGAGGGCAGCATATGATAGTATATATATTACAGAATATTTTAAGAGTTTATTGCGTGGAATTTCGACAATTTTATTGTAAGTGCTCCTATTTTTTTAAAATCATTTATAATGAGATATTTTATATAAATGGGTTATTTTCGTATACTTTTAAAATAGTATGTATATATATTAAGTCGAAAACAATTATGTGATGCCACGATTAATTTCCACTACTGTAGGTATGTTTAATTTAAAAATAGTAATAATTTACTTGACTAGATCGTGGTGATACGGATTCTACTCAAAAAGGGAAGGCCAAAGTGTTAAGTTGACCGTGATTGGACTAAGACAAATGGACTTCCAAAACTTTGTAATTCTTGTAGAATTCTCGAATTTTCCTTTCTCCTTCCCGTGATATGTGAAATATTTTAATATTATAAGAAATGAAGTGATTAAAAAAAATGTGAATGCGAATTGACGTGTTATTATGATAAACATGGTGAAGTGATG
>JAPFFP010000094.1:11538298-11549097 GCA_026153255.1 Solanum medicagineum | reverse complement strand
AATAACCCATCTTTAGTTCTTTCTACTTCAAGACCAAGGAAGTGATTTAACTCACCGAGTTCTTTTATTTGAAAATGAACTGAGAGATTTCCTCGAATTTGTTAAATCTCCTCCACGTGATCTCTTGTAATAATAAAATCATCAACGTAGACAAGTACTATGGCTACTTTTCCTTCTCGTGTTTTGACAAATAGGCTTGAATCAGCTGGTGTTATTGAATAACCACTTCTACTCAAGAATTCTGCAATCTTACCATACCAGGCTCTTGGTGATTGCTTGAGTCCACATAACACCTTCTTCAGCTTACACACATAACTTGGATGACTTTTGCTCTCAAAGCCTCTAGGTTGCTCCATGTATATTTCTCGATCACGCTCTCCATGCAAAAATGCATTCTTCACATCCATCTGCCAAAGTTTCCAGGATTTGGTTGCTGCTAGCGCCAATAAGACTCGAACTGTGGTAATCTTGGCTACTGGACTAAATGTCTCCTCATAGTCTGGGCCATATGTCTGAGAGAATCCTCTAGCAACCAAGTGAGCTTTATATTTATCAATCGAGCCATCGGTACGTACCTTTAACTTGTACACCCATTTGCATGATATGGGTTTTACATCTTTTGGCTTGGGAACTATATCCCACTTCTCATTTTGGAGCAACGCCTGCATTTCCTCCTCCATAGCCTGTCTCCACTCTTTTCTTTGATTCGCTTCTTCGAATGAGTTTGGCTCCTTGATTCCGATGTCTTCCACTAAAGCAGCATTAGCATACTTGGGATTCGGCTTCCGTGTCCTCTTTGAGCCATGGACTTCTATCCCTTACTGGTGAGCTTGCTCTGTCCTCTTTGACCTTTTTTGTGGAGATTCTTCTTTGCCTATCTCATCCAATTGACTAGGCCTTGCTTCTTCTGGTGATATATAGTGTACTCCTATTTGCCATGGACTTCTATCCCTTACTGGTGAGCTTGCTCTGTCCTCTTTGACCTTTTTGGTGGAGATTCTTCTTTGCCTATCTCATCCAATTGACTAGGCCTTGCTTCTTCTGGTGATATATAGTGTACTCCTGTTTGCCATGGACTTCTATCCCTTACTGGTGAGCTTGCACTGTCCTCTTCTTCTTCTGGCTTGTTCTCCACCAGAACTTCTTGTATTGGGTGAACTTCACTTGTTTCTGGTTGTTTCTCTAGTCTTTCTTGAAGTCTCTCTTCAATCTCCTTGGAGTCAGGAAGTAACACGGCTTAAGAAGACCACCAAGATGAGGCTTCATCAAATACCACATTTCTCAATGTGTAGCAGCGGCCAGATGTTGGGTCACAACATTTCCACCCTTTTCTTTCATTGTCATAGCCCACAAAGATGCATCAGACTACTTTTTGTCGAATTTGCTACGCAAGTGGTCAGGTACAAATGTATAGCAAACACATCCAAAAACTTTAAAGTGACTTACTGTGGGCTTGACATTCCATAACTTCTCATATGGAGAAGTAAAACCGAGCCTTGCTTGAGGAAGCCTATTTGTGACATACGTCGCTGTCTTCATACACCCGGCCAAAAACCTCGATGGTACGTTCTTGGCATGTAGCATACTTCTACAAATCTCCTCCAGATGTCTGTTTTTCCTCTCGGCCACACCATTTTGTCGAGGTGTGTTTGGACATGTAAATTGACGTGTTATTCTACTTACTCTTAAGTATTGAAAGAATTCATCCGAAGTGTACTCTCCTCCATTATCCGTACGTAGGCACCTTATCTGACTACCAATTTCTTCTTCAACTTTGTTCTTGAAAATTTTAAACTTAGCTAATGCCTCAGATTTTTCCTTCATGAAATCAACACAAACAAATCTTGAGAAATCATCAATAAAGGTAATCATGTACCTGTATCCAGAGATGGAAGACTGCTTCACACGCCCAAACACATCTGAATGCACTAGCTTTAGTAGAGCCTTAGCTCTGTATGTTGTCTCCTCGTATGGTAGTTGGTGTGCCTTACCATATTGACATCCCGCACATACTATGTCATCCCGAATCTCCAGCTGTGGAAGACCCTTCACCATCGTCTTCTTCATCATCACCTTCAACTTGTGATAACTTACATGCCCTAACCTTGTATGCCAAAGGTCTGAAGTCTCGTTTTTCCTTGTCTTATCTACATATACATCCTGAGCCATTACATAGACAGATTCTAATCGTCGTCCTTCTAAGATTGGAGGGGATGTGGGCCTAAGACTTTAATATACCTTGACGTCATTAGGACCAAACACCACATAATTTCCTGATGATGTCAGTTGTGATACTGACAACAAATTCTTCTTCATCCCGGGCACATGATAGACATTCTGTAGCTGCACTTGATGTGGACTCAATCGAGGGACGATAAGTGTCTTACCAATATGAGAGATTGGTAACTTACAGTTGTTTGCCGTCACCACAACCCGTCCTCCTTTATATTCACACATGTTCTATAACTTGTCCATATCCCCCGTCATATGATTGGAGCAACCAGAGTCTACGATCCAATCGTCATGATAGTTAATGGTCTCGTCATTTACTGTGACGAGTGCCATCTTTTTAAATGGCTTCTCATAGGATGATGCAGCTACCTCTCGATCATCTGATACTTCATTGGGTTCCTCTACTGCATAGGATGCTTGGAAGTCCCATTCTTCTTCACTTTCATTATTGAAGGTTGTGGCATTACCTTCCATTCTAGTAGCTTTGCAATCTCTTGCAAAGTGCCCTTTCCTTCCACACTTGTAGCATCGATCATCTTGACAACGATAATTCTTCTCTTCTCGATCTTCTTAAGCATGGTGGGCTCCCCCTCGCGATGAACCTTTCCCTCATCGTCCTTGCTGCCAATATGATATCCTCCCCGAACTTTCTCCATTGTCGTATTGTCTAGGAGCTTTGTCTTTCTCTTTTGCTACTCTCTTTTTCGTAAAAAGAGCTGTATCTTCCTCCTTTAGTGAGACCCTTGACATTTCTTTATCAAGGTCTCCTTGGTCGGATAAAATATTTTCTAACTCCGCTAGAGTGGGTTCCTTAGTCCAACCTCGAGTTGTAGTAATAAGGCCATTATATTTGGTGTTTACACCATGAATAATAATTCTCCGCATCCTTGCCTCACTTATTGCATTCTCGGGATCTAACTTATTTATCTCACCACATATAGATTTAACTTTAGAAAACTATTGACTCATCGTCAAGTCTCCTTGTCTAATAGACAAGAGCTCGTTCTCTAGCCGTTGTAGCTTGGCATCATTCTTTCTTGTAAAGAGGGTGGTTGCCAAGGTATCCCATGCCTCCTTCGGGGTTACCGAATCCTTAATCCGGTGTAGGAACTCATCCTCCACGGTGAGCGACAACACGTACATGGCCTTGCCAGCCTTCACTTCCCACTCCTTCATCTCCTCCTTGTCGGTAGGCGGTGTAGTCTCCTTGCCACCAACAATGCTCCATAAATCTTATCCCACCAAATAGTACTTGATGCGAGTAGACCAAGTACTGTAGTTGTTCCCATTGAGCTTCTCAAGTGAGCTATTCAATGATAGTAGATTCGCCATGACAATTTGGTTAGCGCCAGACACTCAACGACCAAAGAATTCTCACACTCTCAGAGTGTATATCGACAAAATCGCTAGCTCAAATATAACGGTCCCCGACCGCCCACTACCACTTGTTGAAGATGGAAAGGAGACAATTGAAAAGAAGAAGACTTATGGAGAAAACATACTCAAAATGCTCTTAAGTATTTTGTGGGAGAATGCTCTCAAACTTGCTTGATTGTTTGTTGCTTGCTTGATGCTTAAAATGACAAGCCTAAGGGGTATTTATACTAGCCCCTTCTCTAAACGGACGGCTAGGATCATTTTGATCCACCGGTTACAAATGACGGCCTAGAATCTTCCTACCAAATATCTAAGATATTTTCTACTAAATATCTAGATATTTACATGTCAAGACTTTCCTAGAGTCTTCTAGAATGTCCCAGGGCCTTCTTGCAAGATCCACACATTTCCAGGGAATTCTAGAGAGTTCCAGAGTCTTCCAGACTGTTCTAGAGAACTCCACACATCTCTAGAACCTTCTAGATTATTCTAGAGAACTCCACACGTCTCTAGAACCTTCTAGACTATTCTAGATAATTAGAGAAAGCAGGAGATGATAATTTTAACATCCTTTAGCATAGAGGATAGAATGTTACAACTAGGTCGGCTGCTAACTGTATGGTTGACTTGTAAACCCAAAGAAATTGGATTGCACACATCAGCTATGCCTTTCAATGTGGGAGATGACTCGCTAGAAAGGATAGTTTTTGTCTTGGCTGAGGACAAGGTTTCCCTGTCCCTGTCTTCGAGTAGGCCATTCTATAGGGGCAGAAAGAAGAAAGCGCCAGCAGTAGATGTTTTTGCTACTAATGGATGCGTTGGAGGTTCTCGCCCTTCAAGGGAATCAGATCGAGTATTAAGACACAAACTTCCTTCATATCCAATTCGGGGGGATGTAAGGGAAATGATAGAGAAGAAACAATTTCTGATGTTATCAGGGAAGGTTTAAGAAGAGACAATTACATTGCTCATTTTAGAACTTTACTAGCAATTGAAGAAATCAAGATGGAGGTCCGTATCCAGATTTTAATTTGAAGTATTACTTGATTTTGGGTGGTACTAAAATCTTATTGTTATCTTGAATCAGGAAGACATGAGGGACTATGACATGGAGTCAGTCACAATGAAGAGCAAGGGGCGACAGTTTTTGTCCCTCAATGTCCCAGCTCTAGCTGAGAGGAGGCCATCGCTTGTCTATGGAGATCATATCTTTGCAAGTCTAGCTACTGCAGATGCTTGTGAGATCATCACCCCTTATCAGGTACATTCATATTTGTCCTTGTTTTATATCATAAGCTGTTAGGTGATAGTTTAAGTTCTCTTTACTGCATATGTAATAGAACTTCAGCATTTTTCGTTATTTATCATCTTCCTTTTAATTTCATTTTCATCTATTTAAATGGAAATGAACTTGGTGTTGAAGCAAAAAGGTATATCTGAAGTTTGATGAGGAATTCCACGTCAACCATGTAGATGGAAATGTGTATAACGTGCAGTTTGCGTTCAATCGTATGGTTGTGCGGAGGTTGCACCAGGCCATTGAGGCAACAGAGAGCTTAAATGGAGAAATTCTGTTTCCATCAAGCATATCCAGGACGAGATACATACAAGCCGTAAGATTGGCACCTTATTCATGTGTGCTTAACAGGGAGCAGACAAGTGCTGTTGAAAAGATTCTTGGGTGCAAAGGAGGGGCTCCATATGTTATCCATGGGCCTCCTGGTACAGGCAAAACAAGGACTCTTATAGAAGCTATCATCCAGCTACATATTAGGAGGAAAGGTGCTCGAGTTCTTGTCTGTGCACCTTCAAATAGTGTTGCAGACCATATCCTTGAGAAACTTGTCAGTCAGCAGAATGTCGAAGTGCAGGACCACGATATTTTTAGGTTGAATGCACGCACACGTCCTTTAGACAATGTGCACCCTAGTTGCCTTCCCTTTTGCAATGTTGAAGATCATGTTTTTAAGTGTCCACTCCTCAGGGACTTGAGAAGATATAGGGTTATCACATCTACATATGCTAGCTCATGGCTTCTTTATGCATAAGGCATAAAACGGGGACACTTCTCTCATATTTTCTTGGATGAGGCAGCACAGGCATCTGAGCCTGATACCATGGTTCCTCTGTCACATCTTTTAAAGAAGGAAACAGTAGTTGTATTTGCTGGTGACCCATGGCAACTTAGTCCCATAGTTTTCTCAAAAGATGCTGAAAGTTATGGATTGGGGACATCATACATGGAAAGGTTACTTGGATGCCAGTTATATGGTGCTCTCAACGAAAATTATGCTACCAGACTAGTAAGGAACTATCGGTGTCATCCGGTAATTCTGCAGCTCCCGTCAGAAATGTTTTATGGAGGAGAGTGGATCCCATGTAGAGAAGATAAAACTTGTAGTCCGACTTGGGTGGACCTGCTTCCAAAAGGAATTTCCTTTGCTTTTCATTGGTCTACAAGGTTGTGATGAAAGGAAAGGAAACAACCCATCGTGGTTCAACAGGATCGAAGCAAGCAAGGTAGTGGAGATCATCAGAGATCTGATAGAGAACAAAGGTCCGAAAGAAGAAGATATTGGGGTGATAACACCTTACAGGCAGCAAGTACTGAAAATAAGAAGAGCCCTTGATAGCTTTGATTGGGCTAATATAAAGGTTGGCAGCGTAGAGCAATTCCAAGGTCAGGAGAAAGAAGTTATTATCATATCGACAATCCGATCAACGACACAGCAATGACTTTGATAGAATCCATTATTTAGGATTTTTAAGCAACCCGAGAAGGTTCAATGTTGCTGTTACAAGAGCCGCATCATTGCTAGTAGTTATCGGGAATCCTCATATCATTTGCAAGGTAATTCTGTATTTATTTCCCCTACTGCAATTTGTAGATTTGATATGCCGTATATAGTAAAGGTGGAGTTTCTGTGAATTTAATTTCCTTGTTGGCAACTATGGAGTTGAATATTTATTAACGTACCCCATATGGCAGGACCCCTGCTGGAACAAGCTTTTATGGTATTGTGCAGACAATGGCTCCTACAAGGGCTGCTTCTTACCTGAAAAACCGGAGATCTCTCAAGAGGATTCTGGACAAGCAAATGATTTGTATGATGTCGGGGCAGAAGAAAATAACTGGAACTGTGAAAGAGCACAAGCTAATGATTGCGACCAAAATCAAGGGGGAGAAGACCAAGACCAAGACCAAGACCAAGGGGGACAAGTCAACGATTGGGACCATGATGAATGGTGACTAGCAAAGAATTGGAACGACTACATCCAGGTCCCTGTTATGGATGAAGCTGAATGGTCTGATGGTTGGAAGTAACTGCTTAGTTTATTATACTAGCGAGGGCTTGAAACTTTTGGAGGTTGAGTTGAACCTCAAAACTCACGGAAAGTTTTCTTCAGGTTCTGCACTAGCATGTGCAGTTTTTGCATTTTGAAAATTTCAAGCTCAGAACCCCTGCATTTTATCTACATATATACTGTTTAAATTTTACTTAAGTTATGGGTGATTACAACTTTATTGTGGATTATCAGATTATGCAGTCATGTACTATTTTCAGTTTGCAATGAACTTTTCTTTTTTAGTTATGCATTGAGTGTTTGGTTAACTAATCAAATGTGTCTTGAATCGACAAATGACCCTTTACTTTTTTTTTTAATTAAAGCATTTTATTTATCTTCAACAAAAAAATAGTGAATTGCTCCTCCGTATTCAGATATGAAGATATCCTTAGAGAGATGATGCAAATGCAAAAAACCTTGGGTCTGGAGAGCAAAAGATTGAGAATTGTAGTAGTACACAAGAGGAATCTTCATGGAGGCTCCCAAGTTAGTTCATTCTTCTTCTTTTGTCTAATCCTAAAATTAATCATTCCCCATCTGTCCATGGTCATAGCGCCTTTAACTTCGGGAGACAGATCAGCAAAATCTTCATAATTGATGTTGGCAGGAGTGGAGAAGCTCAGTGAAGCCAATAAATCTGCAACCTTGTTTGTTTCATCGTGAATTCTTCGAGGAGTAAATGTAGGGACCACGCGTACCCACATCATAACCCCGCATTAGTATGATATTGTCCGCTTTGGGCCAAAGCCTCAAGGATTTATTTTTGGGCACCTCCCAAAAGGCCTCATACTAATGGGTTGGGTTGAACCTATTTAAATAGGTTCTACTTGTTCTCTCCCACCAATGTGGGATGAGTTTGTATACCCAACAAACCTCCCCTCAAACTCGGACCATACAATCTCGTGACCTTCCCTTTAGCGATTATCGATTTCAGATCTACCACTATCTTGTATCGCTGCAACAACCCGCAGGATACACCGCCCGACCATGTATTCTTGTCGAGCAGACTTTCGATACAAGGCATTACCGTAGATCTCCACATCGCTAGATTACACTAGATGATCCGCCAAATCATCTTGCACCGCCATTATTACTCAACGTGACATGCCGCCCGTACCATCACTTGACAGGAAAACTTTCGATACAAGGCACCCTTGCAGATCTTTTGATCATTTTGTCATACCAAGAACTCCGCACGCGTCGGTCCATCACTCCTGCCCTCCGAACCTGGGCTCTGATACCACTTGTTGAGGCCCACGCAACGAAGTGAGCGATAAAATTTAGGAGAAATAAATAAAATAAAATAGACACCAGAAAATTTAACGTGGTTCACCCAAAACTTTTGGGCTACGTCCACAAATCAATACTTCCACTATATTTCTTCTATTATTACAAATAGTAGGCACAAGTGTGCAATTATTTCTACTATTACAAATAGTAGGCTCTCAAAGGAAAAATCAAAATACCAAAAAATAGTCTCACTATTTTTGTCACACTATTTCCTTTAGGAAAAATATTTCCTAAGCAGACACTCTATTTTTCTTCACAAACTATTTTATTTTATAGTCTATGGTATACCTCACAGAAGAAAAAAATACACAATATTTTTTCTCTCTCTCTGTGGCTCTCTGTTTTTCCTCTTTTTCAGATGCCAAATGAAGGAGTTGAAGAGCTCCTTTTATAGTCAAGATTTGCCTGCTCTTGTTGACAATTCAAAACAAAAAAGTTTGGTGAGTTGGTAACCAACCAACCGTATAATTCAAAAAAAAAAAGGTGGCTATTTTGTTGACACAAACAAATTTGTTGAGCTGAAAAATGGAGTTGTCCATCTCCTTTTTGACAAAGTGATTTTCACATGGGCCCTCCTTTTGGAGGGACCCACTCAACAATTCTCCCCCTCCCGATAAATGGAGGGTTTTGCCATCCCTGCAGTTGTTCGACAATACTTGAATTTCTCCCTTGGCAGAATCTTTGTCATCATATCCGATCCATTTTCATCAGTATGGATCTTTTGAAGTTGTAGTAGCTTCTTCTCTAATGCATCAGTTATCCAACGATGTCTTATGTCGATATGTTTGGACTTTGCGTGAAAGGAGGCATTCTTGCAAAGATGGATGACACTTTGATTGTCACAGAACATCTCAAACTTGTTTTGTTAGACATCAAGTTCCTTAAGAAATTCCTTCATCCATAACAACTCTTTGCAAACTTCTATTGCTACTATAAATTCTGCTTCTGTAGAGGACAATGCAATACACTTTTGTGATTTTGACTACTAAGGCACAAGCCCCCCAATGTGGACTTTCTTGAGTCAACATTGCCAGCTAAATCTGCATCTGTGTATCCAACTAACATAGGTTCTGCCTCTCCAAAATATAAGTATATTTTGGATGTACCTCGAAGATACCTGAGAATCCATTTAACAGTTGCCCAATGTTCCTTTCCAAGATTTGAAAGGAAATGAGTCACTACTCCAATCGAGTGAACAATATCTGATTGTGTACACACCATGACATACATCAAACACCCAACTGCTGTGGCATATGGTATTCTAACCATTTCTTCCTTCTCCTTGTCAGTAGAACGGCACATACTGGAATTTAATCTAAAGTGATTCGCAAGAGAATAACTAACCGCTTTAGCCTTATCCATATTGAATCTCTGAAGTACTTTTTCAATGTACTTCTCTTGAGATACCTATAACTTCTTGGCGCCTCTATCTCTTGTAATTCTCATGCCAAGAATTTGTTTTGTTAATCCCAAGTCTTTCATTGCAAAAGACTTACTCAATTGTACCTTTAGATTGTTGATTCTTGAAATATTTTTCCCCAATAATCAGCATATCATCTACATAGAGTAGAAGAATAACAAAATCATCTTCAGAGAATTTCTTGGTAAACACGCATTGATCTGCAGTAGTTTTCTTGAAACCTTGCTCTCGTATAAGAGACTCAAACTTCTTATACCATTGTTTTGGTGCCTGTTTCAAGCCATATAAACTTTTCTTCAATCTGCAGACACAATCCTCTTTTCCCTTCACTTTGAAACCCTCTGGTTATTCCATGTAAATTTCTTCTTCTAGATCTCCATGTAGGAAGGCAGTCTTCACATCCATTTGCTCAATTTCCAAATTGAGACTTGCAGCTAGCCCCAACATAGTATGAATGGATGTCATTTTCACAACAGGTGAAAATATCTCGTCAAAGTCAATGTCCTTCTTTTGACTGAAACCTTTGATGACTAATCTCGCTTTAAAGCATGGATAGACTCCGTGTTCTTTATGTTTGACACCTATTTATTCTTCAATGCTCTTTTACCATTAGGCAACTTCACGAGATCAAACGTTTTATTCTCATGCAAGGATTTCATTTCATCTTGTATGGCTTTCATCCATTTTTTCTTGTTTTCAACCTTCATCGCCTTACTGAAGCTTTCTGGTTCTCCCCCGTTAATCAGTGTAACCCACTGTTCAACTGGGTACCTAGTAGAAGGCTGCATATTTCTACTAGATCTTCTTAAGGGTACTGGAGACTCTCCAGCTCTTGGTGGTTGAGTGTGACCACCATCAAGATCCTTTTCTTCTGGTTCATCTTCCTGGGGAATACCTTCATCTTCTGCATCTTGCGGATAGTCATCATGAACCGTATATTCAACTTGAGTCGGTACTTCTGTCGGAGAATTCAACCTTAAGCTTGTTGAATCATCCGTAGGAGTGAAGCCTTCTTTGTCTGCTTTATTTATATCCTTAATAGTTTGATCTTCAATAAGACAACATCTCGACTCCTAATCAGCTTCTTGTGCACTGGATCATAGAACCTATAGCCAAATTCATCTTGACCATA
>JAPFFP010000094.1:11523343-11533481 GCA_026153255.1 Solanum medicagineum | reverse complement strand
TTCAAAGTTGGCCACCAACTTTGAAGAATTCACACCTGTAAATTTACTATAAATAGAGGTGCAATCCTCATTTGTAAAATATCACCAAGAAGAGTGTAATCACCAAGAACACTAAGGAAGAGTGTATTGTGTGAGGTTGAGAGTTGTTTTGTAATCTATTCTTGTAAGTAATAAAAGAAATTTTTCTCTCATATTTGTGTCTATCAACGCTTATTGTTCCTTTGGCTTCAACAATAAAAACACTAATAAGAAAGTTTATTATTTTGTAACTTCATATTTAGGATGACACAAGTTTATTTCCTTTTCCTAACACTAGACTAATTATAGCTGTGAAACTGATAAAATTCCAGCATCAATTTCAGTTAACTATAGTTTAAAAAAAAAAAAACATATAAAAGTGCTCTATATCAGGAGCGATAAGCTCGTACAACAATAATCACATTCAAGAGCCACTTGAATAGACTTAGTATTGTGAACCGAGATGAATCTGTAAGGGCCTATGTGCTAAAATTGGTGAAGGAGAATGATTTAGTTGGGATTATTGGGCCGAGTAAAATGTTGGAGAGTTTTGTGTGGGATTCAAGCCTAATTAACAACTGGTTAAAAAGGATTGTGTGTTAGAAAGAAGAGTTCCATGCCTATGATGTGTAGCTTTAACTTAGCCCAATCTGTTATTCTCTCGTCTCCCTTTCTATGGCTTAGTATCTCATCTCCTTCTAGTTGTTTTCTTCCTCTTTATTACTTTGTTGCTTCAACTCTCAGTGTAATCTGGATTAAGTTATTACAATAATCGCAACCGAAAAATCTGTTCTAGTGTTTCCTTAGTCTGCAATCCAAGTACACCTCCATCTCCTAGTACTGAAGGTAATTAAAACTCTGATTTCTGGTGAAATTTACTTGCAAGTTGTTGAATCTTGAAGTCTAATACATATATTGCTTATGGGTTGCTACTGTTTGTTTCGAATTTTGCAGCCTAATTTGATACCATCAGCAGCACAGGTTACCTAGAGATTTTCAGTATTTATTCTTCTAGCCGGCTATGGGGTAATATGGCTTTGCAGTTCAACTGAATTGATTCGCTGGAAGTGACGTAAATCAATTTTTTTTATACTGTTCTGATATAACTCACTGCGGTATAACGAATCTAAGGTTTCAAGGTGTCAGCTTTTACCTAAGTTTGGAGCTTGAATTTTCCACAACACCGTTTTATATACAGCCTGTATATATGTAGCTAAAATGCAGGCATTCCTTGGGCTTGAAGTTTTTCAAAATGCAAAAACTGGGCATTCTAGTACAGAATATGAAAAGAAATCTGAGTTTGAGGCTCAACGCAACCTCCAAAAGTTTAACCCCCAAACATCCAGTTATTTCCAACCATCAGACCATTCAGCTTCATCCATAACAGGGGCCGGGGTGTATTCGTTCCAATTCTTAGATTGTCCCCCTTCATCTTGGTCCCGATTGTTGACTTGTCCCCCTCGGTCTTGGTCTTGGTATTGGTCTTCTTCCCCTTGGTCTTGGTCCCAATCATTAGCTTCTGCTCCTTCACAGTTCCAGTTATTTACTTGTGCCTCGACATCATACCAATGATTTGCTTGTCCAGGATCCTCTTGAGGGATCTCCAGTTTTTCAGGTAAGAAGCAGCCCTTGTAGGAGCCATTGTCCGCACAATACCACAAAAGCTTGTTCCAGTAGGGATCCTGCCATATAGCATACGTTAATAAGAATTGGTATTTCTCACTCAGAGATGGAACAACTGGCAAAATACGTCTCAAGCTTTATAATTTTAAGCTCTACATAGGCCCATAACAAATTCATGCAGTCATTTTTTTCTAATTCAACTTTTATGAATGACTCAGTACTAGCTGTAAATATTCAACTCCACAGTTGCCAACAATAGGGATCAGGAAAATTTTCGGAAAATGGACAGACAGAAACTCCACCTTTACTAAAATGGTAGTACAAATCCCCAGTAGCAGAATTAAATGTAGAATTACCTTGCAGATGATGTGTGGATTCCCAATAACTACAAGCAATGATCTGGCTCTTGTAGCAGCAACATTGAACCTTCTCGGATTGCTCAAAAATCCTAAATAATGGATTCTATCAAAGTCATTATGCTGTATCGTTGATCGGACAGTTGATATGATAATAACTTCTCTCTCCTGACCTTGGAATTGCTCTACGCTGCCAACCTTTATATTAGCCCAATCAAAGTTCTCAAGGGCTCTTCTTATTTTCAGTACTTGTTGCCTGTAAGGTGTTATCACCCCAATATCTTCCTCTTTCAGACCTTTGTTCTCTATCAGATCTCTGATGATCTCCACTACCTTGCTTGCTTCGATCCTATTGAACCACGATGGGTTGTTTCCTTCCCTTTCATCACAACCTTGCACACCAATGAAAAGCAAAGGAAATTCCTTGTTTGGAAGCAGATCCACCCAAGTCGGAGTAGAAGTTCTATCTTCTTTACATGGGATCAACTCTCCTCCATAAAACATTTCTGAGGGAAGATGCAGAATTACTGGATGACACCGATAGTTCCTTACTAGTCTGGTAGCATAATTTTCGTTGAGATCACCATATAACTGGCATTCAAACAACCTTTCCATGTATGACGTTCCTAATCCATAACTTTCAGCATCTTTTGAGAAAATTATGGGACCAAGTTGCAGTGGGTCACCAGCAAGTACAGCTACTGTCTCCTTACTTAAAAGATTTGACAGAGGAACCATGGTATCAGGCTCCGATGCCTGTCCTGCCTCATCCAAGAAAATATGAGAGAAGTGTCCCCGTTTGATGCCTTCTGCATAAAGAAGACATGCACTAGCATATGTAGATATGATAATCTTATATCTTCTAAGGTCCCTGAGAAGAGGACACTTAAAATCATGATCTTCAACATTGCAAAAGCGAAGGTAACTGGGATTCAAGTCGTCTAAAGGACGTGTGAGTGCATTCAACCTAAAAATCTCATGGTCCTGCATTTTGATATTCTGCTGATTGACAAGTTTATCAAGTATATGGTCTGCAGCACTATTTGAAGGTGCACAGACAAGAACTCGAGCATCTTTCCTCATAATATGTAGCTGGATGATAGCTTCTATAAGAGTCCTTGTTTTCCCTGTGCCAGGAGGACCGTGGATAACATATGGAGCCCCTCCTTTGCACCCAAGAATCTTTTCAACCGCAGTTGTCTGTTCCTTGTTAAGCACACATGAATTAGGTGCCAGTCTAGCAGCTTTTATATTTCTTGTTCTGGATATGCCTGATGGAAAGAGAATTTCTTCATTTAAGCTTTCTGTAGCTTCAATGGCTTGATGTAACCTCCGCACACCTGTACGATTGAATGCAAACTGCACATTGTACAGATTTCTGCTATCATGGTTGATGTGGAATTCTGGATTAAACTTCAAATATACTTCTTCCGCTTCAACTCGGTGAATATAACCCTGTGCAACAACCACCAAAATCACCAAGTTTATGTTAATACGTTATTCTCCTTTTGATCTCTCAAGTTCATGTGTAAAATCTAGCTGATATATAATCATTTTTCTTAAAAATTTTCATATGCATATTTTAGACAGAGTGAAACTTTTAACATGTATCTGAGAAAGGGCTGTAATGCATGTACTGTTGGGCAGCTTAATTTCAAAAAAAGACTAAATTTCCACATGCCCCAGTATTTGAACCTAGGGCCTTTGGTTGATTGTACTGACATGCAACTAAGCAAAACAGCTAGACATAGCAGCCAGACATCACAACGGTTGTCACCCTTTCCAGTAAAATAGATGAAAATGAAATTAAAAACAGAAACAAAATAAAAGGACTCGAAGAAGAAAGCAAATAGCAAAAATTGCTTAAGTTCTACCAAGAAAACAAATAGCAAAAGAGATCAACATATAAGAGATGTGATTTTGAAGGTAATAGGAAGATAACATGAGGACCTCATCTAGCAGAGATGTGGATGTAGAAAGGCCAAATACATAGATAGCCCCTCAAACTTAGCTTCAAATTCTATTTTGGCACCTTAACTTAGTCAGGTACCATTTAGACGCCACATATACCCTTGAAGTCTGGAACTGTATCATTAACCACGTTATGTTGACATGGATCTATCATCTATTGTGTGTTTCTCACTTTTATCAGGCGTGTAGAATGACTTAACAGCAGGGCCCACTCCTTAAAATCACCTTTTAAATTTCTTTCCTTTGATTCTCCCTTTATTCTATCTCTTCTCCGATGTCTTCTTGACAGATCATTTGTTTCTTCCATTTATTTTAACATAAGAAAACAAGTTACTTTTCTCGAAAAAAAACAAAAAATTAACATAAGAAAAAGAAAGTCAGTCCAAGTGCCGATAGAGAGAAATTTTTGAACAAGCATGTGAGATCATTGTGCTCAAAGAAAGAGGAAGTCTTCAATCCTCTTGAAATACTTCTTGGCAACAGATATAGCTAATACACAATTGGAGCCTGACCATTATAAGACAGAAAAATATCCTAAAAGGATTAATTTGCAATATTTGGTGAAAGATACTGGTGTTCATGGTTATGCTTGCAAAAATATACATCAAAATTCTTTGGATCGGTCTTAAAAGATTCTACTACAGTAATAAAAATTTATCACATAATGAAATTCTCGATGCAATCACAATACCAAGTCTTTTTGCATTTTCTCAATGATATCGTGGTCTATGATGAAATTTTTAGACCCACGTGTTTCCAATTTTTCTCAACAATTTATAGAGACAGTCTGAAAAGTGAAATGGAGCTTTGAAGTGGTGGAGTTGCTGATCAATAGTAGGTTGGTGGAGAAAAGGGACTGAAGAATTTTGATGTTGGAAGGGTAGAATCTGAGATGGTATAGTACCAATTTAAAAAAATGATAATAATAAAATCTGAGCTGGTGGAAAAGATAATACAGAGAGAAGGGGGAGTTTTCTGAGAGGAATTACTTTAAAATGATTGTTTTCTCTTTAAACTGGTAAAAAAGTATTGTATCTTCTTGTATCCTTTTTTTTTAGCTCAAATGCCCTTTTTCCTTTTTCTTGCATTAGTTTGATAAGAACTTATGTGGCATTATCTTACAACAACATACCCAGTAAAATCCCAGAAAACTATGTGGCATTATCTAACAACAACATCATACGCAATTCTTACCACTACCTCTCCAAAGTAGAGAGGTTGTTACCAAAAGACTCTGGCTCAAATCACAGCAATAACTAAACGAAAAAGAAACTGGGGAGAAACATGACAATTAATAGCAACGCAATGTGGAGCATATATGCAAAGGAACTATAAAAACAAGAAGGTGCAATCACCTAAACACCATAAACTGCAAATGATATCAAATGCCAAAAGCCAAAGGCTACATGAATATGCTAATACTACAACTGACACCATGCTCTATACTACCACCAAACCAAATACTGGAATAAGCTAGTAATAGGATAACTCTTAACTACCTACTAACATTCTACCATTATCCACAACCACCATATCCTCTCATCTAAGATCATGTCCTCGATAAGCTGAAGATACGCTAGTGTCTAATCACCTCCTCCAAATACCTCTTTAGCCTACCTCTACCTTTCCTCAGCCCCCCTATATCCAACCTTTCACACCTACTCACTAGGACACCCACATATCTCCTTTTCACATGCCCAACTATCTCAGTCCCTCTTCCCTAATCTTATCCACCATGAAGGTCATTCCCACTTTGCCCTAGATATCATCATTCCTAAACTTATCATTCCTAGTATGTACACATTCATCTCAACATGCTCCTTTATGCCATTTGCATCTTTAGATCTGGAAGTTCTTGGAAGTTCTTGACTGGCTAACTCTCTGCTCCATGCAACAAAGCAGGTCTGCCCACCACTATATAGAACTTACATTTAAATTTTAGTGGTACTTCCTTGTCACTTAAGATGCCAGATGCAACCTCCACTTCATCCATGCCTCACCAATATGATGTGTGAGATCATCGTCGATCTCCTCATTTCCTTGAATCAACGATCCCAGATACTTAAATCTTCTCTTTTATTTTTTATCATTGACGTATCCTCGTATGTAAAGTTCACGCATCCTGGTTTTCTTAAGGGTTACCATTGAAGGGTCTAAAACACAACTTAAGCATATATGAGGTGTTCAAATCGCACTTGGCTAAGTTGAGGTGCTAAAATGAAATTTCAAGCTAGGTTTGAGGGGTTGTCTATGTATTTGTCCATGTACAAATACATCAAATGACTCTTTTAACTTTGAAAATCTACAAGTAAAATGGACTTTTAATAATTTTCATCAATATGCAGTAAAGAGCGCTTAAATTATCAAGTAGCAGCTTATGATATAAAACAAAGCACAAATGTGAATGCACCTGGTAAGGAGTGATCTCATTAGCATCTGCAGTAGCTAGCCTTGCAAAGATAAAATCTCCATAAACAAGTGAAGGCCTCCTCTCAGCTAGCCCTGGGACATCAAGGGACAAAAATTGTGGTCCCTTGTACTTCATGGTGACTGACTCCATATCATAGTCCCTCATGTCTTCCTGATGCAAGAAACTATAACATTTTAGTACTACCCAAAATGAAATATTACTTCAAATCAAAATATGATCACACACCTCCATCTTGACTTCTTCAATTGCTAGTAAAGTTCTAAAATAATCAATGTAATTGTCTCTTCTTAAACCTTCCTCAAGAACATCAGGAAATTGTTTCTTCTCCATCACTTCCCTTAAATCCTGGGGAATTGGATATGAAGCAAGTCTGTATCTGAATCCTCGAGTTGGAGGTCTTGTAGGACGAGAACCCACAACATATCCATTTGCAGAAAAAACATCTACTGCAGGTACTTTTTTCTTTCTGTTTCTGTGGAATGGCCTACTCGAAGCCAAAGAGTGGGAAACTTTATCCTCAGCCAAGACAAAAACTAATCTTTCTATGGTATCATCACCCACATTGAAATGCACAGCTGATGTGTGCAATCCAATTTCCTTGGGTTTACAACTCAACCATACTGTAAGTGTCTGACCTGGTCGTAGCATTCTATCCTCTAAGCTAAAGGATTCCATGAATTCTTGAACATATTCCACATCAGAACAAGCAGTTGGAGGTTCCATCAGAGATAGCGTGAATGAATCCTCAGGTTTCGAGTCATAGATCTTAATTGACCACAGCTCCTGGGTTTCATTGGTGATATTCTTTATTGTGACTGAATCGACAACAGTATCGCCAACAAATCCTGATTTAGGTTTTCCTGCTATCAGTGGAAATGGAATAGATATAACAACTATATCGCTCTCTTCATTGGGATTATAGCTACCAGCTGATTTATATTTGTCAAAGTCAACAAATCCGATATCTCCTTTGTCAGTAATTGTTGAGTATTCATCATCTGACTTATAAGCCATTGTGCCCATGAATAATTTAGAGGAATTTCAAGAACCTGCAGTTTTCAACCAAAGTTATCGCACAACTGCCAATTTTTAAGATTGATGGTAAAAGTAAACATGAATGAATTACCACAACAAAGTAACCCAACTTAACAATTGAAGCAAATCACTTTTACACAAACAATCAGATTGTCCAAATAAATCTACGACGAACTGTATAATGAAAATGATGAGAACTAGGCCAACAAGCAGCATATTGAAAGCACATTTAGATTGGGTAACAGATGAAAATCCAGGATGCCATCCAAAATGTCTCATGAATGAGAGTGTTAAGATGAAATCCCACTTTCATTTGGAAATGCTAGTGCATTGTACAAGGCATATATATTAATAAACAGCAGCATTTGTGTCCAGCTTTTACACATTATTCAGGTCAATCAATAGGTAATAGGTTCATATAACCTTACTTTTTAAGTAAAATAATCTCTAAGCAAGCATGACAATGTTGTATTTGTGGATTATTCATGTATATCTGACATTGTTATGAAACAATCATTAGTTAGAACAAATGGCTTTGAGCAGCACTAAAATATACAAGGTTTGTCAATGCAAGTTCTTTTTGATACTTAAGGTGGTTAATTAAATAATATGAGTCTATTCAATGTTTCTGAACCATCACAAGGTTATAGTAATGCAGGGGCTAATGGTACTTCATTTATTTATTCACTCAACACCACATGATTCATGTAGCAATAAAACAGAAAAAGACAAGTACTTTAGGTGAAGATAAACTGATAACAATAACATACCCAGTGGAATCCCACAAGTGGGGTTTGGGGAGGTAGAATGCCCGCAGACCTTAACACTACCCCTCATAGAGGTAGAGAGGTTATTTCCTGGAAACCCTCGTCTCAAAAATCCATGAACAGAATAAACTAGAAATGGGAAAAGGAAAGGGAACAGAAGGGGTGACTAACAAGGAAAGCACAATATAATATGCACATATGATAAAATTAACATAGTAAGATGGAAAATGACAACACAGAGAATAAAGGCAATGTAAATACGCTAAAAGTACACAAATATAGGACTAATAAGTGAAGATAAACTGATGCTAGCAGAAAATCAAAATCAAGTCTCCATCAGGGTTTCTGGATTCTTCACCCAAAGGGGACGAAAAATAGAATCAAAATTAAGCCAAATATCACAAACTTTTGAAAAGACAACAAACTTAGTGAGACATGAGCAATAAATGAAATCAATATCAACACACATAAGTTCTACAAAAATATCATAAATTTCAAAAGTAGAAATAAACATCATAAAGCAGATAGCCAAGAGAAAGAAATCCCACAATCACAACTCAGTTAATTAGTTCATAAAACTGAAAATGCAGACCAAATAAAACAGGATAAACGAAGGAAACCCACCTCCAATTTTCGTCTCAAGAAAGAGATAATAGAGAAGAAGGGTTTAAACTTAAAGATGACATATTGTGGAATGTCACTTGAGAGACAGACAATGGTACATACTCCTAGTGAAATTTTCCAGTTGTTAACCCAAATTATTACACTAATTTAGAGATTAACAAGGAGACAAAAGCATTAAGCGATTTGATAACTCATACTCAGATGACAAAAGTTAACAAGTAGTGGACTGAACAGGAATCGCGTGATGGAGCGTCACAACTCACTACAGTCTCTCCCTTTTTTAAAAAAAATAAATTATTTTTCAATTTTATTTCCTATTTTATAATGTTTTGGTTACTCAAAATATTTGAAAAATATTTCCTATAAAAAATAATTTAAGTGTTTTTTTTTTAGTCTTCAAAATAGACTAAGATAATATCATAATGGGGTCACAAATGCCTTCATATTTTTTTTTTTTAACGAATTTGGGTCATGGACCCATTTTTATTAATAAAGCATTAAGAAGTTGGGTTCAACGAGCGTACAATTTGAATCCAAAAAACTTGATCCAAGCAAGAATAAGAAGGGAACCCTATAACTAAGAAATAGAAAGTTTCCTAATCTAGGTTTGTCATTTCCTCCATTTCCACCGCAGATGACTCTTCGTTGTCTTTCCTTGAAATTCATCATCAGTGTGTTGTGGGTGGTGACCAGTAAGCGTGGTCGGAGTTCTTATTGTATTACGTAATGATCCTACTTAATAGAAATAAATAGTCAAATAAAGAGATCAGTTGTCAAATAAAGAGATATCAACTGTGGAATCAAAGCTGGATTACAGAAGAATATTGGAGCCTTGATTTAGGCAGAAGAATAATTCAAATACTGATTTTGTGGCTGAGAACATGAATGCATTAATAAGGCGCAATTATAGGAATTGCAGCCACATCAGCTACTGTTGAGGTAGTTATATAACAACCTATAACTGAGGATTCAGTTAGCGATAAATCTGATAACTCTTTCTTTTCTTCCTAGTATTTTGTCTCTCTTTTCTGTTCTTCTTCTCCTTCTAATTTCAGATCTTCTTCCTTCTTTCTACAGATTCAAAACTCACCATGGATGCATACTTATCCTAGATATCATAGATTAGTTCTGTCTTTCATTTCCTTGTAGTTAATATCTAATTTTCCATTTGAGAATAATCAGAAAATTATGCTAAAAAATACAAGTGTGTCTCTTCTTATTGTGAAATTCTGTCAAATCTTTATTGAGATCTTGACATATTCTCTCCACCCATTCACTCTTCCCAACCTCCACTCCTTCATCATTGTAACAAT
>JAPFFP010000094.1:11509644-11523243 GCA_026153255.1 Solanum medicagineum | reverse complement strand
ATCTTTATTGAGATCTTGACATATTCTCTCCACCCATTCACTCTTCCCAACCTCCACTCCTTCATCATTGTAACAATCTGATTTCATCGTTTTGGGTGGGTCAATAGAAAATTATAATTGGGCCAGAAAATTTTTGAGTAGTAAAATATATAACTTACCCAAATCTCATTGTGTAAGGAGTACAATTTGTCCCTATTCTTTTTAAATTTACCAAAAATTCCTTAAAATAAGTCACTTCAAGATACTTTGCAGTTAGTTGTTGATACACATTAATTGCAGTTATTCTCTCTTCCATAAATTAAGTTATTTAATGCAATCAACCTAATTTCCTAAAAAAAACCTAATAAATTCCTTTCGGAAAAGGGAGAGATAAATTTTGAATCATAAATTAAGCTAATTAATGTCAATAA
This sequence comes from Solanum medicagineum, assembly GCA_026153255.1. Taxonomy (NCBI): domain Eukaryota; kingdom Viridiplantae; phylum Streptophyta; class Magnoliopsida; order Solanales; family Solanaceae; genus Solanum; species Solanum medicagineum. The sequence goes on along the minus strand of JAPFFP010000094.1, from coordinate 11,522,833 downwards.
ATTTATTTACCATTAAAAACTCATTGAATTCCTTCAGAAAAATAAATTCAAATTTTGAACAATTTCATACGCTCAATATGTAAATTTTCAAGTATCAGGCAACTCATACGCCTCCTTTATTCATGTTCTTCTTCGATTTTGTTTTTTGTGTGTTACATACGGATTCCAATCTATCTTTTAATAGATGTTTTCCTCAAGTTCAAAAAGTTCCTCAAGTTCTCTGATACCTCCAGGCTCCGAGGCATGACATTAGTTGGGCAAAGATAGAATTTCGTGAAAATAGATCCAAAATCAAGTTGCAAATTTTCAAATTTCTTGTATCAAGTTCAACTTTATACTTCTAATTTCCTTCCAAAGTTTATTGCAAGTTGCAAGTTAGACAGAGAAATTTTATTGATCAATCCATATTAAATGTGGATTAAATCTTAAATTCATGATACATTGACCAAGCCAAATTATTGGTTAATGAGGTTGGATTAATATTTAAGTTAAAATTATATGTCTTAAATAAAATGCAAATTATGTTTGCGTCAGTCCATTAAGTTGACAAGATAAGTCCAACTCATGTTCTTCAAGCCCAAGGTCTTCTAAAATTAATTGAAGACCAAAATATCCCCAATATCCTAACTTACAACTATATAAAGAGGTCTTCATAAGATAGAAAACAAAAAGAAGAAGATAATACATAGAAAAGTTCTGCTCTTCAGTGGTGATTCGCAAGTCTTCCGCATACAAAGGAGTTTTGTCTTCAAGTTGTAAGCCGCAAGTTCTCATATTTCTGTGATTGTGATTAAAGCTTGGCTCCGCATTTATAGTGAAATTTCAATAAATATTTTTTCGATTCAAGAACAAAGCAAAGCTCTTGAGTTAATGATCGTGAAGAGAAGAATCGGAGGATTACATCTTTTTTTAAAAATTTTATAAAGATTGTAACCTTCGTACAAATTCTTGAAATACAAATATTGTTGTTTGCCTCTACTTTTCTTTTCTTGATTTATCATTTTTTAGGAACGAAACTTAGTCGCTTACAAATTGGCACGCCCAGTGGGACCAAATCCCCTTTATCTCGTCTCTCATAAATCAAATATGCAAATTTGAAGCTAAAAGCCATGAGTACTTCAAGCCTCGTCTTAGAGTTTCATCAAGTCTACACTTCGACAAGCCTTGAAGCAGGGGATATTTGTAGACATTGAAATTTTGTACGACTCTACAAAATTAGTCCTATTTCAGTTAGGTTTCTTGGAGGCTACTCTACCCTAAACCTAATTCATGCCTATATAAAAGGTATTATATTCCCTTTAAAATACATCTCAAAAGTCCAATAGAGACCAAAATATATTATCCTACTTTCGAAAAATATGCCACTAACGGCCGTCGAATCATGGAGAAATCTTATGAGAGAAGAATCAAGGGAGTAACAAATTTGTACCCACATATTTATTTTCTTCATATTTTATTTGTTATTGCAATTTATTCCTATCATTTTTAAAATTTTTTCTAAGAAAACTAAATTGGCACGCCCAGTGGGACAATCTTTGCCTCTCATCTCTTCTCTTCAGAAAAAAAAAATTCAAGAACACTGAGACGACTTCCAAAAAGGTCAACTCAAAATTTGCATCCGCATAAAACTATTGGATCAAAATTCTGATCTGTTAAAGTTACAAGAAAATTATCAATACGACCGCAATGGATGTCAACTTTAAATTCGATGTTTTTGAGGATATTGACTCCGCAAATGGCTTGAAAATTGCCATGGAGATTGTGGCCCAAATTAGGAGTAAAGCTGAAATGCTGGCACAACAAGTGCATCAAGCACCACCTAAATCATCTCCTATTTATTATTTGTCTTCTCCAAAAGAAGAGATATCCTCTCTATATGTTCTAGAAAAAGGGAAAGGCATCGCTGAGGTAGCAGAAAAAACTTTGGATCAACTAAGACTGTCACAAGAATGATGTTGTCAGTCTAATGATTCCTTCATGCATAAAGATGATGATTTCTTAAGCGCTAAGTCTGTTATGATCGTTCCTCATATTACTTCTCAATCCAAGTTATATTCTAGTGATGTTCCGCACTATTCTTCATCCTCTACGGTGGATGTGCAAGCGATGGTAATTGAAACTTTCACCATAGAAGAGCAACTTGCGAATTTGATGAAAGCGGTTGAAGGCCTGTCAAAATACATCAAAGGTCAAGACACCCAAATTACCAAGTTAACAAATATGATAGAGAATATGAAGGAGCGAGAATCCATTTATTTATGTACAGAGTTTCATGAAAGGCAAGAGGAAAAAGAGTCTTCACAAAACAAGAAACAAAGGTCAAGGAGTTTCAAATGTCTGCTGAAGGTCTAATTCTCGTTGACCAATTGAAAGACTTCATCATGGAGACTGTCAAAGACAAGTCAGAGCCTATATCTAAATCTCCACTCACATATGTAAAATTGTATTATCAAAGAATTGATAACCTAAAGATACATGCTGGCTATCAAACCGCCTAAGCTGCAGAAATTTGATGGCAAGGGAAATCCGAAACAACATGTAGCACACTTTGTCAAAACTTGCAATAATGCTGGAACATATGATGATCATCTTATTAAGCAGTTTGCTCGATCACTCACAGGAATTGCTTTCGACTGGTAGATAGATCTTGAACCTAGTTCCATTAATAGTTGGGAGTAGATGGAGCAGCAATTTCTTAAGCATTTTTATAGCACAAGACGTGTTGTAAGCATGATAGCTTACCAATGCCTGCCAAAGGGATAATGAGCAAGTCATTAACTTCATTAATCACTGGAGGATCTTGAGCCTTAACTGCAAAAATCTCCTTAGTGAAACTTCTGGGATCGAAATATGCATCTAAGGTATGCATTGGGATCTTTGCTACATAATGCAAGGCATAAAACCTAAAACATTTGAAGAACTAGCAACTCGTGCTCATGATATGAAATTAAGTATCACCGCAGGTAGAGATCAAGGGTTACTCTACTTTGAGCCTCATGAAGAAAATATACATGATAGTGAGGATGAGGACAACCTTTCATCTAAAATTGAAATTGAAGAGTCTATATAGGTAGAAATGCTCCTTGACACATGAACATAAAATACATGTCATAGAGCTCATCAAATTTGAGTTAAATCTTCAAGTTGTGATGCTCTTAAAATTTGAGCAAAGTTCGACAAATTCGAACTAAGTCTCCATATCATAAAGTTCTTCAAATTCAGCCAAAATCTTAAGTTTCAAAGCTCACCAAATTCGAGCAAATTTTTCAAGTTAAACACTCCTCGACGCATGAGCATAAAATACATGTCATGAAGCTCATCAAATTCGAGATAAGTCTTCTAGTTGTGATTCTTCTAAAATTCGAGCAAAGTTCGACAAATTCGAACTAAGTCTTCATATCATGAAGTTTTCAAATTCAACAAAAGTCTACAAGTTTCAAAGCTCATCAAAGTCAAGCAAAGTATTCAAGCCAAATGCTCCTTGACGCACGAGCTTAAAATGCACGTCATGAAACTCATCAAATTTGAGCTAAGTCTTTAGTTTTGAAGCTCCTCAAATTTGAGCTAATTCTTCAAGAGAGAAGCTCATCAAATTCGAGCTAAGTCTTTAAGCTACAAAAGCTCTATAAAATGAGTTATTCTTTGAGTTATTACTCTAGGTCCATATGAATTTAAATTTGTATAACTAAAAACAAATTTATTAGGTTTAAAATCTCAAAATATGTGGTCAAGATAAATTAAAAAAACTCACATGTTTCTCGTTGAAGTGTAAAATAAATATATTTTATTGCCTCAAAAAATTACAAGAGTATTTATACATCAGCAATGATAAGAAAAAAATTGATGTGTCACGCATCCTATACAATAAAAAGAATAAAATGAGATTGGACATCAAAATGTGAGTTGCCAACTCATTTTAAATGTCTCTATCAAGTTTGCATCATCTTTTCATCGAACATCTTCACTTCAAATATTCTTATCAACACAATCATAAACGAGTCACTATCTTCTGCATGGGGGTATATTTTGAAGTCTGATTTGTGAAGTTGATGTATCAAGTAGTTGCTATCCAAAATTAGGACAGAGTACACAAAAATCTCTTTCCTTCCAAAGCCGAAATCCAAGAGGAAGAGACACAAAATGTAGTTTACCATCAAAGCTGCAACTACAGAGAAAGAAACACAAAGTATAGTTTATCATCAAAGCCGCAACTATAGAGAAAGAGACACATAATGTTGTTCATAACCAAAGCCGCAACTACAGAGGAAGAAGCACACAATGTTGTTCATCACCAAAGCCGCAACTACAAAGAAAGAGGCATACAATGCGGTTCATCACTAAAGACGCAACTCCAAAAAAAAAAAGATGCACCAAGTGTGTTTGTCACCACCAAAGCCACAATTGCTTGAAAAATGCATTAAGTGTGGCTCGATGACAAAACCGTGACTACAAATTAAGATGCACCAAGTGGTTTCTCGTCAATTTTGGATTACCCTCATATTTTTGGTTTGATATTGAGAGTGTTTGCACTCTATTGTTAATCTATAAAAAAAAAAAACAAATAAAAGGAGTGATGCTCTTATGGTGCCAATAGCACGAAGCTTCAGATTAACATGGTGAAAAGTGTGGCATATGCTCTAGCACATGATGACTACAGTCCTATTGGCTTAAAGATTTTGTAATTTTCTCCCTCCGCTTGGATGATAGTAGAAGTCTCAATCAATATGGAAATTAATCTGCGGCTTTTCGGCGAAACACAAAGAAGTGAATTCGTGAATGTCGTCCAAAGTCACACAAAAGTTGATTGTGTAGCTAACTTTTTAAAAAATTAATTTTGATCCTTTGGTAAGGAATTCAATTTTAATCTTTGGATATGTTATAGATATTGAAATCTATTTTCCTGTAGAATCAAGTTGTTTGTCATTTGGACGCTTCTACACCAAGATACAAACGTTTTGATAAGACTCCATAAGCTGTAAAAAAAAAATCAGATCTGGAGAAGCAAAATAAAAAATTGATTCCCAACAATTGAGAAGGATTTTGACATTAATCTTTAGATACATTGTAGACTTATGAGTCTAGATTCTGAAAAATCAAACGGATCATGATTTCGATATTTCTAGAACAAGATATGAATTTTCTACTGTAGGTGTGCTGAGTTGGAAAAGAAAGTAACGAAAATTATAAGATAAATATCACCTAATGGAGATGGATCTGATCGAGCTTGACGATACCGAAAATTGAAATTAGCCTCCATGGGAGTATGGATATTTATAGATAAATTGTTTTCCTACAAATTATGGAAACTTATAATTAAAATCAAATCATAGTAAAGTTCCATAGGAACCAAGTTATAGAAAATTCCACCGGATTCAAGTTATGGCAAATTTCATAGGATTCAAGTTATGAAAAATTTCATGGGATTCAAGTTATGAAAAGTTCCATAGGAACCAAGTTGTGAAAAATTTCATAGAATTCAAGTTATGGAAAATTACATAGGAATCAAGTTATGAAAAATTTCATTGGAGTCAAATTATGAAAAATCTCCATTGAATCAAATATGAAAAGTTTTGGAAGATTTCCTACGAAAAAAATTATATATTTGATTCATGAATACTTCAAGCCTTGTCTTTAAAGGTTTAACAAGTCAAGCACCCCGACAATCCTTGAAGTATGAGGCATTTGTAGACAGAGAAATTTTATTGATCAATCCATATTAAATGAGGATTAAATCTTAAATTCATGATACATTGACCAAGACAACTTATTGGTTCACGAAGTTGGATTAATATTTAATTTAAAATTATATGTCTTAAACAAAATCCAAATTATAGTTGGGTCAGTCCATTAAATTGACAAGACAAGCCCAAATTTTGTTCTTCAAGCCCAAGGTCTTCTAAAATTAATTGACGACCAAAATACCTCCAATACCCTAACTTACAATTATATAAAGGGGTCTTCATAAGACAGATAAAGAAGAAGAAGAGGAACAGGAAGAAGAGAATACATATAAAAGTTCTGCTCTTCAGTGGTGATCCTCAAGTCTTCGGCATACAAAGGAGTTTTGTCTCCAAGTTGTAAGCCGCAAGTTCTCATATTTTTGCGATTGTGATTAAAGCTTGGCTCCGCACTTCCAGTGAAATTTCAACAAGTATATTTTCGATTTAATAACAAAGCAAAGCTCTTGGGTTGATGATCGTGAGGAGAAGAATCAGAGGATTATATCTTTTTTTTAGATTTTTATAAAGATTGTAACCTTCGCACAAATTCTTGAAATACAAATATTGTTGTTTGAGTCTACTTTTCTTTGCTTGATTTATCATTTTTAGGAACGAAACTTAGTCGCTTACAGTAAGTTGCAAACTTTTCAGATGAAGTTGAAAAAGTTGCAAGTTGTAAATTGCATGTGTCAATTTCCTTTCTAATTTCCTGTATCACGTTGCAAGTTGCAAACGTTCGAATTTTATTGTATCACTTTAAACTTTATACTTCTAATTTCCTTGTATCAAGTTTGATTCATTGTTTCAATTTTTTAAAATCAAGTTTCATTGTATCAAGTTGCAAATTTTAGATTCGCTTGTATCAAGTTCAACTTTATACCTCTAATTTCCTTGTATCAAGTTTTTTTTAGTATTAAGTTTCATTGTATCAAATTGTAAACTTTCAGATTTTCTTATATGAAGTTCAACTTTATACTTCTAATTTTATTTTATCAAGTTTGATTTTTTTTATCAAAATTTTTTTGAATCAAATTTTATTGTATTAAGTTGCAAACATTTCAGATTTTCTTGTATCAAGTTTGAAGTGACATGACATGGAAGAATGCTTTGATGAAGAACAAGAAGAAAAAAAGGAAGAAATTGGATTTGGCAGAGAAAGTAGAATGTTTTAGTTCTTTTTTTTTAGTTTGATTTTAAAATAATGATAAAAATTTGATTTTAAAATTAATTAAAAAAGATTTTATTAGGCAACTGAAAAATAGGGGGATTATGATGACATTTATTAGACTACTTAGAATTAGGATGAATTTAGAATAAATTAAAGAAAAGCGTGAAAGTATAAACTATGTATATGAAAAATGGAGAGAGAGAGAGAATAAAAATAAGAGATTTCTGTAATTTTTTTCAAATAGTATGTATTATTAGAAATTATGATAAAATAGGTTGTGTACTTGTGTAATTTTTTCAATTTTTAAGCCTAGGGCAGTTTCAGACAAAATCTAATTCATGTGAGGTCTAGGAAAAATTTGGTACTGGATTAGGAATTGGATTGTAAGTTTGATCATTCTAGTGGATAGCAAGATGATAAGGAGCCTGTACAAATTTACGAAATTAAATTTCAATGAGCATAATTTCTAAAATTGATTTTGGTGCTAAGGATATGTTTTGAAATGTGATGATTTGAGAGTGTGTTACAAAAAAAAGGTTGGAACGCGAGTTATGAAGTTTCTATCTCCGTGCAAACTGCAATGGCGAAATTGATCCAGCTATGGCAGTGCTGCCATGGTGAGATAAGTGACCGCTATGGCAGGACATACACGAATTTTAAGTCCGAAAAGTCCCAAATTCATTCTTATTTCTCCCACTTCATCCTTGAGAAAACAGAAATGACCTACGGCTATTTCTTTTTAGTTTTCCACCAATCACATTGTTAAAGATACGTTAATTATTTTTCTAACTTTGTATTTCAATTCTTGGATCATAGATTCTAAAAAAAATTGATATAGGGAAATATTTAGGTCTGTAACCAATGGTGGGTAAAAGTCCTAGTTGGGGGAGATAATCATGAAAGTGGTCAAAGGTTAAGATTTTGTCATAATCCGGATAAATTAGGCTATTATTGTTAATTATGTGTCTTTCCTTGATTGTTTATAGACTAAGAATGGGCTAGGACTTTGAAAATGGGGAAAGCTCCGATTATATAGAGTTCAAGGCTTAAATTTGAGGTAGGTAATGCTTTAATATTTTTATTTTTGTGATATATGCATGCTAACTATTTCATAGTACTTTTTGTATGAATGTGAAAACAAGAAACGACAATATGAACTAATTGATAGTCTATCATAATCGAATTGCATGGAATGAACCTAGTTATTACTTGAACTTGGTCAATTGTGCATTATTCATTGTGGGTATGGTTATGATTCTGTTTGTGTTTGTGATTGTTGATCGAGTGTCATGTCTTGACGCATTTTCAGATCAAGTATCACGTTCCGACACATTATCAGATAGAGTGTCATGTTTCAATATATTATTGGATCGAGTGTCACGTTTTGACACATTATTGGATCGGATGTCACGTTCTGATATATTATTGGATTGGGTGTCACATTCCGATATATTATTAGATTGAATGACACGTTTCGATATATTATTAGATAGAGTGTCATGTTTCGACATATTATTGAATCGGCTGTCACGTTCTAACACATTATTGGATTAGATGTCTCGTTCCGACGCATTATTGGATTTGATGTCACGTTTCAACACATAACTTATTTGGGTTTGGGTCCTTCAAGAAGGCTATGATTGGAATTGCATTGAATTGATAAATTAAGGCTGGTCAATATGACTTGTGAACGTTGTATTAATTTCAGTATGTTTATGATTTATTGTACTTTAATTACTTGCTTATTGGAGTAGCCGTGTGATCCTATCAGTACAATATTATTTTGTATACTAATATTACACTTACTCTTTTTTTTAGTATAATTAGATCTCAACTAAATGATTATTGACTCCAAAATTTAGGGATGAGCAACCATATTTCAGGCCGTTATGGATCCATTTGTTATTTTATTCCATTTATTTTCAGACTTAGACTTTTCTTCTTTATTTTGATGATTTTAGTTTTGGGGTTGCATCCATATGTTTAGACTTTGTATGTTATAATTTTGGTACAATGACTTTTAATGTCTGAGAATTGTTGTTATCTGACTAGATTTATCTTGAGTTTATGAGAAGTCAACTATTTTCTTATTCAAACTTGTTTCTATAACTTTAAATTGCCTGATGTAATGACCTTGCCCATTATTTTTAAGTTTATCTATCAAAATTACTATTTTGTCTTTTCGTAAATTGCTTTGGACCTATCTTGAACCATCTATATTGTTGGAACTGAGATTTGGAGTCTCAAAAGTGAAAATGTGAGTTTTAACATTTTTAGAAGCCCAAGTTGTTGAAAAAGAGTCTTTGTACCATTTGGAGTTTCAGATGTCGAAACGAAAATCCGTCGATTCCATTAGTTTCAGAAACTTTGAAGTTTCTGACTTGATTGGTTCCCTCATGAGCATTGACCAAACATGTCATATTTGCTTGGTTGTTGAACTGTTTGAGATTCCATTGTACTCGTCTGGTCCTAGTCTACACATTAAAATATTCTTGACTTTAGCATTTTTTCTAAGGGTTGTTAGATCATCAGCAGTGAATTCATTTCAAACCTTCGAAACTTGTGCATCTTCCACAGTCTTCATTGATATTGTCAGTCCCACAGCAATCCTGTCTATAATTCATAATCTTCGGCCTGAATGAAGTTTTCCATGGCCTTCCACCAACCAAAGTGAGAGCCATTGAAGAGTGAAGGTCTAATAGTTGATTGTTCTTCTCTATGTCCAAGAAGTAGTGCATAATTCATAGTGATCTTTTTCTTAGGTGTTATCTTTTGATAATAAAATCCGCTTTGATATCAATTGACAGACTGTACGTACGACCTACTGATTTGCCTATGAGAGAAGCACATTGCCTAACTTGTTCCAGAGATAGAAATGCAGCAAGTAAAGAATAAGCAATTTAACACGTAAAATACCTGGCTCATAAAGATGTAAAAAATCACGACCTATACTACTACAGGATTTAACCCAAAACTTCACTAACCAATGAGCCTCAACATAAATGATTACAATCCTAAGTAACCTAGAAAGAAAAAGGTCCTAATTTTCTAACTTCTCATAAACCTTCCAACGTTTATGTTCTCAAGTCTTCGAGTTGCCCTCAACTTGAAGACTGCACCCTAGTTCATCAAGAGTCAAACAAATAGAAAACTTCCTAACACTATGACTCCATAAGGAACAACTCCTTTAGGTGTTTCTCTGGTGATTAGCACCTACACAAGTCAAACTGCCTTTTTGCACTCTCGTCGGTGTCACTCATCTTCCTGATCTCAACGCATATTTAAGCATACTCCTGGGGAGTTCTACTTCACGCCAAACTCTTCATGTGCTCAGAACTCTTCTTGTCATAGAGTTACTCTTTAATTAGAACCTCCTTTTGACTTCAACTCTTTTCTCACAAGTGTTGTAGTCGAATTGTACCTCAACATCTGTTGTCCTGAGTGTATCCTAAAGACCTTATTCACTCTACGATCTTTGCTTCCTTATCTTAGACTCTTTTAGATAGTGCTAGCGAAAATTTAGTTGATCAACATGCTTCATCATCCTTTGTCCATCATCAAAGCTACATTGAATTCAACAAAGATCTTAACTAGATTTAATAATATAGAAGACAAGTATATTTTCAAATATTTATAAATAAAAAGTTATAAAAAAATTAAAAACTTGATGATTGGAAGAAAAAAATAGATAAAGAAGAAAATTTATTACAATTTTAGATAAGAAAATTTTCACTTGTGGAATTTCATTGGGTATGTTGTTGTTGTTGGAGAGAAGAAAATTCAAATTTTAATTTGTTTGAAGTACCTAAAATTTTGGGAGAAAATGATATTAATTTGTTTTGCATAATTTGTGAAATTATCATCTAATTTTACCTTTAATTTTCTTTTTAAGTTCAAAACAGATAAATTCTATAATGTATCACCATTTATGCATCCGGATGATTGCTATATCCAGATGGCAAAAATTTGATGGAACTTTTGTAAATTGATATAGGATAGAGATAGAAAGTAATTTGCTCCTTACACTATGAGATTTAGTTAAGTCGTACATAAAATAATATCAACTATTTCAAAACATTTCAATATAATTATAGTAACGTAAGCATTATAATGTGAGATTAGTAATGCAAGAATTGTAATGTAAGATAGGTAATGCAAATTGATAAATAAAGATTAGATGAGTACACAATTCCTTTGAATATATATGTGCGTTCCTCTTTTTAAGTTTGAAATATGAGTATATACTAGATGATCAAATATGGTAACTTTCCACCATGTCTCATTCTCTTTATGCTTTTGAATCCTATGCCTAAAACATTTTTTCTACAAATAATGGAACTGTCATCTTCTCACTCGGCAATCCTTTTTAATCGTTGCTCGAGTTCACCTAGTTAAAATTGAACAAAAATAAGCACACGATTAGTCTCATGGCGGGGCATTAGCTTCAGTTGCTGGATTAGAAATTAGCAGTCCTTCCAATGCTCAAGGGGAAAAGGGTCTCAAGGACAGTTTGTTCTGTAGACTGTAGTAAACTTCACCTTGATCAAAGGATCCTTCCATAACTCAGATAGCAAAAGTAGACTCATAACCACAGCTCAGGTTTCAAGTGTGTCGACAAACCTTGCTCTTTTGCATGGCTGGCCATAATCTCACCAAAAGGCTCCAAAAACCAAGCAATCGATCTCCAAAGTTTCTGTAATAAAGTTGACAGTTATTTCAATGGTGGAGGCAGGATTTTTGCCAAGGGGATTCAAATAATTAAAGAAACAAACACACAGAGCTAAAACAACATTAGAAACCGTCACTGGCAGGATTGAACCTCCAAAGTCAAAGAGAATTTGAACCCACTCTATAGCTGAGCTGAGCTTTTGTTTTGTATCAAGGAGATTCAACATCTAATATATATAAATACGCAAAACAAATCTATCATCCTACACAATGTAATTTTCTAAGGAAGGGGGTTCTGATAAATCCCCTTCGAGCCACCCATGTTATCAACGAGCAGATAACTTATCTTTCCAAATGACTGGGAAGTACATCATAATTACCTAACACAATGGAGGAAAGATGACACTATGAAACAAGAATACTTTCCTCCTAGTGTTAACTTGCAAGGACAAAAATGTGCAATTCAAGTCTATCTCAAGGTAAGCTAGCCATAGTAAGTTTGACTATCTAGACTTGATCGAAGAAAGCTGATGCAGAATTAGAAATTAAAGAAATATCTTCAGCATAACCAAGAAAAGGACAAAGAGAAGGAATAACCTTTTTCATTTAGTGGGATATGGATGGTCTCCAGTCACCCTTTGCGGTTGAGTTTTTCCAAAGCAATGCCTGCCTGAATTTGGAGAGCAAAAGAGAGATGAGACAAGTATCACTCAGTAATATGTTTAGACGAACATTTAAAGGCTAGAAGCACTTCGGAGATTGAGGCACAAGGCTAATTAGGAAACTTGAGAAATAGTAGTATCACGAGCAGGTTCAAATCATACGCCAAATACAACAGATGATATCTTCTATTGAAGAGCAATCTTATGAAGAGTCTCGTAGACCAAACCACAACATCATGCCTGGAAATGGTAGATGTTGATATCAACTTTATCCGGAATTTGAGTAAGACAAATAAAAAGAAAAGAAAAGAGAAAAGTAAAGAGCTTTCTTTCTTCATTGGGCACTTCATATCCTTGTTCAGATAAGATGAAACAAAATTGTACTTTTCAAATAAAGCATCCCATATAGATATACAAAAATAAGATTCACATACATAAAGAAGTCAAAAGATAAAGTGTACCTAGTCAAAAAAGGGAGTACACAATGAGGCTTTATGTCCTTACTTCTACTTCAAAAGAAGCAGAGTTCAGTATAACCATGTGAGTAGGGCAAGAGTTCCTCCACCTCAATTCTTGTGCTTGAACAACTCGTTTTCCTCAATCTACTGTGTGCCGACTCAACTTCGGCCAAAAACATACTGAAAACAGGTCTATGATCTGAAAATCTAGACTCGCCACGGACATAAGACAACTGTTGGAGACCCCCACCATGCCACAAAATACGATCACACCTTCAGATAAGGATCCCACAGATTAATTCTAGACTTGTAGATGAGTCCTCTAGTAGATATTTTGATAACCCGCATAGAGCTTTTAGATTGAAAATATATTTTCTTTTTGGTAGTAAAAGAAAAAAACTTACCATGCAGGCGTTCGGCGCTTCTCCTTTGGTTGCATGTCGTCAACAGAATACCTATCTGAATTCCTAGAATATTTATATGTTGGTGGGAAATATATCTTTCCTTCTTTCC
>JAPFFP010000094.1:11496793-11509544 GCA_026153255.1 Solanum medicagineum | reverse complement strand
CATGTCGTCAACAGAATACCTATCTGAATTCCTAGAATATTTATATGTTGGTGGGAAATATATCTTTCCTTCTTTCCATCCCAAAAAAACTCGACCACGTCTCTGTTCTATCCTCAGCTGTCAAGGAAATAGAAAATAAGATCAATTAATTATTGCCCTTTGACATGATTCAAAAGAAATAAATTCAAGTATGGAAATGGGAAAAAACACAAGATTGCAGGGATACCTGGTCATTTCCCAATAATGCTCTCCAGTTTTGCATCTCGACAAGTGCTTTTGCAGAACGATAAGAGAGTGCAATTCGATAGTTCAGATCCCCAAGCCAAATAACCCGGCTGAAGAGAATAACAAATTTAAAGATGTAATCTCGTCATGGCTTTAAATGTGAAACAGCAACAAGGAGTTATTCTAGAAAGTAAACAGTCATCTTACTCATGCTCAAGAATAGTTTCTGGTGACTTCTCTTCATCCACGCTACTAACTTGCGGAAATCTTGTTTTCTTTAGTATCTCCATGACATCAGAATTTCTGCGCAACTCATCACCCTCTTTCTGACCAGAGGTTAAGTGAGTGCAGACAAAGCAAAAACTTGTTTGATGTAACTGCATACTGATTGAAATAGATCCCTGCAAAACAAAATACGGAACGGTATATTATGCCAAGTTTTCCTCGTCTAAGTCAAAAATGTGGAAATCTCCCAATTTAGACAAAACACAACCAAGGTCGTTTCTATTTATAATTACCTTATTCCTAAGGTACCCCATCAACCCTCTGCCGACACATGATACTTTCATATTCTGAACATGTTCCCTCAAATCACTCCTTACCCATATGGTGAGAAAAATGCCAACCATTTGTTTACTTGCTGCCAAACAGTAGGTTGATTTTCTGTGCATTCTATAACCATCTTCCGCAGGAGCATACCCTCCGTTCATCACAGGTGAAAACGAAACAGTAGGTGACTCTCCAGGTCCATATTCATCATCTGACGAGCCCCATCTCGAGGCATCACTTGGCCTTTGTCCACAGGAATAGTCACTAAGCCTATGACCAGATGAATAATCACTTGACCTGTGAAAAGAGGTATAGTCACTTGGTCTGCGATAAGATGAGAAGTCACTTGGCCTGTGAGCATTGGAATAGTCACTTGGCCTCTGATCGCTATTAGGATCAAAATCACTAGACCTCTGTCCAAAAATTACTCGATCACAAACACTGTATCGTCCATCCACACGAAGTTGCAAGATTGACGGGTCATTTTCCAAGCTACCGCACTGAGGTGCCTGGACTGACCGACGGTGAGAGAAGGACGATGCCTTGTATCTATTTGACCCCTCAAAGTCAGCATTCCACTCGGCAATTGGATCTGGTACAGGAGAAGAATCGTAGCAACCATTACCTCCACTAGTACCAGGACTGCTGTTTAATGTCTCCCCAATCAAAGCGATCCACTTTTTGGCAGGTTCACTATCTTCGGCTCCCAGAATATTACCAGCATTTAAAGGAACTATTTCCTGAAATCTGAAATGTAAAATGAATAACGTTTCACGCAACTACCATAAAATGTAACTCAAGATAATGTTTCAGCCAACTGTGGTATATGACAAATTCTTTAAAAGAAGAGATGAGAATCAATTCTTAGAGCTCATACCCAAGCACATAAATATCTGCAGAGGGTGAGGAATGAAGCCATTCATCTAGATTCAAATTACTCGGTGGTGATTCTCCACCCACATTCCATGTAGATACAAAGAGTCTGAGGCAATAAGAAATTAAGCGAAGAACATTCATGTTGTGAGTTGTCACTATAAAGGAAAAAGAGACAAAATCTGAAGTATCTACAGGATTTATCAAGAAGGCAAACCTATAATTTTGTACATTTATAATCTTAGGGCGATCAAGATTAACACTCCCCCTTGGGAGATGCTCCATACCCCTGGTTGGTTTTTCTGCTCATTTGAGAGGGCAAAGAGAGACTAGAATTAAGTCACATAAGAAGAGTCTCTTAAATACTACATAGGGATATATAACAAGGATTAGGAAAATTAACCATGTCACTAACCTGTTTTGGTCTTCTTGATAGCGCAATGTTCCCACTCCGATATCCTTGTTCTCCACTCATAACTTCCTAAGATCAACATTAGTTCCCAATTGAAGAGTTAGCGAAATTGGTACAAAACCATAACTCAAAACAAGTTTTAGAAATCACAAAATTAGGAATGATTGTGTTTAACTTCATGGGAGAGAACCATCAATATCAGCTGGAGGTAAAGACAGTGAATAAACACAATTTCAAATGAGACAATCTTCACTAATCACCATAAACATGTGCTGCAGTCAGAGATAATTATCCATCACCCAAAGTTCAACACAAGATAAGACAAAATATTGGATTCTGAATCCCACCACCCTAGTGAGGGAAAAAGGGAAGTTGATTTTCTGAGATGTCACTGCGCTAATAGTTAGTATCTCATAAAGTAGCAGTTCCACTTGTTTCCAATTTTCTTCAATAAAGTTAGTGACTTTATGCGCATATTAGTTGACTGACCATCTGAGACGAACAGAACCAAAAGAAGAAGCTTCACCTAAATTTTGTAAGAAAAGCCCAATTCAGAACAAACATTTCAACCCTTCAAAGCAAAAAGATAAAACACAACAATCAACAACAACATAATACCAGTGGAATCCCACAAGTACGGTCTGGGAAGGTAAAATTTATGCAGGCCTGACCACTCTCGCAGAAAACCTCAAGAATCCCATGGAGTATAAATTAAGAAAAGATAAGGACAAAGTCAAAAGAAATTAGATGTTGACCTCCATAGACAGATTCATCAGACTGAAATTCTACAGTTTTGGCCTTTAAATTGAACCATTTCCTAACCAATTTTCTGGACCAAGAGAGCTTCAGCAATCAAAGGGCAAAAATGTCAGCAATCAAAATGGCAAAACCCCAAAATTGTATTTTTCCAAGAAATGAAAGCAAAAGGAGAAAAGGGGTTATTCACCTTGGAATACTCATCCCTCATTGCATCACTCTTCCTTCAAATTCTGAATAAAATCTTCAGTTTCTGATCAGTAAATGAACCAAATAGCATAAAGAAGATACTAGCAACTTTAGAATGAGCACTCCTCAAACAACATTTTTCAGTATCTCTAATAAGACAAGACAAAAAACAAGAAGCAAAGAGACAACAATCAGTTTATAAGTTTAGCAGAAGACAATGTTGCTATAGGCTAAACACAAAAAAGAAAGAGAAAAAAGCCTCTAAAACTGAGTATCAAATTAAAGTGCAAAGTACTATATTCATTATCTTTCACTCTCACGCTTAGAGGAGTACTCATTTTCTATACCATTTTTAGTTTTGTGATTTTTTTTTTAAAATAAGCTAAAAAGAAAATCAAGGTAAGTATATTTTTTTCCATCTGTTCCATTTTACTGTATTTCCCTCTTTTGTCTATTTTAAAGGAAGTAATATTATATACAAAAAATAAATTAACTAAATTTTTTTTATAACATAGTACTCCATGATTTTATAATTACAAAAAATATCATGATATATTTAAACTAACTATATAAACAAACTTATTGTTGCAAATCACTTTACGTTTAAAATACTAAAAAAAGTATATGTAGATATTTTCAGCATACAGTAAAGTTAAAATAAAACAATGAAAATTGAAAAAGCCAAGGTTGGATGGCCAAATAAGATGAGACCAAGACAAGAGATAATTGTGATGGTTAAAACGATGAAACGACCCAGTTAGCTGACAACGTTCAAAGAGTCTTTATCTATTATTTGACGATTTAGATGATACGTTGTAGGGCCTATTTTGAAACGTAGTGTTTTTCTTTATTTATAAGACTCAAACTTCAAGATCTTTGTTTACAGTTGAACGGATCTCAATCATTTCACTGCAATCCAGATTATTCAAGATTCAAAAGTCATCAAAGTTGGACGATAGAAGATTCTTTACGTGGTCCACTAATTAGTAAATTGTAACCAAAGCAGTGAAAGATGAAGGGGACGTGGGGTTATTGTTGTCTTCATAGCAGTACTGCTATTATATTTTGTAATACTTTTTTGTTTCTCTTTTGGTGTCTAATGCTTGTTGAGATTCAATTAATTTGGACCGATATCATATATGTTCATTTAAGAAAAGAAAACTCTTGATAGGATTTTTTTTCACATTCAAAGATCAAACACGATTTAAAAGTGGGGGAATCTAATCAATTTCACGACAGTCTTTGTTGATATAATACTTTTAGCATATGTTACTCTTATAATTTGTTTGTTAATTTTAACTTTTTAATAGCCATTGGCCTTTTGCTTTTCGACTTTCTTTTAATTAGGCTTTTATTATATGCTGTGCAAGGAATGTTTAAGAGAGAGGTATTGTGATTGTTTTCCTTGTTTATCTCAATCTTTTAAAGAGGATGGAATATCAATATGAGTTATCATAAGATGATCGAGATCTTAAATTTAAACTTATTAAAATAAAAATTTTAATTGTAGAAAGCACTAATCAAAATTTAATCGATCCCAGTATATACTGGATATCGAGTGAGAGACTACCGTCAATTATAAGAAGAAAAGTAAAAAAGGAATTTCCATGATGAGGTAGAACCATGCGGCATCTACAACTGAAGTTTGGTGAAATAAAGAATATGTAACTTTAATGCTTGTCTAATCATATTGTTTTATAGGGGATCAAATATATGAAGATGAAATCCAACTATATATTCCTTCAATTGTGATCACCAATTAATACAGAATCAAATATGATCCCACAAATATATCCAAATTTAATTAGAGTATAATAAACCTTTAAAACTAATTAATGGGAAAACGGAAAAGGGATTAAAATGTATAATTTTCTGCCTGTTAATCTAATCAATGTAGTCACCAGACATTTTATTACTTATTAAGAAGCAGGCAACTCTCCGTCAACATGCCTGCTTGAGCTGACTATTTCTTCATCGCTATTTTATGAGACTCGCAAAAATAATTTGTGCGTTTATTAATTTAATATATCCAAAGCAGCTTGATATATTTTTTTAACAGTTTCAATTATGATTTTACAATATTAACCTTGAAATTATTTTGCGAATAAGCAGGCAGCTCGCTACCAACATGTCTGGTTGAGCTGCCAGCTTTTTCGCCGCTATTATACGGGACCAAAAAAAATAACTTGCGGGTTTCTTAATTTAATATTTTCAAAACAGCTTTATTATATTTTTTCAGCTGTTTCTGAGTCTAATAATTAAAAACTTAAAAATTTTAAAATGCATATAAAAAAATCTATTAACATCACAAAAATTGAGATTAAGAAAAATCTCACACGGGCTCGTGACTTGTAATTATAAATATTGCAAAAATATATGCATGGAGAAACAAGTAGCAACTTAATAAGCGTCATGCATTAATTAATTAGAAAGACTCTTTATTTTACGTACTCTCTCCGTCCATTTTTACTTCTTCTCTATACTAATTTAAGATGTTCAATAATACTTGTCCACTTAATGAAATCAAGAAATTATAGTCATTTCTCTGTTTCATTTTTCAAGAAATTGCATTTATCATATTCAAAGAGTGATTTGATAAAATTATTCCTGTCATTTCTTATTTTTTAATTCTCATGTCAAATTAATATGAAATAAGTAAAGATGAACGAAACAAAGTAGTAGCAAACGCATATACTTTCAAGTGGTTGGTATACTGTTATTATTACTTTAATGCAATTCAAAATATAGTTGGTCAAATATGATTGAATCATTTGAGGCTTAAAATAGTTAATGTCACATTAGAGAAAGAGCAACAGCTGTCTGAATTTAGGTTGTTGGGGTCCATGCATCCTTGTCATACAAGTAGCCAAAATTTGTGGGGATCCATACAATTGTACTCTAATGTTGGTCTGCAAGATCTTGTGGATTTGAAGCTTCCTCCTGGGGAATATTATCTGTCATTTTATTATTAAAGGAGTTTCATTTCATACTATTTTCCTTGTTACGGCTAAGAACAATAATAGTTCATGTCTCACATCACATATTAATTGTACTAACATGTACTCTGACCTTACTAAAAGAAATGCTGCATGCATAATTTAAAGAGTTAACCCTCTAAGTTCAGGAATATGCATCCATCGGATCGTTTTGATTTTATATATTATCAGTTTGATTTATTGATTTTTGATTTATAAATATGCTAAACAATAGCAATATCAATTTTTGATTTATCAGTTTTAGAGTTTAATTTTCGATTTACCTAATAAGAATGATAATGAAAATTTGCATTAATAAAAGTCGATAGAATACAGAGACTATATTTACAAACTTACAAAAGCTATAATTAGTTAATTACAAACTAAAATACTAAAATGGATAGCTAATCACTTAAGAAAGTATTATTATGGTATTCTATTACTATTAAATTACTATTATTTAATATTTATAAAGGATAAAATAGTAAATTATTATAATCTTATTGGGTTATTGATTTATCCAATAATCGAACATGGAACTGATAACTCAATAATCCCCTTTTTTTGAAAATCATTTAAAAAAAAAGTCGATAACCTACTAATTCAATAATAATAAACCAATAACATTTTTATCATGATTCAATTTTTGCACACCCTTGACTAATGACTAAGCTATTATATTTCTCATTTTAAACTGTGCTTTCTTTTTGCTATCTTCAAAATTACTCATTAACTTTTTGAAGGTCAAAAACTCTTGATACAATTTTTGTTGGTGTATTGTAAATTTTCGTGCTCCTAAACCAATTAGAGAACGTCCCAAGTGGCACAATACATGTTATTTAAATTCAAAGTTAATACACACAAACCTTCATAAATTATCACTATTTTACGAATTTCTACTTAAACTAGCTATTGGATGTATTACCCTTTCCGAAACTATATTTTTTGAAGATTAAGACCAGCTTCCTGGAGACTCTTGTTCAATGATATTTTTCACGCAAATTAAAACTTTTATCAAAGTTAAATATGAAAAATCAGAATTAAAAATCAAATTAAACACTTTCCATAAAGGTTATAAAAACTGATTTTTTTTATTATATGAATTATCTCTTTATTTTTTGTTGAAATTAGAGATTATCCAAAAAAAAAAAAAATTAGGATATTTATATATATATTTTTTCTTTCATAAGTCGACATTAGTTAGACTAATACAAAAATAAAAGCTAAGGTGAAACTATAACACTGAAGAAAATAAAAATAGTGATAATAAAAGGTAACTCAAGTAACACTAAATAGTATTAATATAATTAAAGAATAAAATAACAATAATATTGATAAATAAACGAGGAAGCCCGATGCTCTAAGCTAAAATCACGTTCTTCCTCAAGAAAGAGAAAAACAACTCCACTAACTAATCCTTTATCTTAATCTTGATCTTCATATTTTTTTTATTTAAATTGTGTCCTCGATGAGCTGAAGATATGACATGTCATATATAATCACCTATCTTCAATTCTTTCTTAGTCTATCTTCGTCTCACCTTAGACCTAACACTGTTAACTTCTCACACCTCCTCACCAGGACATCTATATTCCTTTTTATGAATTCGAACCATCTCAGCTTCACTCCTTCCAAAAAAAAGTCAGAATCAACCTTCTAAGGTCAATTTTTCATTGACAATGTGTCGATTAGAAAAATTTTTAACCTTGGGAGGTCGATTTTTAAGATGAAAAAAATAATAAAATGCGCCATCTAGGATTCGAAACCTCCATCTTCTTTACGGTAGAATGAATTTCTACAACTGGCTAGATTGTTGATGCTTATTGGTTAAAGACCATATATTTTTTAATTTATATTCTTAATATTTATATATTTCTGAAAGAAGATAATCTCAGAAGATCAGTTTTTCATTTTTTTTTTTCATTTTTTGACTCTAAAAAGAGACCTTCCATCAGGAGATTTTTTTCAACCTGATCATTTGAGGTCGGTATTTGCTATTTTTTAGTAGTGATTTTTATATCTTGTTCATTGTTATGGTCATTCCCATCTAGCTATGCGTATCTTTGTTTCTAATTTTATCTTTTAAGGTGTGCTCAAATATCTATTTATTTTTATTTTCATTGCATTTATCTTCTGAAAGTATGAATTCTTAACTAGCGAACAATCAGTCTCATACAACATAGTTGATCTAATGACTAAGTCTAGACAAATTGCCTAAATCTTGGTAGTATATTTCTATCACATAAGACATTGAATATGAGCTTTAATTTTATCAACCATACCTTAATACGCTGTTTGATATCATCATCAATCATCTTCTATTTTATTGAAATATTAAACAAAAATATTTAAAGCTTCTTCTTTTGAAGATGGCCTATGTATCAATCCTCGCTCTACATCCACCTCATATGTAATGAATCACGGAACTTGGACTTTACGTGCTTTGTCTTAGCTTTCTTCAATTACTTGAAACCTTTAAACTCTAGGGTCTTGTTTTCAAACTTTCAGTACTTCATCGATAACGTTGTCGCATATGTCGTCCATTAATATTATGTGATTAGCAAATACATACATTATGGTACTTCTCATTGAATATGCATTTCAATACATCCATCAGCACGACAAATAGAAATAGGCTAAGAGTTGATTTTGGGTGTAATCCCATCTTAACTGAAAAGTGTTCTGAGTCTCCTCCCATTATTCTCACCTGAGTTTAGTTCTATCGTACATATTCTTAATTAATTGCTTTAATGTATGCTACAAATACACCTTAGACACCTAGCATCTCTATAGAACTTTCCTAGGGACTTTCTCGTGTGCATTTTGATCCTAAGTCAACAAACACTATATGTAAGCCTTTTTTTTCTATTTCTATACTGCTCCAAAAACTCTCCTGAATTAGAAGATGAATGACTTCCGTAATTGATTACTGAGAAATAAAATGAAATTAAATTGATTTTAAGAAATCGATATTTCTCTCTTCATTCTCATCTCTATTATCCTTTTTCAAATTTTCATAATGTGGCTTAATAGTTTAATATACCTACAATTATATCATAATTATGAAAATCATCCTTGTCCTTGTACAATAAATTAATTTACTCCTCCATTCTTCGGACATTTAATCGTCCTAAATGACATTAAACAATCCAGTTAGCCATTATATTAATTCTGCACCTAATTTATCTGTGCTTTTCCAAATATCTACAAAAAATTTCATTTGACCCAAATGCCCTTTCCCTTCTCATCTTTTCAATAATATGGGGAAAATGAAATAAGAAAGGGATAAGTAAATTCAAATGAACCCAAATATACAAATCCTAATTGGTTTAATTGATTGAATTGACAAGAGGAATGAAGTGGCTATATCAAGACCCATGCCATAAATATTGTCACAGATGGAAATCCAAAATTAGAAGTTAATAAGAACACTTCACCAGCCAAGTGGAGCTTCAACCACCATGAATCCAATAGGTCCCATCTTATGATATATCATTAAGACTTGGAAAAAAAAATCTTGATGTTATCCATTAATTTGAATGTCAATATTTATGTTAGGTGAATATCCAAATTGTCAGCTTTAATTAGGACCTTAATTGATCTTCTACAATTAATTAGGTTTGATTTCAAGACCCCTTTGAAGTTATATCAATTAGTCAAATCACATGAAACTTATTATACTAAAAGAATAGATTCTTCTCTAATTAATAATTAGGACCATATATAATATGAAACTTAAAGTTGTTGTCTGTGATTTTATAAATTAAAGATTCAATCTCGTACTAGATTAAACTTTTGAAAATTCCATTCTTAAATAAGATTAAGACAGACCAAAATATGGCATGACCTAATTCATTGTTTTGCATATTCTTTTTAATTTCAAAGACGCATCATAAATTATGTAGTGCTCCATAATGGTTATCTGATCAGCAGAAGATCAAATACTACCATGACGTGGCTCATAGAGTCATAGTATATGCTTTTTGCGGAAATTAAACCAAAATTCAACGGTGAATGACATATGACTAATCACGGACTCTTCAAAAGTGTTAGTCGTCTATGTGTCAGGGTTTTCAAAAAATATTGCTTTTTTTAAGAATTCGATATGGGTGCAATATTGAAATGTGAAGAGTCTGCGCAGGTGAAAATAGAGAAAAAAAAACAAGAAGAAAGACATAATACAAGATTTACCAAGTTAGGAGAAAATTCTATTACACAAAAGGGCTTATATCTACAATCTTTTTAACGATCACATTATTCTGAAATTCACCCTGATCAATAATAATATAATAGTCATATGAATATATGATCAGTTTAAGATAATGTATAGATTCTTTTCATATTAACATTATTTATTATAAGATTGATCAGACTAACTAGTTGGGAAGGGGTGATTTGCAAAGAAAGGATTGCTATATAATTAAACCAAGGACAACCTATGAATTTTGGCATTCTCAAAATTAAAGCATAGTTGTCTCCTCTCCACAAATCCACCTAAAATTAATCCAAGCCTCAAAAGCTATAATGACACAAGTCTAACATATTACATTTCATTCAAACAACAAAATTGTGTCACACCAAAAAGAAATGATAGTCAAAAAGAATAAAATGGCATCTAACAAGGTAATTGCAGTGTTATTTATTGCTATGGTGACAATATTTGCTGCTTCAAATGTTGTTGTGGCACAACAAGATCTTGCATATAAAGAATGCTACGAAATGGGGATGAAACTTGGAGCCACTGAAGAAAGTGTTGTGAGAGAATGCAGAAATATCGTAAGGGACCATGACACGAATACCTAGAACATTAAGAAAGTGTTTTTTTTTTCACTTCTAATCTTTTTGGCTTTGTATCTGCTATTGGCTTTTATATTTTGTTGTTTGACAACCAAAACAAAAAAAAAATGTCATAAAGAATAAATGAAAAATCAAAATCAAAATTTTCCAGTTATATTTTCCCTTTCTTCAAGATTTTTAGTTCTTTTTCCATGAACATACTTCTTTTTTACTAGAGCTAACATTTTATATTGCAAATTAAACAAGCCCTTCGTTTATTTGTGCGTTTGACACTTCTGAATTATGAAAATTTCGATTTGGATTTTCTTAGTGTTCAAATATAAGAAATTACAATACCAATTTAATCATATGAGCTTGATTAGATTCAATTTTTAGAGGTTAGCTTTTTTTTTTTTTTTTTTTTTAATTGAGGGTAGGGGAAGGAGAAATGAGGAGGGGACTACAATGTGGGGAATCGAACCCTCAACAACAAGGTGGGAGTTCAGGTAGTCAACCAACTGAGTTACTAAGATTCCCCTTTAGAGTTTAGCTTGGTATTAATCAATTTGATTATTTTTGGATTTTCGTTTGAGCATAGAAATTGGACATCTTCTGGTATTCTTCCCCTCACCTGCGTACACAATTCTTTTGTAAGTGGTTTCGATATTTAAGGAAATACAAAGAACGAATCACAAATTTGAAAAATAAAAACATTATTACAACTCTAGCTCCTCGATGAGTTTTTATTTTTTAAACAATGTATTCATACTATAGTAGATGAGGATCAAATAAGCTAAGCCCTCAATTTATACAAGTATTAGTAAGCAGTTTTAAGCTAATTACAGGGCCAATGAGTTCGCATAGAGCAAATATATACAACATAGATGGCCAAGTAAGCACTATGCAAATCCTAGATAAATCTAGGCTAAATAACTCCTAAAATGTGTTTCAAAACCAGCACAAAATGAAGAGTCATAACTAGATGAGATCCAGATCGAGAATGCTTTCTCATGCAGATCATGTCAAAAGCCTTACGAATAACTCGTCTATCTCCTTTGGGCTTTCTGACAACGCAGTTTAATTCAGGAAATAAAGGTAAGGGGGACGGGAACAGGAAAAGAAATGAAGAAATCGATACTTACATGATCGGACATGAGAGAAGGGGCCTTGACTCTTCATAAGAAAAGTTTCCACCGGAGACGACACCTGGTCAGAAACACAGAGGTAAGGACTACCAAATCGGCACAGCAAAGATCATAGATTCCCAGTATCGAACATGCAATAAATTGGTTACCCAGAAGCGGGGAAGAGGAAACGCTTGGTCGGAGCCCACGGGGGAGTGAAAATAGAGCAGGAGTTGGAGCTAAAGTTAGGAAACCGATAATTAAGGTTTCCTTTTTATTTATTTAAGGTTGGTGTAATAATCGACCTTTCATATTCCTTGTTTTGAACTTGTTGAATCTTGTGCTGTTTTGCGGGTTATATATTTAGATACTTCTTTTACATCAATTAAAGTTTGTTCAAATACCTAAAGATATTTTATTGTTCAACAATGCACGGATTATTTTTCTATAATCAATGGTAACTTAATAACTATATTTTGTCTTAAAGTAATAGCCAATTTTGTACTCACCACGAACCTAAAAATAACTATCGCAATTTGCCTGTATATAAATGTCAAGACACATCATTTCATACATTACAGTTACAAAATAACTAATACATATATAATTTTTACTGTGCAAAAAATAGTTAGTTATAACAAGATGGTAATTATACCTTGCATAGCTATTATTATTGTATTGACAACTGCAAACATT
This sequence comes from Solanum medicagineum, assembly GCA_026153255.1. NCBI lineage: Eukaryota > Viridiplantae > Streptophyta > Magnoliopsida > Solanales > Solanaceae > Solanum > Solanum medicagineum. Next base: position 11,496,969 of record JAPFFP010000094.1, on the reverse strand, counting down.
GTGGTACAAGGAGAGAGTGAATTTGAGACATGTTATAAGAACGCTCTCAAACTTGGTATTGGACTCTCGCACAAAGTAAGTCGCCTAAAATTGCCAAAAAGGAATGTCGCCATTTTTGGGTCAAGATGATCCAAAAAAAGAGTACTGACACCTGGTCAGATGTACCTGATTTTTCA
>JAPFFP010000094.1:11467779-11486439 GCA_026153255.1 Solanum medicagineum | reverse complement strand
ACTAGCCTAATTCTAAGGAACTAAATATCTACAAGATATATTTATTCCAAAAATAACTACACGATATATTTAACAGTCTTTAATTAAAATAATACTTAATTTAGGTTCATGAATTTAAAAGAGAATTGATGTAACTTGCAAGAATCCATAACGTAAAAGAAATGAATGTTAAAATTCGTGTTCATGTATTTTGTGAACTTTCAAAAATAAAAATTTTAGCAAAACTTTAATGGGGATGAATTTATTTCAAAAATTGTAATTTTTACAGAGCCACAGAAACGCCACTTTAAATAAGGAGTACTACATCTTACAGTCAACTGTAGACCTCTGCCCAGCACTTCCTATACTTCTTCTTCACATTCAACTACTACTTAATTATCTTCCCTATACTTTAATTTTTTGGGGATGAGCGTATTACAGCACCGCCATACACCTGATGTAGCGATTTTCACCTTTCTTTTGCTAATTATTTCAGTTCTACCCTTAATTAACGCAAGTGAGTTCCATTTTCCATTTTGTTTACCTCTTAATTTATTGGGTTTTGATTAATAACTGTTTTTAGTTTTTTGTGATGCAGAACCGGTATTCCTTAATCGACAGCAGAAACTCGGTGGACCGGGTTCATCGCCCCCGACCTGTAGATTCAAGTGCGGACCTTGTTCACCATGTAAACCGGTTCGAGTCTCTGTTCACCCCGGTTTTACTTTTAGCTTCGAGTACTACCCTCAAGTTTGGAGGTGCAAGTGCGGCAACAAGCTCTTCGTGCCTTGAAGAGATTTTTTTTTTCATCATCTCGTATGCATGGAGCCTTATTTAGGAAAAGTGCTCTTTAGTAAGAACTTTTTTTTTTTGAGTTCAAAAGCCGAATCTTTTAATTAAAAAAAGAACAGTTTTATCCACTGCATTATATCCTTTAACCTAATCCCCAACCTTCATACTAACAAAGAGCGTTGAACCAATTAACCAACTTGTTATTTTGAGGATGAGTTCCTCTTAAGAATATTTTTAAGAATATTATAAGTAATATACCGAATTTACTCGGATGATGACGGAGAAAATTCAAAATTAACATGTAAATTCACCCCTGACGGTAGGAGTATTTACTCATGATCCATGCGATATATAGTATGAGTTCAAATTCAAATTTAGTTAGACTTTAAGTCTTCTTATTGTAATAATTTGTAAATTTCTTCTAGTTTTGTTTTTCTCTTTTAATTTTCAAGAAAATTACGCCTCTCTTTTTACTCTATATAGTTCTACACTGGAAAATCTTAATAGTTCAGTTGGTTGATTGGTTATTTGAATTTTCATTTTATTGGGTGAGAATTCACTTCTTCACTTTGTATGATTTTCTTTGTAATTAAATAATAAAAATTTTAAAATTTTTTGAAAAAAATTATTGAAAGAGATAATTTAATTTTGAAATCATGCATATGTTATCACATGCATGCAGCTTCAATAAGAATCATTTAAATATGTCCAAGACCAGCACTGATTTCTCATAATTTTTACTATCTACTAGTCTTAATCCTGTTCATATTTAATTAAAGAAAGAAAGAAAGAAATGAGCAAGAGCAACGAAAAATGAGCCATACAAGTCTTCATGAGGACAAAAGTGTTAATTGTGAGCAATTTAATAATCTTTCAAGTTATTTAAAATAAATTTCATGATAATGTAGCATTTATTATGTAAAATTATTTTATCAATGATTTACTTATTTGAATTGTCCATCAATATCTATAATATATAATACTTGCTTGCGATTTATGTTATTTAGAATAAAATAAAAATTTATGCTAAATAAAGAATGTGAAAAATATAAAATTTTATATTACATGAAGATTATGTAGGGTTATTATTTGGGAAAAAAAAAAAGAAAGAATTTATATTATGAAAAATAAAAATAAAAATAAAATTGAAATAACAAATATGATATTGAGGGAGAAAAATATTCTTATTTAGAGAATAAAATAGAAAATTATGCTAGAATTGACTGTCTTAAAATACTCTCTATTCTCTATATTTGGACAGTAAAATAAAGAGTAGGTCGTAGATGGCTTTAACAGTTAGTAAAATCTTTGTGTTTAAAACAAAAAAAAAAAAGATATTGAAATTTTGTGGTCTAAAATAATTTTTAGATATTTATATGACTGTGAATTATTTTACTATGAGTAAAAGAAATATCTTAATGTTAGATTAAATTCAATTAGAGTAAGGTGATATTATTTTTTAAATGAAATAAAAAGAAAAGAACGTCATATAAAATGAGACGCAAGGAGTAGTAAATAAGTAAAAATAAATGAAGTGAGAATTAAATTAAAAATTGTTCTATATACACCATCCATCAATATATTAAAGAGTCATATAGTGATACTAGTTTTTAAGATCGTGCCTTGCACGAGCACGTTAGTTGCTTTTTTTTTTTTGGTTAATAGTAATTAATAAAAATGATAGATGTTTTTTTTTTCTTGTGAATAGTGATTAATGGAAATGATATAGTAAAATTAGGTAGATACTTTAATAGTCACCATAAAATTAAGTAGACACGTCATTGTAATTTCATAGTTGAAGTAGCCGAAGAAATAATTAAATGATAATTAACAGAAATGACACAGTAAAATGAAGCAACATTTTAGTAGCCACCATAACACTAAGAGGACACGTTGTAGTCACATGCCTGCTTCAAGCAGCTGCAGCAGGTAGCTGAACCATCAAGTCAAACAGCTTCGTAGTCAGTTGCTTGCTTGAAGCAGTTGAAGCAGGCACGACGACCCTAAGCTCCTCAATCTAGCAGCTTATTATATATAGAAATACATTCTTTTTGACAATATTAAAAATATTTAGCTGTAATATTTATTATCACAATAATATTATGCTGGAATTGAATCATTCAAAGTTAATAAAATCTTTAACACCCTTTGAGTAGATTGTTGGTTATAAATTTTTTAATTTTTATTGTCATCGAATATAATATAACAATAATGATATTATTGCCGTAAATAATTGCAGCACAATTCGCATGAATGAACAGAAATACAAGTTGAGAAAAATATAAATAATTGGAGAATGACTACTTGTAAGATAAAGAAGTTTTATGTAGATGAAAAGTTCCATCAAAACTCACTCTCATCGCAAATAATATGAGATTTTATATGAGTTGTCACCTTCTCAGTTTCTAATTTTGTGACAAATGCAGAGCCATAATATTGAAAACTTCCTTATCATATCCTTTTTGATTGATGACTATTATCCTAACATCAAAAAAATTTAATATTTACCTATTTAAAATTGCTAAAATTATGTTTTGCAGATCTTTTCTTATATAAACAATATTAAATATTCTAACTTTTAAAACTTTAAAATCAATTAAAGCTTTTTTTTTTTTTTATCTTTTACTTATATCATTCATTTCATTATTAAACAACCTAATTATCTATAATAATTTGTCAATTCACGGAATGAGAAAATAAAATAAAGAGCGTAACTTCATTTTGCAAGGTGTAAATATCAAAACTAATATATATAAATTGTATATGTAATTATATACTTCAGCATGATATTCGATATTTCAATAACTTTTTTTTTATAAATATTGAATGATGTCATGCTGAATATCATAAATATTTAAGTTACACATCAAAGATCATAATATCAAAATCACAATATAAAAAATCCAACTGGATATCTATCATTTCATGTATACGATCTTTTACTCTTTTTGTTTTTAATGATTTAAATCTACAATCTCAACATTAAAGGTGAAAAATATTTATTATTTCGAACAATTATCCTAATACGTCATGGGCAACCCTAATTAGTACTCTCTATCTCATTTTATATGACATTATTTGATTTAACATGATGTTTTTGGAGAGACACACAAGTTCCAACTCAACTTTAAATAAGTTTGACCGAACTATATGGTGAGTCTCGAGCCCAATGACCCCTACTACTTGTAGGCCCATACTCTGATAGGCCCACTAAGATCCTCTTAGGATTTTAAACTAATACTTTTGAGTTTAATTTTATTATTTTAATTTAAGAATAAGCACTTTTAAAATGTTTTTTTTAAATATTTATTTAAAAATTATAGAAAATATTTAAAATTTAATTTAAGTTTAAAATATACAAAATAAATCAATTCGAACAGGTTCTCATTCTGATTTCATTTATTGAAGAAAAACTTAGATAAAATATTTATTGAGTCAATTTTTTTTATTTAAAATAACTTAATTATATTTATTACGTAAAATGTCTATTTAGTTAAATTTGGTTGCACGCGAAGTGCACTGCTCTTCTTTCTTTGTTTCTTCTTCAACTGCCATAATTTTCTCTATTTGTTGTTATACTTTTTTGTGTTATTATTTAGAATTGGTAGAATAGATTTTTCTTTTTTTTTAAAAAAAAGAAATTAATTTTTGGGTGTTTATTTATTTTTTTCTGCAAGATTTAAGTTGAAATTAAGGATAGCTTAATTTAAAATGTTCGTTTTTGTTGGAATTTTAGCCAACCCATATTGATTTTACATTTAACTGTTGAAAGGTATATTTGTATATTTTCTTTCATACATAGTTATACATCATATATATAAACATGATATATTAATTTATGTACTTGTTGACTTTTGTTGCCCCTATAAGAATAAATGACATATATGTACGGTGCTTACTTACTATGTAACTAATTAGCGGCCAAATCTTTTAAAGCGAAATCCAATTTTTAAATTTTCCAACCATTTTTAGTAGAAGCAAATAAATACTCTCTATTAATTTGATTGACTCCACATGAAATCTATCTTTTTAAAAAACTAATAATAATAAAAGGATAGAAATTACAAACTCTATTTGACATATTATACTCCCACATTTTTCGTTGCAAGTATTTTTTTGGGTTAAGAATCAAACTATATAAATTTATTGATTAATATTTTAAAATATATATTTTTTAATTATATTTGATATGAAAATTAGAAATTCTAATTATATTTGCTAGTAAGCTATATTAAAAGTATATACTATTTTTGTAAAAAAAACACACATATTATGTAAATCATATATTAATATACATAAAATATATATTTATTGGCTATTATTTTTGTGGACGATTATTTATGTTAATTTCTCTATTTTTTTAAAAGCAAGCGTTCATAATTTCTTATATCATTAAATAAATCTCATACTATTTAGAGCTAATTTCAACTAATATTAATTGTTTCCAAAGTATCAAAAATCCTTTCTTTATGATTAAAAAAGCGAAATCAGTGATACATATCGAAAAATGTATGAGCATTAAGAGATGTTAATTATGATGCATGGAGAAGTAGGGAAAGCAAATTGTATCAAGAAGTGTTGCAATTTTGTATCATTTAAGGAATTTTTATAATTTTTTAAAAGAGTAAAAATTATGTGAAATTATGTAAATATAAATTGTGTATTTCTGTAATTTTTAGTTTTTTTTTTCAATTTTCTTAAATAAAAAAGAAGATAAAGAACTACTACTGTTTTTCGAAAATAATGTATCCTTAAAAGCTAGTTGATTTTTTTTTTTTAATAAATAAGAGTTTTATAACAGTGAGAAATCTACATCACCAGGATTGTAACAAACAATAGTAACCTCAACACTGGAAAAGTGCCAATAGAAGTTCCTAGGGATCGATAGTAACAAAATGAGATTGTTGTTAACAAAAAGCGAAGGGCTTCTTCATTCTTAACAACAATTTCATTTTCTTTGATTTCATCCAAATTCTTATTAAAAATTTTGTGGAAGATTAGGAGAGAGTATGACTCATCTATTTTAATTTTTTTTAAAATAATAAATGATTTATTTCTTTATCTAATTTTTGCCCTCAAGTCTGTTCCATAATGAAATAATTTTTTATGACTTCTAATTCTCAATCAGAATCAACAAGTGATATTTTTTTCTTGCGTTGTATTCTCTTTCTTTTTGCTCCTCCAATAAGATTACTCTCACTTGGAGTAATACGAGCGTATTTTCTTCAATCATATCTGAAATAGGAACCATAGATTCATCATTATGGCGTATATCATTCAAATAATGACAACAAATATCATCAAGTTCTGACAGAGAACAACAGAGAACACTCAGGACTTAAAAGATGAAAAAAGCTTGGAAAGAATGGATTATGATTATAAAGAAAATTTGGCTAAAATTTTGACTTGAAATTTTTGAAAAAGACAAAAGCAATAGCAGTTTTTCGTAAAAAAACGCGGTGAAAAACTGACAAAACTTCAAAAGACCGTAACTCACTCATTTTTAATCTGATTCGCTATTATAATATAATTTCGGAAAGCTTGAAACGAGTAGATTAAGTTTATATGAAAATTAGGCCCAAAAAAAATATTAACGGGAGTCAAAACAGGTCTAAACAGAATCTGACTTTTCCAAAAAATCATCAAAATCACTAAATTCAGTTCTGTCAGCTCTTCTTTAAACCAAATTTCACATTTTGGAGCCAATGCTATTGACGGTAATTTAGCTAAAAATATAAAAAATGACTTTTTGGATTAGTACAGATTTATTGGGAACAAGCATCACGAGTTGGGCAGGTACATGGACAAATACGTCTTCCATGGTTTCCAAATTGACTACATCAATGGATGTATATCATAGGATATACATGCATCATGATTACTTGGCACCGCATTGATTCATTTTACTTTAGATCATTTCATTGCATTTCATATCATTCTATTTTGTGATTGTGACTTGATTCAATTATTTGAGTTTGAATATGAGATGACTATACCGTAGATGTATCTGCTGAGTATTTAAGATCACTTAGAGATATCTGTTCTATATTTGGGTTGTGTATTGAGACACTTATTGTATATTTGTGTTGTATCTGCTGAGACCAACCGTGCTTTCATTTCTCTCTTTTCGACTTGCATGTCATCTTCTCCCCTAAATCATATATTCTTTCTTAGTTAGGGTTATAAGTTGAAACATAATTCTACTAGCTATGGTTGAATTTCTGAAAATTCGGCTTGAACTTTATTAGGTCGTTACCATGTAAACCAAATTAAAATTCAACTAAATTATTTTTAGCCAGTACGTGGTATGCCAAATTGTTTTCACATTATCACTAGCTATATTGGTAAAAGAGTATGTTATATTATTAATTTGATGAATAAAGTAAAGTTTATTTAACTGTAAAGTGAATATATTATGTTCGTGTTGTTTCTAGATAGAGTACTGACAACTAATATAACCTTTCAAGTTGCTTTTCTTGAGTAGTCGTTGGATTTTGTGGTAATAATTAATAGTGACACGACAACATATCACGAGTCTGCCTTATAATGTTAATTTAATATAACGATTAATTTATTATATATTGTTATGTTATTTTAAATATAATATCACTGTTCTTATTCATTATTTATAACACCTTTTCTACTTTTCTTTAAGTGGGTTGATGATGCAACACGTGTCTTCAAATATGGTGCTTTCTCAAATCTTGTTTTTTTCTTTTTTCGTTTAAATATTTGTACGTGATTGATTAATTTCAATTTATATTGAATAATTTAATTAATGATAAATTTTCGTATACAACCACTCAAAAATATATTAAGTATGCTTCATGATTATAATTTGAGTAATTACATTTCATAATTATAGTTATACCAGTATTTGTATAACTCGCGCAATATTTGTATACGTTTGTATTATTTGGTCTACAATTCGCATTTCTTGTATAGTATTTATATATTTCGCTATTCAATTCGTGCACAAAATTTGTATAATTCACAATATTCGTATATTTCGCTATACAATTTGATTAGCACATAAATTTTGTATACATCATGCAAGTTATATAAAATTTATAACTAGATATTTATCGCAAACCGTAATTAATTCAAATTATATTATATTAATTAATTAACTAACTAATATATATTTACTTATCTGCATGATATTTTTTTAATTAAACAATAAGGTCATATGGATCAAATACTCAATTTGGGCCTTTACTCGAACGTGATGAATCTTAATTATATCATCACACTCTATTTTGAAGTATAATTTCTGCTGATAATGTGATGGGTCGTTTGATTGGAAATATGTTATTTTAAAATAATTAATTAAATAAGAAGTTATTTTATAATATATATATGGGATAACTTATTTTATCACTAAAGTAAAAATGATAGGATAAATAATCGAAGGACTGTCTAATAGCTTCAATCAAATATGGGATAAAATAATCAGATAAGTATATAAAACACACTTAAATTATATCACTTTTTGAGTTTCATACCTAAAATATTAAAAGTTTGAGAAACACATCTAAACTATCATTTATTAGTTTCAGAAACACACCTAATAAATGATAGTTTAGATGTGTTTCTCAAACTTTTAATATTTTATATATGAAACTCAAAAAGTGATATAATTTAAGTGTGTTTTATATACTTATCTCTAAAATAATCTTATATTTTGTCTTGGTATTATTATAGGTTATACCTCAGTACAAATGACTCAATGTAATCACTAGTACTTTCTTATTCAATTAATTAAATATTATTATGCTTTTAATCTTTAGTATTTGTGTGACCTGTCCCCCAAGGCTTTTGTTGTTTTTTAGATTATAATTGATGGATTCCTCCTTTTTGCCCATATTTACCGTTGTATAAAGCAAGAAAGAAATAAGGGTAATTTGATAATTATATCGACTGGATTTGGTCCACACTGCGATATGGCATATTTTCAGATTTTTCTTGTCTTTGGGTTGTCTTGTTAGTTATTATTATTGAAATAAATAGAAAGACCATAAAAATATTCATATTTAAGGTTAGATGGATGAACCGTCACCTATAAAGATTAGACATCGATGCTTGCGCTAATGCGAGTCTAATATTTATTATTTTTGTTTAAATTTAAGTGATATAGAAATAATTATTGATATACCCTCAAGTCGCTCAAGCAGGCATATCGATTGATCGTCTGCTTGAGCAGTTTTAATTATCACGATTAGTAGTACTTTTTAACACTAAAAATAAGACATACAAATTACAACAGAAGAATCATAAATAATAACAGATATACCCTGAAGCTGCTCAAAAAGTCATGCCGACCTGTTGCCTTGAGTAGCTTTAATTATCATGATTAGTAGCATCTTTTAACACTGAAAATAAGACAAATAAATTACAACGTAAGAACCATAAAAAAATTATGAATACACCCTCAAGCCGCTCAAGCAGTCATGTCGACCTACTGCCTGCTTGGGCAACTTTAATTATCATGATTAACTAAAAGATATAAAAAAAATTAAATGATATCTAAAAAATTTCCGCAACATAAATTAAAATAAAACAAATAAATATATTAACGTAAAATATCATAATTACCCCATGAACCACTTAATTTTAAGAACATACTAGACATCGGTGCCCGCGCTAGCACGAGCTCAATATATGTTATTTTTTAATTTTAATTTAGGTTACAACAGAAGAATCATAAAAAATTACGGATATACTCACATGCGGCTCAAGCAGGCATGTCGGCCTACTGCCTACTTAAGCATCTTTAAAATTACCATGATTAGTAGCATTTTTTAACACAAAAAATAAGACAAACAAATTACAACATAAGAACCCTAAAAAATTACGGATATACCCTCAAATTGCTCGACCTGCTGCCTGCTTGAGCAGTTCTAATTATCATGGTTAACAACATTTTTTAACATTAAAAATAAGCCATAACAAATTACAACGGAAGAACCATAAAAGATTATGAATATACCCTCAAGTTGCTCGACTTGCTGCCTGCTTGAGCAACTCTAATTATCATGGTTAACAAAAATTTTTAACACTAAATATAAGTATATAAATTACGACGAAAAATCATATAAAATTACGAATGTACCCTCAAGTTGCTCAAGCAACCATGTCGACCTGCCACCTATTTGAGATGTTCAACTCTCTCTTATAAAATAGTTAAATAAATTCACTTGTTTAATCAATGTTGTTTGAGCACTCCGCTGATTTTACAACAATTCTCAAAGATCAACTTAATTATTTTGCTCAATTTTTTTTTTATATTAAATTATTTATCATTTTATGAATTAATTGTTCTTGAAAATTATGAAAATATCTTAGTAAAATGATATTTAGTAAAGATTACTAATATGAATGAGAGAAAAATACTCTCTTCATTCATTTCTGCAACATACTCCTCAAAGAGCAATAAATAGAATGACACTATTAATATCTTTTTTAAATATAATAAATTTAATATTTTGAAAAAATTACTATCGTTAATTACAAAAGTTAATTAGAAACTGCTACCTCTTATTCATCTTAACCGAATTATTAGGTATGTAGCATCCCGTAAAAAAATATTTAAGAGCATAAACTAAAAATTACTTTTCACTTAAATCCTTTTGATGATTCCCAAGCTATTCTCCTAAAAAGTATTAACTAAGAATTTCATTACAAAAAAATGATAAATATGAAAAATTCTTGACAAACATTTTCTTCAATTTTAAAAAGTTCATTTATTTTGAACTATAAATAATGTTTCAACAATTCATTTAATATGAACTAGAAGAGTATTAAGTAATAAATTATCTTTTTAATTTTTTAAATTAGATAACTAAAAAATAATTACTTATATTTAATATAATAAACAAATAACAATGGAGAGAAAGAATTATCATAAAATCTCGCATAATTGAGAGTATTGCATGTCTTTTGTCAACTTAAGTAATTTCCTTGATGACACAAAAGGGTAAACTTTGTAATCATGTGGCTAATTAGGTGATTTGATTCAAATACTCCTAATTAATTTATTAAGAGTAATACTCGCTTTAATGATGTTACCACTAATTCGAATAAAAATTATCCACCTGTTTTCCATAATAAGATGTTTGGAAGTCTATTGACGTGGGCAAATGTTCCTCACTATTTTTCCTAATTTTTTATTCTCAAATCATAACCAATTAAATGCTTACACCACTTCTCCAATTATTTGCTTTATTGTTATACCAACCACCTCCCAGCTTTGTCTTTTTGGTGAAAGTGTTTACCACATTTTTCGAAAATTTAATTTAATTAACTTTTAATTTTAATATGTTTATTAGATATAACTAAATAAAGTCTAATAACTTTAAATTAAGATTTATTAAGTGGCAACTACGCTCTTCAGTGGATCTACTTTGTAGAATTATAAATTAATGGAGCCAGCAAATTTACCTTTGAAAATATTAGATAAGTTTAAAAGGTATAACTATTGGTTAATTTGAGTATGTTGTTTTGAAGGGAGCATATTATTAAAACGTGTAGAATCTTATTTGTTTACCAATAAGCAAGATCTAGGCGCGTGGTTCCATTACATTCATACAAGTGGACCGTCGTTAAGTTATAATTATATCAATTCAAAAAAGTTTCATTTGATTAATGCATATAATAATATTTGGTTGCCAAGATATTTTCCTTCACTACCAAATCTTTTTGTTACAAATTTCTAAATATTATAGTATAAGTTTTTTCAAATCCAATGAATACATATACTTTTTGAAAGAATTAATAACTTAAATTCGAATAATATCAAACCCAAATGAAGTTTTGACTATTTATCAGAGAAAAAAGAACGAATGGTTCTGATAGGATTCCCATGAAGTTCTTCGATTTTTTTTGAAAATAGATGATTAATCATCTGCTTCTCATGTTCCGTGAATAGTCGAGACATTGAGAAATATCCAAAAAGGCATTTCGAAAATCGGCCTAATTCTATCTCTTCTCGTTCGGTTTGAAGAAAGGAAGGATCCCAAAGAATCGATCTATTTTTTAAATAAATTAAATTAGTTAAAATTCAAAATAAATCAAATTGGAGATTTGAAAGAATAACACGAGAATAATTTCACTCTTAAAACTTCCCAAAAATTAAAGAAAGATTAATTAAGGAGGAAAAAGGACTAAAAATATCTAGAGGACCATTCCATACAATAGTAAAAAATGCATAGAGTATTCTTTGAACCTCCTTTTTAATTCCCATTACTCTCACTCTAGTTAAAAAACCTTCAATATTGCAACATATTAATTATTCTTCCCCTTCCCCATACTCCAAATTAATATTAAATCCTATCCTTTCTCATTCACAAACTTTTTCATCTCTTTGACATTCTTCTTCTCCCTTTGACATTGACTCAAAAATATTGTAATTTGCTATCAACACTCATATTTTCTTGAAGAATCACGTTAAAGCATGGATCATTTTGGTCATTCAATAAAGGAAGAGTTGGATGGATCATTTTCAATGCCTCATCCATTGGAGGCTCTTCATGAAAATGGACCTCCACCATTTCTGACAAAAACATATGAACTTGTGGATGATCCAAGCACCAACGACGTGGTTTCTTGGAGTGGAGGTAACAACAGTTTCATAGTATGGGATCCCCAGAAGTTGGCCATCAATTTTCTTCCAAGGTATTTCAAGCATAACAATTTCTCAAGCTTTGTCAGGCAGCTCAATACTTATGTAAGCATTACTTTCATTCTCTAGCTATATATGTCAATTCACCTATTCATCGATATATATATATTTGTGTAATTTATATAAATCCTATAGTATTAAAACTAATTACATTAATTATTTTCTAACTTTTCTCTAAATTACAAAAATCTCTTAAAATTTGTGATCAATTTCAGAATATATCACTAGACATCTGAATATATCAGCATACATTAAAATACATAAGCGAGGAATGTAAGGGACATATGAATAGAAAGGGAGGGATGTACCGAGATGGGGTTTTTGAATTTGTTTTAAATGGTAGGAAATTTTAGAAATTATAGTTAAATAAGACGTCTATTTAAGTAATTTTTTCTATCTTTATCTCTGAGTCATATTATATGATAGTGTTTGACTATATTTTATTTTAGACAATGTCTACTATGACATTCAAAATTGATGCGGTGTTGTATATATTGAGTAGGTCAATGTAACCTGATAGTGTAATTTTTACATAGCCAATGCCCACAACGTGAACTTTTTTTTCTAATCTAGAACTCGTACTTAATTATATTAAAGCTCTTGAGGGTCATATATAGTTGCTTTAAAGAATTTTTATTTCTTTATATTTGTGTCTATGTTCCTGAAGTTTCCAAAGTCTAGGCTGAGTTTGTTAATAAGTCAATTGTTTTTTCTCCTTTCCAAATGAGGAGGATTTGTTTCTTCTAATGGCAACTTGCTGTATTTTTTATTAAGATTCACTTTCCTTCTAGGCTCTAGCTTTTGTTTAATGGTTTTAGGTGGCAAAAATTAGTCTAGAAAAGATATTTCTAAAGCTCATTCACTATGAACTAGAAATAAAGGTTTTTCCTGCCATCAATCTGTTGAAATTAAGTTACTCATTTTTTATCGAACCAGCTCATTGGAAAAATACAGGTCCAAAAATAGATTCTCACGGGAAATTTCCTAATTCTTCCAATTTTGTTAGCTATGATTGATTGTTTTATCAAAGAATGCTTCTAGAGCTTGTGTTTTTGTATCCTTACTGGAGGAATATGTATATAGGAATGTGTAAAACAATGCAGGGATTTAGGAAAGTGAATCCAGACCATTGGGAATTTGCTAATGAAGGTTTCTTGAGGGGGAAAAAGCATCTCTTGAGAACAATAAAGAGGAGAAAAACAACAAATTTCATCAAGTCTTCATCATCTATGGACTCATCATGTGTTGAGTTGGGAAGCTTTGGATCATTCAACGAAGAAATTGATCGATTAAGGCGCGACAAGCAAGTTCTCATGATTGAACTTGTTAAACTTAAACAGTGTCAAAAGACTACTAAATCACACCTTCAAGCTATGGAACAAAAGCTTAAAGGCACAGAAATCAAACAGCAGCAGATGATGAATTTCTTGGCCAAAGCATTACAAAATCCACATTTTGTGGAGCAAGTAATGCAACAAAAGGATAAAAGGGAACAACTTGAAGAAGAAATCAACAAGAAGAGGAGGAGGCCAATTGATCAAGGTGGTCCTAGCAATATAATAAAGTTAGAACCTCAAGATTTTGGTGATCATATTAATAATGAATTTGATGATGATTTAGAAGTGGCTTTGAACATGCAATTAGGAACATTAGAAGATAATTATGTTGACAAAGATGTACAACATAATGAAGGATTAATTTGGGAGGACATGCTGAATGAGAATGTCGAAGATGAGATTATGGCTTTGCTTGATGTTAATGAACAAGAGGATGAACAACTTCATGTGGATGATTTCTCTCAATAATTACTTGGATTTTTAGGTTCTACCCCAAAATAAACAGTTGATTTCTCTGGCTCATGATCTATGGATTCATGTGTTATTGGTTCTAATTAATTGGAATCATGATTTGAGTTTTTGTTTGGATTTTCTTTGATTATATTGCCAATGGATGCCAAGTTTATATATCTTTGGTGGACTCTATAAAGTGCGTGAATCAAGATATATATACTGCTCCTTCTGTCCCATTTTATTCGATACTTTTTCTTAGTTCATCTCAAAAAAAATGTAAAAATATTTTAAGCTTCAAATTAACTTTTTACCCTTAATAAAATAATTTACAATCATACAAATATTTAATGATTGTTTTAGATCACAATCCTTTTTAATAAAAATTCTTTAAACATTATTGACAAGTCACACACAAATGGGTCAGAAATGAGAGTGTTGAGGAATGGTTTAGTTAGTGTCCCACAAATGGATGTCCACATGGAGCAGCAGCAGTTGCTATGCTTAATTGTCCCCCACCAACGTTCCTTTTATAGAATATGGGCAAGCAAGTAACTCATTCCTGCAGCTCACACTTCACCAACCCTTGTGTGTGAAAGAAAGGAAAAAGAAAAAAACAAAAAATTGAAGTCACAAAAGTTGATAATGTCCAAATTACATGGGGATAAGATAGGGGATAAGAAAATGCACGTGTTGCATGACCATATCTACAACACAACATTTTCTTAATTCTTCTTCTTCTATCTTCTTTTCCATTCTAGGAAATTCTTTATGTTTGATTATTGCCCTGACCTCATAGGATTCTGTCTAGGTTTTAAATGACCTAGTAATCTCATGGCTAAGGTGATTAGCATGATTTTTTTTTAGGATTTGCGAGTTTTTAAAGGGCGAATGAGAATGAAAAATTGTGACTTTTCTAGAAAGCTTTGACTTTGCTAAAAGGTCGTAGCTTTTCCTATTTTAAAAAATTATGTCATTTTCTAAAGGATTATAACTTTTTCTAAGGGTGATAATCTTTCTAAGAAATTATGTCTTTTCTATATGATTGTGATCTTTCTAACAAGGCACAAAAAAACATCCTTCATTAGCTACATAAATCGAGAGTCTTCTCTTAATTTTGAGCGTTGAATTAATTTCTTTCATCCTAAAGTTATTGAAGTTTGTGGATTCACTATATAACTTTTTGTTCTCGTTTAAAGCATAAGTTTGTACATATTTGAAATGATGGAAAATAAAGCATTCATTGTGCCTACTACCTTGTCCAATTTTCACAGAATATGTTGACTGACAAGATTTGGTATTGTTGTCATTCTATCTTGTCATATATTCACAAATTCCACGTATTGACATAACTCTCTTATGTTTGTTTTAAAAACAAATAGAAGAAAAAATGTTATTCCGTTGCCGGGACTTGAACCCGGGTCTCTCGGGTGAGAGCCGAGTATCCTAACCAACTAGACTACAACGGAACTTGTATAATCTCATTCACAGTATTTCTATATATCAAAATAGTAATAATTGAAAATACTAGGAAGACTTTTCATAACAAGTGCTGTTGGGTTGAATCCATTAAGAAATTAAAATTTAGACTTTACTAGTACTTCCTATGTTCCATATAGGTTATCATCCTTCTTTTTTAGAATTAGTTTGATTAATTTTGAATCTAACAAATTAGATTGATTTTACTATTTTAAAATTACAAATTTGTATATTCAAAAGTTATAATTTGTAATATGATGGTTAAATATTAGTTAGACTTATATAGTTCGAATTATTAGAAAAGAACTATTATATGTAATTTGAGATAGAGGGAATTCGACCGACGTAGATGAGGGTGGATCAAAGTGGCATCATCAGAGCTTAGTAGCTTAAATCCGGAAAGAAGGCAGCTACATTCATCCTGAGAGCTCCTCTAACTTCGTTAGGAAGCTCTCATTTTCATTCAAAAAATATTACTCCCTTCGTTTCATTTTATGTGATCCCGATTGACTTGATACGATATTTAAAAAAAAAAAGATTTTTGAAATGTGTAGTCTTTAAGTAAGATGATATTCTTTTTAGAGATTAAAAAAAGAAAGAATACCACATCAAATGGGATGGAGGAACTTACTACTTATGTTTTCATGTTAGGGCATTGAAATGTTTGGGGCAGTGTGCATCTGCTACTTTGATTTTCTTTACTATGACGTATCCTATTATGTTCTACCTTCTATTTTATTACCGACAAGATTTCTTTCTTCAAACTTTTGGGAACTTTCAACTTTGTGAATAAACAAATTTTGTAAAAATTTCGAAAACGATTTCACCATATTTTTAAACAGAAATAAGAGGTCCATTTTTTCCCTAAGGCATGTAAAAGAAGTGGCCCAAATCAAGCTCTAAAGAAAATGCAAGGATGATGAGTTTACTTGGAATTGGATAAGCCTCTTCACAGGCCTTGCTACATTATTGTTTGTCATAGAAATACTAGATACTCTCTCGATCTCAATTTATATTTATGATTATCTACATAAATAATATATTATATATCAAATATTATCTTTTTTTTAATGCACTTTACTTTTATTACAATTTATAACATATTTTATCAATAAATTACAAAAACGCTCTTTTCTTTCTTCCTTTCCTTCTCTTTCTTTTTCTCCTTCTCCTTCTCCTTCTCTCTTTCTTTCTCTTTCTGTCATTAGGGTCTTTTTCTTTATTTTTTTCCTTTTCTCTCTTTTTCTTCCTCTCCATTCAACTCTTTATTTTTAATATTATATATTATTATAAATTTTATTATTATTATTTCAATAAATATAATTTATTTTTTAATAATATAAAATTAATTAAATCACATTGAGATATTTAAAATTCACCTTTTGCATTGAAATATGCTTATAATATGTATTATTTATTGAATTTAAAATGTATTATAGTTTTTTTTACTATTAATTATGTTAAAATAATTATTATATTAAAAATATATTACTTATATTCTCCACGTGCATTAAAACATGTTTATAATGCATATAAAGTATTGAATTTAAACTGTATTATAATTGTAGTTTTTTTTTATTAATGGTGTCAAAAAAATATTATAACTGAATTTCAAATATTTAAACACTATTTAAATTAGTTTATATGTTTAATATACTAGTTTAGCTTACGTGCGTTGTACGTGTGCTTCACGTCAAATCGTTAATCACTATAATATACATACTAAGAATATAATTACAATAAGAAAAAATTATCAAACACGTTCACCATAAAAATTTAGCATTTTATTTAAAGAAAAAATTAGGTGTGTTAGTAGAAAATTTTGTCTATAATTATGGACAAAAATTTTAGGATTGTATTAAATAAAAATTAGTTTCTTATTAGAAATTTTTTGTCTATATTTTTGGACTTCTTTTGACTGATTTTTTTTAATACTAAAAGGTAAAGTTATAGATTTAGAAGAGTCTAATAAATTTAGTAATTCAAATGTTCGTAGAAAATTTTTTCCTAATCTTTTGGCTATATTTCTTTTGAATGTTTTATGCCTATTTTTTTTTTTGGACTTTTCAAGAAAAAAATTTCTATTATTTTAAGTTTTTAATTATTTTTTTAATTAAATCTATTTTAGTTGAATAAAATTCTCCAGATAGGATTTTAACCGCAATACCACAATAAGAAAATATTCTTCATTTAATTTTTATTATGTTTGTTATAATCATATGTAATTTTATTATAATAATACAAGAATAATTGAACAAAAAAATAGTAAAGACTATTTTTCAACTAAGGAAAACCTTTAACCATCAAGATTTCTTACCTAAATCAAATAAATATTTTAACTAATTTTATTTTATATTTCTAAAATATGCAAAATCTTAGTTAATTTAAAATTTTCACATATTAGGAATTCCTACCCTATTCAAATCAAAAGAGATTTAATAAAAATAGTTATTTAATTTTTAGAGTCTTAAAGATTAAAAAAATAATTGAAAGAAAATGGTGAAAAGATGATTTTGTCTAAAGTAGAGTATTTTTATGAACGAAATTATTGTTGTTCGTGCTTTTAGTGTTGGATGTGGAAATTAAGAGAGAACAGAAGAAGAAGGTCTTGTATGCACAACCTATGATTCGATGGGGGGGCCTTACACCTGCTTGTTCTTCTAAGATGGAAGAAAAGTTGAGAAACCTTAAGGCATGGAGTAGTGAAGGTAGTGCGAACAGTATGTGGGACATGATGGCTAGCTACATCAGAAAGGTAGCTGTCGAGGTTCTAGGAGTTTCGAGAGGGCCTTTTAGTGGTTGCAAAGATGACTGGTGGTGGAATGAGGAAGTTCAGGGTAAGGTTAAAGATAAGAAGGTCGCTTATACAGAGTGGTTCGAATGTAGAGATGCCGATAAAAAGCAAAAGCTTAAGGAAATTTATAAGAAGGCCAAGTCAGAAGC
>JAPFFP010000094.1:11457434-11467679 GCA_026153255.1 Solanum medicagineum | reverse complement strand
CATTTCTGTTAATTCGAAAAAGGATTTTGACTTTCGAAAATCTGATTTAATATTTAATTAATTTAAGTATAAACCAAATTCTCGAAATTAAACAGTCGCCAACTAATTTTAAGGATAATTAGGAAACCAAGATTAAATTTTAAAACCTGACAGAAAAGATTTAAAATATCCGAGAAATGGATAAGGGTTTAATTTCCACTTTGAGAAGAAATTAATCACTCAAAATGACCACTAACTTGCGGTTGACCGACGATTAGGAAGTTGACTAGCTTTTAAAGATTCAACAGACATCGGAAAAGTTGACTAGTTTGAAAAAATTGACTAATTTTAAAAGAATTGATTAAATTTGAAAGAATTAGACTAAATTTGAAAAAATTGACTTAATATGAGAGTGTTGACTAAATTTGAAACAATTGACTAAACTTGAAAAAAATATCGACTAAATTTAAAAAAATTGATTAGATTTGAAAAATTGACTATCTTTGTAAAATTGACTAAATCTGCTAAGGTTGACTAAGTTCAAAAACTTGACTAAGCCTTAAAAATTGACTAAATTTGAAAATTTGACTATATTTAAAAAATTAACCAGGTTTGCAAAATGGTGGACTAAGTTAGAAAAAGGTTAACTAAATGTGACAAATTGACTAAATTTGTCAAAGTTAACTAAATTTGAAATTGGACCAATTTTCAAGAGTTTTGCCAAAATAAATTGCAGGCAAAGTTTTAACACTAAGAAAATCAAAAATGAAAATTAACAAAATGGAGACATGTTGATTAGATTAAACAAATAATAAATTTTCAGAGTTAGTATCAAATAATAACAAATATTATAAATAAAAGAATGAACTTGAGGAAAGCGATTAAATAGCACTTGGGATCGGCAGGCCCAATTCTTCAACCACCTGTCCTAGTGCCAAATAAAAGATTTGGGCCTGCCGGGCTCATATGCTCATAAGGATTTGCGGCTGAAGATTGGGCTTCTTGGCCCCTTTTGCTGCTGTATATCAGTGTAGTATACACACTGATTTCAACTTCCGAAAACCTGTACATTGCTTCCATCGACCTGCTCAGCAACTATCCGAGGGCTTTGGCCCATTTCCCTGTCATAGCCACTGTATATAGGTGTATATCAGTTACACACTGATTTCCTTACTTCCAGAACCTGTAGACTGCTTCTTCCTTTGGAATTGGGCTGACTCGGGAGGGAAGTTGGGCCTCCATGGCCCAACGAGGTGCAAATGATAGGAGAGGAACCCATTTAGGACTCCAAAACAATTTCACATGCAATAAACAAATAAAATACATAAGTAAAGATCCAAAATTTCATTACCGTAGAGACATATGCATATTTCATGGCTTAACGTTTAAAGATGGAACGAATAATCGAGAAGTAAAAGACATGATTTACCCCGGCTTTAAAATAATGTCATGATAAACGCGTTAGCATATAATCATAGCAAAAACGATTAACTGTTTAGCTCAAAATATCCTAACATAACCAGAAAATTTTGAATCAATAACACATATATGAGATGGAATCTGAAGCTTGAGGTAAAAGGCAGAGCATAAACAAAATTTGAGAGCAACACAAGACAACTCAAAACGAACAGGCCAAAACAGGTAAGTACAAGCTAAAGGAAATCATAGGATCTTAATCCGTAGTGAGCTTGAAACAAACTATAACTTCATCAGTTAAAGGAGAACAGAATTAAGAAATCAGAGGACTTGCACGGTTTCGAATCCCCATCATTGCACCCAAGACATTTCCCAACATCAAAGCAAAATCATAGCCCGCTTTATATAGAAACAGTGATGTTTCAATCACAAAACTCAGGCTTAAAGAAGGTCACAAAGGACAAACCAACAGGTTTCAGTCAACAAGAACAGGTCATATACTTGTTCAAAATTAGAAACTGATGCAAATAGATATGAAACAAGGTAGGCTGAACATGGAAGATGATAAGAGGACCTATCCTACTCAATTTACTGAAGTGTATCTAGTACTAGTGTACCAGTAGTATAAACCAAACATCCTCAGTTCTAAGTGCAACTGAGCAGAATACAAAATGACTATATTAAACCAAAACATTCTCAAGTCACCAGTTTAGAACAATGAAGAGAGGCAAATATAAACTAAATCTGGCAATCAGACCACAGAACAAACATATGAAAACAGGCTTGTATGATATATGAGATTGAAGAATACAACGAGAAATGCGAGAAAGATGAAGGGAAATGAAGTTTCTATCAACCAGCTTCAGAGCTAGAAAACAAAGAGTGACGAGAGGCTGGAATGGCTTAAAACACATAAACTATTTGACATAGATTCAAAAGCGACACAACTAAGCTGATTCATTTATTCAAGGCCTAACATGGGTAAATCATGATTCCAAAATAGACAAGACTAGAGCTTCAACAAACAGGTCAAACAAACCTGAAGAACGAATAAAGAAATCACGGGTTTACGTATTATCTCAAAATAACTCACATGATTAGTCATGAATCAAAGCTAGAAGCTGAATCAGAAACAGAAGCGATAACCACAGGTACTCATGAAATCATTTCGACAGACTTAAGCACTAATCAAGAGGTTTAACTATTAATGCATTATAGTGAACTGTACATCAAAGCAAAGAAGAACCCACTTAAACTTTAAATAAAACTGAAGTTTCAGTGATCAAAATAGGCATACGCTCTAAGTATCGAAACTTCAAAATCAACTCTCAATTCAAAATTGATTAACAACAATAAACATGGCGTCAAACACTCTCAATACAGCAATCCCAGGCAGAAACGAACACGATTAAATACTACGAGAGATAACGAGCCATTCATGATTGCACATCCATATTCGAACTAAAAGAACGCGTACAAGTCTAAAGATATTACCTTTATTGGAGCAGCGAAACCTTGGACGACGACGAGTTTGAAAAAGACTTCCCACCACCAGAGAGCTTCGTCTTCACCTTCCTCGACCAAGAATCTTCAATTCAGGACCTTTGAGTTTCTGGAAAATTAGTTTGAGGGAATGTGAATTGTAATCGAATTTTTGGAAATCAAGAATGGCTGTGGAAATCAAGTAAGTTTTGCTAGGGTTTTCAAGATGATCCATGCTGCCTTCGATTTGGGAAAAGGGGATATATATATATATAGGAGTAGAATTAGGGTTCTCAGAAAGGGGAAAATCTTGTAGAATTAGGGCAAAATGGGGAAAGTCTCTCCAATTCAAATTCCCCAAATCTTATCCAATTTAAACCTTCTCAAACAGATCCACTACGGAAAAATCACCAGGGCCGTTCAAATCGACCAAAAAAGAACAACGTATAGGATTTAAGACACCTGGAAGATTCACCCAACAGACTCGTACCCTAAACGATGCGATAAGGACACGTAGGTACGGAATTTGTTGAGGGGACGGCGTTTTCTGAGTTTGGTTTGCTGGTTGTTGTTGCGAAGAAGAAGAACGAAGGGGAGAGGAAATGTACGCGTGAAAGGGAGAGGGAAATAAAGGGATTATATGTATTGGGGGCGCGCGGCCCCATGCGCGAGTGTATGTATATGTATTATATGTATATGGTGGTTGATAAAAATGGGATTTGGGTTGGGTAAGGGATTGAAATTGGGCTGGGCATGAGATTGGAATTGGGCTGGGGATGGGTAATGGTTTAAACAAAAACTGAAAATGAATCGGTATAGAGCGTAGGGATATTCAATTTAAAATTTGGCCAATTGATTGCAATCTTGATTATTGAAGTTCGATCAAATTAAATTCGATTGACCAATTTGACTACACGACGAATTATACAAATTAAAGAGCTTTTAATATTATCAACTTAAAATAATTAAAAATAATAACTCCTAAAATAAAAAATAAAATTTATTTGAGAAAATATTTTTTGTATTTTGAAAGCTAATTATTTCAAATTGTTAAAAATTAAAAGATTGATTTATGCCATGGAGGGTAAAAATTGAATGTCAAGAGGGTCTCGCTTCACTCCCCTCCAACTCAAAGGGGGATGTTAGAATTGAAATCGATAAAGTTGATAAAGATCAACAAGCAACCATGGAAGAAGAGAGCACTCAAGCTCTTGTTGCAATGAAGCTTTACAATCAGCTGAAAATCAGAGACAAACATAATTAGTTGTCCAATTCTCAAGTAGTCCACACTTCATGTTGCCCAGCAGATGGAAGTTTCTCAGCCTTTGGATCAAGCAATATAAGGTTTAATCCTGACCATCCAAGCTAATTAAGAAGAGCTGATCTGGACAAACAGGAAAAGGCCATGTGGAAGCAGAAATGAGGCAACAGATATTTCAAATTTCAGATTTATTCAAATTTTGTACAGACAGTACATTCATAGCTGTCCAAAATTGGATTGTAGTGGTAGCCAATCAAATTTCATACATGTATAGGAATTATTTTGTGTTCTTCTCTTTAGGTATTTTTGTGTATATACATCACAGCTTAATGAATAGAAGGCAAGAAAACTTTCTCCATTCTTAGTCTCTGATTTTCTACATCCTAAACCATCCTTCTTCAGCAGTTGCATCTGTTGCACAACATCAATATAATTCATTGAGTTAAGTAAGATACGCGCTTGTTTGCTATCGTTTCATATGGTTTGTTGTTTAATCCGACACTTCTCATCCGCTGCTTCTTATGGTTTTTTAAATCAACCATTACCTAGGATTTTTCCAACTTCAGTAACTTCAAAGAGCGACGTCAAAATCACAATTCAGTAATCACTCACTAACTTCTCACTCGATCTACTCCAATCGCTTCACAACTCTCTCTAAGAAGCCAAACCCACTTAACTCTAGATCCTCTTTCTTCCAAAGTGTTGCTCGATGGTTGCTCCGTGCCTTTGCTAATAGATCCGTCAATATTTTTTGTGCAAAAACTGCTCTTCTGGGATTCTATTGATCCCTATACTGTTGATAGAAGAAGAATGGGATTCTATTGATCCCTATATAGTTCATAATAGAAGAATCTTGTTTGGGGTGCTATTTTTAGTCAGAATCCTCATTTACCTTATTTAGGAGTTCGTTGACATAAAATAAGGTTTCTTCTTTTTTCCCTCTCTCTTATCTAATTCGCCCTTTACTTGGTTCTGCCCGATGAACTTGGTCCACATTTTTTGATTCACTTCTTGTTTGGGATGTCTTCATAGCGGCCTCTCGTTCTACCTTTTGAACCTAGTTCATTTTTTCATTATCAAAATACCTAGCCTTCAACATGTCAGCAAATTCTATACTTAATTTACTTCGTCATTACCGAAACATCTCATACTTTTCAGCAAGCTAATACAGAGCTGCCTCTCTTTGTAATTTGAAGTTCAAGAAGAAATTGTTGCCTAGCTGGAGGAGTTGACAAGAACTTACACTTTTGCAAACTAGAAAAGAGGGTACTTCACTTGAAATTCAGGAAGATGGAATAGAAAAATAGTTTTGAAGTACTTTGTATTCAAGATAAAAGCCAATGATTCTCCATGGCTCTTATTCAGGATATATTCTACTAAAATTGAATTTTTTTCCCTCATATATTCAAAGAAAGAGAATACAATTTCAAAATAATACTAATAATAATCGAATCATCCTACGACGTCTTGTTTGTTACATCGATGAGTTTACAAAAATAAAACAAATAATAGAAGAACAATAACATGGAGATCAATCACAAAAGAATAAATTAAAAAGGATATTATGAATATTAATAACGATTTTGAGGTTCTAATTAATTAAGTTCTATCAAACATTCATCATCATTTTGACAAATTCATCAAAGTTGACTTGACCATCACCATCCAAATCTGCTTCTTTAATCATCTGCTCAACTTCTTCATCTGTTAATTTCTCCCCAAGATTGATCATCACATGCCTTAGCTGCACATGATTAAAAAAATTCAATTATACAATATCTTTATAATTTCCTCTATTTCAACAAGAAAACGAAAAAAATTAAAAAAAAAAAAAAGAAAAAGACTTAACTTTGGGTGTGTTTGGTATTCTAATTTTTTCATATTTGATTGACCAAAATATTTTCTCAAAAAAAAAAAATTCCTTAAAAAAAAAATTGTAAAGAAAGAATGAAAAACTATTGTATAAGTTACATTTCAAACTCATTCACTTCTCATTGCCCTAATGCCGCCAACATCTATCTCTAAACCACCCCCAAACCCCTCTCTCCACATCCACCCACTCATCGTCGTAGAATTTATCTAAATTAGTATAGATATAGATATTCTTCGGGCCGTTTAAATAACTATCAAATAATGTGGTGTGACGACTTTCCTTTATTACAAGCATCCTTAGGAAATAACATCTCTATCTTTGTAAGATAAGATCTGCGTATATCTTGTCCTCTCTGGACCTCACTTGTGGAATTCCACTGAGTATGTTGTTGGTGTTATAGTAATAGTGATCTTAGGTTTACTTTCTAAATATAAATTTAAATTACTCAGACTCTAATACCAATATTAGATGGAAAAAGGGAGTATTTAAATAGTAATTAAATTAAAGAAAGTCAAAAAGAGCAAGTGCAATTGGTCAGTGTGAACTATAGAGAAGTTCATTGGACGAAAAGTTTGGTCTAGTGAGATACCCTAATTAAAACTTGGATTTGAAACAGCTGTATAAATAAGATTATTTTAATTAATATAATATGTACTAACGAAAGATCAAATTCACATGTGAACCCTTCCACAAAAACATAGCAATTGCAAGAATAGATTTATTTTTAATATCCAGTGAGCATATATGTATTTATTTTTAATTTAATTATAACGAAACTTTATGTTTTTGGTTGGTCCTCGTCAACAATATGAGTACTGGTCGTACATGAATGACTTACGAACTGTACTAATTATTCAACATGGATATTTTAAGCCAATTATTCTTTTGAAAGTAATTTTTACAAATAGACAAGAACAGTTAATCTTTATAATATTGTGATCCAAAATCTAAATGATAACAAATTTATGGCTTTTCATAATTTTTCATTTGCGAGTATACAACAACAAGATATCCAATGGAAAGTTAGGTTTGAGAGAGTAAAATATATGCAAACTTTACTATTATTTTATAGAGATAGATAGGTTGTTTCCGGAAGAAGACAACAACAACAACATATCCAGTGGAATTTCAGAAGTAGGGTCTGGGAAGGGTAAAATATACGTAGACCTTATCGCCATATTATAGAGATAGGGATACTGTTTTCACCAAGTAGTGCTAATTTCTCCCTTTTTAGAATGACTCCAGTGGCTACATTTATGTTAAGTCTGGTCGCGATACAGTATAAGTAGACCAAAAGAAAAAATGAAACTAGGATCTAGAATTAATGAGCCCAAAGTAATAATAATCTAGTTATATATATATTTTTAAATTTTTTATATATGTATATAGATATTTGCAAAAGGTAGTTATATATAATCCAGATAAATACCTCATTAGCAGATATGTAACCATTTTGATCTTTATCAAACACCTTGAAAGCCTCTTTAAGTTCTTCCTCTGCATCAGTGTCCTGTTTCATAAAGAATAGATCATAGCTCTCAATAAAAAGTTATCTTTCCCTATATTGCTCGGACTTTCCAAAATATATTGTTATATTCAAAAATACTTAAAAATAAGCTATTTTTAGAGATTCCGACTCGCACACAACCATTTTTATTCTCATGCATATATATACTAAACAAAGATAAAATAATTGAACTTACCTTCATTTTCTTGGCCATGAGGTTCAAGAATTCAGTGAATTCAATGGTACCATTACCATCAGAGTCAACTTCAGTAATCATATCCTGCAGTTCTTCCTCTGTTGGATTTTGATCCAATGACCTTATTACTGTCGCTAATTCTTCTACCGTTATGCAACCTGCACTTACAATATGATATCGAGTCAAAATTTAAACTTTATGGATTCTGACGACTGTTAATGATTATCACCAATCGCTAAATTCAATATTTGTATATATTCATAATCACACTGGAAGAAAAAACTAGTAATTACCATCTCCATCTCTGTCAAATAGACTGAAGGCTTCTTTCAATTCAACAATTTGATCATTGTTGAGTATGTCTCCCATGATTTTATTTTTGTACCTCGAAAGGACAGAGGAAAAACAGCTTGAAACAGAGAGGAAAAGAGTAGAAAAAGAAAGTTGAGTATAGCTCAATCCTGGCTGGGCTTTATGTAGACAAAAATTTTAATAATAAATGTGTATATATCCCATTGAAAAGAAAACTAGGAAACAATAAGTCAAAAACGTGAGAAAAGGTCTATTATGAGTACAAATATAACAAAATTATAGCAGAGTACTAGTTTGGTACTTTTTTATAAGATGGTAGGTACCAATTAGAAAGGGTCCTTAACTAATTAATGATAATAATCTTTTGACAATATGTGCATTTGGCAGAGTCAAAAATGTAGAGTTTAAGTGGTGGGATTGGGTATTGTTGTAGTCATGACTTTGTCACCCTCATGACATGACTTCACCATACAACACTCCTACATTTTTCACTATTTTTTGAATATTCAAACTAAAGTCTTTTGGAGTATTATGACAAAGTTATTTTATTTTTCAAGAAATGACAATACATATCGAGACATTTCTTCGTTAAAATATTATATAGGTACAAGTAGAATTGTCTATATATATATGTATATATATGTATGTATATACTGTATATTCTGTTTCTCTTATTTTCTGTATCATTTTTTTCGTTTTGCTTCATCCCAAAAAAAATATCACCTTACTCTAATTAAAAATAATTTACCTTTAAAATTCTCTTTTTATCCTTGATGAAACAATTTTGAGCCACACAAATATCAAAGAATGATTTTAGACATCGTAATCGTACTAAATTAAAAAGTGCCACATAAAATGAGACCAAAAAAATACTAATAAGAAGTAAATAGAACAGTAGTTGTTAAAATTTTAGATCACAAATTTTGAAATTTTATTTTATTTTTTTTTAAACACCATAGTAATAGGAAGTAAATAGAACAGCTGGATTGTTAGATGAGGAGGGGACAGAAAGCATTGAAAGAGAAGACTGGAGGAGGGTATGGGGAGTTGTGTACAGTTAACTCAAATAAATTTATTTTTCAGCAAATATTGTCAAACAGGTTAACGCTGGCGTTGCTTGCACCAACGCATCCATTTTTAGCTGATATTTCATCATATTTTATTGTGAAATTTGAAAAAAAAAAAAAATTTCATAGGTTGTTTTTTGTCCATGAATATAATTGAATTATTTTTTACTTTTAAGATTCTTGAATTTCAAAATAGAGGGTTCTTTTTGCCCATGAACATTTTCTATTACTTTTTACTTTTTATGAATAATTTCAAATAGGAATGGTTTTAAGCGTATCAATAGTTTAGGGACGAAACTAATAATCCATGCCAAGTTCAAAGGTGTATTTAAGTTTAATTTGCCATTAAACCTATTAATAGTTTAAAGATGAAATTAATAATTCGTTTCATGTTCAAGAAATATTTTTAATACTTGTCTTAAAATAAATATTTTTTCAAATGGTTGAACGGCTAATAGTAATTTGGATGAGAGATGTGGTGGACTATCCTTATTTATGAGGCAGTAGTTTTTAAAGCTAAGTTAAACTCAAATTTAATTTGTGTGTGTATCAAAATGAGGCTACATATTCTTCTTTTTTCCCAGAAAACGCGCTAAAATATTTCGCTGATATATCAAAGTTTCTAAAGATATTAATTGTTGAATACGTAATCTATGCAAGCTGTATGATCTCGCTGAAATTCTTTCATCGGGCAATATGGATTTTGTGCTATAAACAAGGCAACCTCCAAATTTTACTAAAAAACTTCTGTTGCTGCTTAAAAAATATTAATTATTATAGTATTTATATTTATTAATATATAATATAATTTATGAACAAATAATTGTTGATAAAAATAAATATGAATAAAAAAGGTCTTATTTAATATTGTAAAAATGACATGTAATTAATAATTTTTATTATATTAATGTTATATTTTATATATAAATTTAAATTTTAAATATTAAATTCATAAATATAATATTTTGCTTCTAATCAATCAACTTCAAATTATTACTCTATGTATTCATCAACTATTAACATGTCTATATTATAAATAATTGAATTAATTTTCTCATTCTTTGCCGATTCATAACAAATTAAAATATTGCATCAAACTAATAATATTTTTTATTTATATAAATATTATATTTATTTAATAAAAAATAATGT
>JAPFFP010000094.1:11437212-11448405 GCA_026153255.1 Solanum medicagineum | reverse complement strand
AGAGATGGGTTAAGGAGAACTGAGAGAGAGAAGACAAAGACAAGCAATATTTAGAGAGAAGGGGGGAGGGGGGAGAGAGGAAGAAAATAGAAACAAAGTTCTAAGTATAGCTACAAATTGTAATTCTTTTAAATTTAGATGAGTAGGGCAGGTATGCAATTTAGGCGGATCTCCAATTATGAGTCGGGTTAATATATGGTTATTTTAATATATGCTAATAGGAATATATTATAAAATTAATAAACTTTTGAGTATTATTCAAGTGTATCAAGTCAAAATATGAACCACATGTGATTTTTATCATTTATTGAGATGGACTAAAATTTGGACCAATCAAATTCGGCAATATAATGTATAAATATTTAATAATTTTACTTTAGAAAAATTATTAAAAAGAAGAGCAAATAGGAGCAAATGGGTTAATATCAAGAGTATGTTTTAGCAAAAAGATTGACATTAGAGATATTGGGGGTCGAAAGGTGGATGAAGGATAATTTTGTACCAATTTAAATAGTTAAAAGATATTTTAGATTTTTTTCTATTAAACAAATAAATATATTTTTGTAAGACTTTTCTTATACTGTTCAAGATATCATCTAGACCAAGTGACTTTTTGAGAGAATTAATAACCCATTTAATCGATTCGTTTCATTTTATTTATCAGAAAATATCAAAAAATAATTATTTCAAATTAGTTGTCAATTTAAACAATCATAAAGCAGTTAGTTACTTTTTTTCAACTCTACTCTTCGTAATAAAGCTATTATTAAATGTGAAAAATTCTATTATTATAATTTTCAAAAAGTACAAACTATTTTAATAGGGTTATAACTCATAACTGTGCTTCTTAATAAGTTTTCTTAAGAATAATGTCAAATCTTATCTTGATAACTAAAATGAGATGGAAGGAATATTTATTAACTTGACTCTTGATCCTCTCGAATTCAAATCTAATTCAGCCATTTAGAACCTCTGCTTGGTTCAATAAACAATGAAAACAAGCCAAATTCCATTAAGGATTCAACAAATTAGTCAATTATAACTTAGAGTTAATATCCCCCGTGGTTATTCAATTAAGGAGTTTTAACACAAAAAAACTTATTTAACTTTGATTTTTATATCAAAAGTCATTCAACTCTAAGTGTTTACCTACAAATTCACTTAGCTTTGAATTTTCGTGTTTTACTTACAAATTCACTTAATTTTGAAGTTTACTGCAAAGGTCATTTAACTATAAGTCTATAACTATTTTACTTACAAAGTCACTCAACCTATTTAATTATTTTTTCATTAAAAAAATACTTGTATGGGATTTTTATTCAAAATCAAATTCTAAAAAATAAAATAACATCCATTTAAAGTCATTTGGCTGATTGTTATTCGTAAACATTTTAAAATAACTAAATTACATATTTGATTATTAGGTAATTTATTTATATTAAAACTAATATTTTCTAGTAATCAAATGTTTTTAAGAGGAAAAAACTGATAACGTATTTCAATTTTTTAAAGAGAGGTTCGAATGGATTATTTTATAAATAACTAAACTAACGTATTGTAAAAATTTTAAAAGAAGTTTGAATGGTTTTTATTTTCTTGAATTTGAATTTAAATAAAAATTTCATGTAAGGAAAAAGAAAAAATAATCAAATAAATTAAGTGATTTTGTAAGTAAAATATTTATAGTTAAATAACTTTTGAAGTACAAATCAAGCTCAATAATGACTTTAAAATAAAACACAAATAGTTGATTGCTTTTTGAAATGAGAACTTAAATTGAATGACTTTCAATGATACACTTCCTTTAGTTACATTTTAATTACCAAAAATGATCAATTTTTTCTCCACCTTGAAAGAATTTCATATATAAACTTTAAGATTATTTAGAGGTGATTTTCAGTTGATCGATATTGAATAGTCAATATAAAATTCATGTATCTTCAGTGCATATCTCATGTATAGTCAAATTATTATCTTTTTGAGTGTATCATAATGTATAAGCAAACAATATTGTATAGTTAATATATATATTTCTCTGACTTTTGACAAGTTATATTGTATAGTCGTCATATATTCCCTATGATCGTTGATTATTTTTTTAATATAAATAAAATATGATTATATTTATCATAAGCTAATTGCGTAATTGTGTATATCCTAAAGTGTTTTTTAAAGATAGAAAGTGTAGGAAACAAGCTCCTATACGTATCTTAAAAGAGCTGAACTAATATCAGAAGTGAAGTTTACATGAGAAAGCACATTAACAGAATTCCTATACGTTCTATATTCAATTTCGAGTCCTCATAGACAGCAGCAAAAGAAGGAACGAATACTCCTCATGGCCAATCAGAAGGTCTCTTGACTTCACGGAGTTGGACTGAATTCTCAAAACAATGGTAGAAACCATAATGGGGGAATCTCTCATACCATGTTTCTTCGTTTACATGGGTGTCCCAGTGCTCCCCACTGCTGCTCTTTCCATACTTGTGCACCCATCCTGAACCATTGTGACCCTCTCCCCAAGTACGATTCCAACGTTCTCCATGCTTGCCTGCCCACCATGTCTCCCCTTGCTTGACGCCATGTCCATTTAGATCAAAGTTCTCGTCCCATTTATCACCCCATTTTGACCAACCATCTCCTTCAAAGCGCTCTGCCCATTTATCAGTATATTTTATGCTGCCGCCTTTTCCATCATACTTCTCACCCCACCTGCCAAATGGATTTGCAGACCATACTTGGTAAGGTGGTTTTCCATATATGGTAAACACAATGCTAGTGCACATATGAACTAAGAACTTAACTTGGAAAATAGAATACAAGATCCAAATACCTTTCGTGCCAAACATGAGCATGACCGGCATCAAGGGGAGTGTTTGGATCAATGCTGCACCACTTATGAGCCCATTTCTCCGCTTGGCCACCGGCACCATAGTGCTCCCACCATTTCTCCTGCCACTCCTCACCTTTCTTATTCTTTCCCCACTTATCTGCAGTTTTCTCCATGTGGACAAGCCCACCACTCTGCACAGAGCCACAATAAGGAGAAAATAAGTGAAGATACACAGTGTGCACTGTGTTTCAGGAGAGAGAACATTATCTCATAGTTTCTCAAATCCCATTCATAGGCCATTTTTTCAAGTAAAAACATATGTTAACCGGAAGTATACAGCCGCACATTTTTTATCATGTATAATGTTAGGAATGGAAATTTCACACAGCGATACGAGGACAGAAAACAAGAAAAGAAAAAACAGGAGCACATAACACAAAGTTCAGCTCAATAGCATTAGTTACCCAGTTTCTGGGTAACGAACACCATCATATTTATCACAATTATAATTATACTATGATTCAACTCTTCACCGTTCAAGCAAGTGATCAACAATTTCTTGGAGTTAAAATCATCAATTCTAAAACAATAGCTAATGCAAAAGAGAACTTATGCATATCATGACGACTAAGAACAGGAAGTCTGACCTGCCACATTGATTCTTTCCAGAACTCATGCCATACATTTCCAGCAGCATCTCTTCCTGATTTCTCAGAACCTAGTTCCTTATGACCAAATTCATCAGCAGCTTCCCAATACTTGTCTTCCCATTCAACAGTTCTGTCAGCACTGACGCCCCTGATTAGAGTCCACTTGCAGATCACTCCATCAGGTCGTCGTTCAGTTCCAGTCTCCTTCCACCATCGTGATCCGTCAGGATTGATCCCCTCGGATGATGCCTCCTTTTCCTGCTTAAGGGCATAAGCTGCTTCTGCTGCATTTGCAGAGAACAGAATGCCAAGTTCACGTTCTTCCTCCTGGTGAGGTATCTCAGATGTTGAGCTAGAATCTTTCAGATTTTCAACCTCCAAATGTGACTGAAGAGGTGGAAGAGGAGGACTGTGTTTTCTATCGATCATAGCACTCTGAAATGGGATAGATAGAAAATCTGGAGATCGTTCTTTCTCTATAATAGGGCTTGGTGAGTCCGGAGACAGAGAGACTTCTGACTTCATCTGAATTTCATCAGAAGAACCGTCTGAAGGAGGAGTCCAGGACCAGAAGCTTGGACCTGGTGTACCCATAATACTTCCAGATCGAGGCACAATGGAAATGACATTTTCCACCACTCCTAACCAAGAACAAGAATCATGATTCAGCCACCGTATAATAGCACCGGGGTAAAAGATTGGAGAAAATAATATCTCAATTCTCAAATTTCCTGGTTATAATCTTAAGGATTTGATAAGGGGAAAAGCAAAACATAATGAAAGAAGAAAGGAAGTTACCTTCTCGTTGATTTTCAACAGTATGAGCATCGTCCTGTTGGGGCAATGGATTCTCCTGAATCAATGCCTTAGCGGCAGCAAGGGCAGCAGCAGCACGATCAATGATCTGCATTCTTTGAATTCTATCTCTTTCTTCAGGAGAAACTTCAAGAATCTTCTTGAACTCCTCGCTCTTCTTCTCCAACGTCTCAGGGGTTTCTTCCACTTCAGGAGGAGCGACGTTCTCAGCTATTCTTTTGAACTCAGCAGACTTCCTCTCACGATCCATTGCCCTCTTCCACATTTCCAAGTAAGAATCTGAAGCTTTGATTCTTGAACTCTTCCTCTTGCTTTCTGTGACTACTCCCCAATTTCTGGTCGAAACGGGAACTGGGTATTCTACTTTGAGTTCGCCGCAGCGTGCCACGGCGGCGCGTGAGTGAGTATTCGTGGGGAGACGAGTCGCCATGGGAGAGAGCACTAATTTTCTGCCCTCTGTTTACAGTCTGCAGAGCAAAGAGCGGTGGATTTTGAATATCCGTGACAAGTACTAATTTTTTGGGATTTTCAAATACTTATAGTAAGCTTTTATATACTCCCTCCGAACCTTTCTTTTTTGGTTCGTAAAAAGAAAAACGTTATTTTATTTTAATTAAAACTAATTTATTTTTAAATATAATATTATTTTTATCATATAAATATTTAAAAATAATTTTCTTTAATATCATAAAATAAATCAAAGAATACCGCAGAATATTATTTTTTGGAAGGTGCAAAAGTTTTCTTGAAATGGACGGAAGGTTTGCGATGCTGTCTCCTTTAGTGGGTAAATGAAATTAAAATAGAACTTCAAAATATTTTTGAGAAACGTGGCCAGGATTGCATGGAAATATGAATTATGATAAGATTATAGATTTTCTCATTTCAGGAGGTATTGCATAAGGCCTCATCTAAAGTGATTTCAAATATCATCAAATTATAATATCATATTAATTGATATAAAGTTAAAGTTTTGTTATAAAATGTCATTTAAATTTCTTAATTTATGAATATATTCTTTAATATAAACATGAAAATGTAATTTTATAAAGATTGTTAATAATAATAGTAATTAATTATTCTTTAATATAATTTTCACGTGGCATGAATAATGTTTTCACACCACACATGACTTTACTTTTACAATCAAATTTTTAAAATGATGTGTTTTTTTTTTAATAATAAAATATAAGTTTCTCGTTCAAGTTTTACATATAAAAAATATTTAAAATCACAATTTGAAAGCCAGATAATCATATTTTTTGAATAATTTAAAATCAAGCGTGTCCAAACATTAATATTAAAAATCATGATTTTATATCGTATATTCAAATGCAAGTTAAATATGAATGTGAAATTAGATTGTGTGAAGTTGAATTTGTTTGGACATACAATTTGGATTCCTTAAGTTATAAGTTATTTTCATAAACACGAAAATCACACAATTTGAAAAAACTATCAAAATTTTCTCAATTCTTATATAGTTTACCAAATGAGCAAAACATAGTTCATAAATAAGATATCAAAACATCTTAAGACACCACATATTTATAAATAAATGTTTGCGATTACAAAATTCAAATACAGATAATTTTTTAAGGATCTAGTAGTCAAAAATAATAGTAGTAATAACTACTTATTCCTTAATATAATCCTTTCACATGGTACGAATAATTTTTTTCACATCAAGTGTGAATTTCGTTTCACAAAATTTAAGATGATGAATCTCTTTTTCTTACAAAATATAAACTTATGATTCAACTTTTACATTTTTTTCGAATCATAATTTATAATCCCAAATTATATTTTTAAAAGTTTGAGATATAAAATTATGATTTTAAATTATGTATTTAAATGATTGATTTAAAATTATCATTCGAAGTTATGATATAAAATTACATGTTTGAATACAGGCTTTAAAAAATTTCTTATGGATGATACAATTGATTTAAAATTATAATGTTAAGTTATGATATAAAATTACATTTTTGAATACAGGCTTAAGAATTTTCTTACGGATGATACTCCTTGTCTATGTTTCTTTTGGTTGCACTGTGATAATGTGTACTCTTATAATTGTCCTGATATCATTCTTGTATTATTGATGGATTATTTGACGGGTTTAAATTTTTAAGTGGCGGAGTATATTTTTTTTCAAGTTATCTTGTTCAATAAAATATAATATTTTAATTTTGTTTTAATATTATATAATTCTTAAATTGGTGAGCTGATTCTTTACTTTATGTCAAAATGTGTCAAATTTAATTATTTATACAATGTAATTTTTCGATAAAAGAACATCGCTTCACATCCCTCGACAAAGGGTTGCTGCGCCCCTGATCGAAAAATTTGCGTATTTCTCTTGATAATGTTGGCTTAGAATTAGATTCTATGGACAAGCAAAATAGTAGTTGATATAAATTATTGAAATTATTTCCCATAGAGTCAAAATCAATACATATTTTCCATTTACTACGAAGCTTCTCTGTTGACATTTCAAATAGTCAACGACTTGTGATAAAATTAATTCATAAAATCATAATTCGTCCAATTTATTTATGTATGTGCTGATTATTAACTTGATAATTTATTAGTTCAATTTATTTCAATTCATTACTTTTTGGACATATACCTACTCCAAATTGATTCATTAATCTTATTCAAATATTTTTAAGGAGGTACTTGATTTATTTGATATGATACATAGTGAAGAAAATATAACAATTTTGTAAGATACTAAAGAGTTAAATAAATAGATCAACCTAGCCAAATCCGGTCCAAGTTTCGTAAGTCAAGGAATTTGAAGGGCTAGGACGGGTCAATCCTTCGTTTGATTGGACTTTGAAATGACCAACCTAACCCAACCCAATCTTAGAAGGATGCAGGTTTGGGTGGGCTATCCTTTTTTTCATATATTTTTTCCTTTTAATCTAAATTTCAATTTAAAACTCTATCAACTTATTAAGTTTTTAATATGTGTAACAAAATTCTAGTTATTACATTCATATTATGTATTATACTTACATATGACTAGTGATGCTTCCAATTACAATCTCATATGAAACATGTAACATCATGAAAATGGAAGACTTTCAAATTAAATATGACACACAATGATCATGAATTTGAGACATTCTACGATATACCCTTTTTAAAAAATAAATAAAACTTGAAAAACTAAACTTGTCAAGTAAAAATCAATTGTGATTTAAAACTTTAGTTATTTTAATTCAAGTTAAATAATTTTGCCAATGGGCTGACCTCGATCTAGCCTTAGTGAAGTCTCAAAGGCCAAGAGCTTAGTTGCGCCGGAGTTGTAAGTTCTAGATTTGAATAGACTTAAAAAATCTATGAAAAACTTACCTAAATACACATCTATTTACCATGCATAATCTCTAAAATAAATTCATTTTAAAAGATTACAAAAACTTCTTCTCGAATACATTACGATATACCCTCTTTCCTCCCTATTCGCTCGCGAATATATTCCTATCCACTCTTGGATACATCACTATCCTCACTCAGATACATCCCACCCATTAAGTAATGTATCATGCGCAATCCATCAGCTATGTATCAACCAGTTTTCCCAATTGGTTTGAGATTCTATAAATTTCAAAATCTTTGTCAATTTGAAGAAAAAACAAAGATAGAGTATAATTAACTCTTAACACTATAAGATTTATGTAAACTATACAAATCTTATTCCAACCTTATCCTAACAACAGGTTGGATTGGGTTGGCCCCGAGGGGTAAGCCGGCTCTAAACTAGGGATGACTAGATCTATTGTGATATCAAGCTAGTATACTGTACTTAGGATTCATGTACATATAGTATATTCTACTTAGGACTCATGCATATGTAGCCTAGTCCTAGTCTAGCTAAATATCTAGTAACCAAAGTATCCTAGAACACTACTTATTTGGTGTGTTGTAGCTAGTACACTACTAGTTTTGTATGTACAAGTATATGCATCGATGTCCATAATATTATCAAGTAATATGTTGTTGTAGCTCAAGGGAATAATTGGGTGTTGGGAAACACGAATTTGAGAGAAAAATTTTTCTTCTATTACTCACAAGAATAGATTACAAAAATAACTCTCAAACTTACACTTTACTTCACTTTTGTCTTGGTGTTTTTGGTGTGTTTAATGATGGCTCTTATAAGAGAATTATACCCTCATAGATGTCATTGGTGACATCACAAGGGGGACATAATTTTCAATTGTTAGGTGCTGTTGTGCAGCATTTCTTGAATTTGAAAAAGGGGCTGAACTTCTTCAATTCTCCCCCTCCAGCCATATTCGGAACAAGCATCCTAGCTATATTTTTGCATAGCTCTAACTTCTCTCGAGTCACCACTTTCATCAACATGTCGGCTGGATTCTCCTTCGTATGGATCTTCAATAGTCTCAACAATTATCGATCTATCACCTCACGTATCCAATGATATTGAATATCAATATGTTTTGTACGAGAATGGTACATGGAGTTCTTGCTCAAATTCAGAGCACTCTAACTGTCACAAGGTACCTTATATTCCTTTTACTTGATTCCAAATTCTTGGAGATAACGCTTTAACCACAACATCTCTTTTTCAGCTTCTGCGGCAGCAGTGTATTCTGCTTTGGTTGTGGATAAAGCAACACATTTCTGTAGTCTTGACTGCCATGAAACAACTTTCCCTTCAAAAGTGTAAATGAATCCTGAAGTAGATTTCCTACTATCAAGATCTCCGGCCATGTCTGCATCTGTATAGCAAGATAGGATCAACTCTCCCGTAGCAAAGACATAATTTCATTGTACCCTTAAGGTACCTGAAAATCCACTTTACTACCTCCAAATGCTCTTTCCTGGGGTTGGAGAGAAAACGACTCACCCTTCCCACTACATGAGCAATATCTGGCCTCGTGCACACCATCGCATACATCAAACTTCCAACTGCTGAAGAATATGGTACTGACGATATCTCCCCAATCTCTTCCTTGGATGAGGGACACGATCTCTTGCTCGACTTGAAATGGTTGGCTAATGGAATGCTAACTGGTTTGGCATTGTTCATGTTGAATCGTGCAAACACTCGTTCAATATACTTTTCCTGAGATACCCATAACCTCTGGTTCTTCCTATCTCGGATGATCTGCATTCCCAATATTTGTTGAGCCAGTCTTAAGTCTTTCATGTCAAAAGACTTAAAGAGTTCCTTCTTCAGCTGGTTAATCTTCGTTGAGTCTTTCCCCACGATCATAATATCGTCTATATATAGTAGAAGAGCAACAAAATTTCTATTTGAAAACTTCTGAATATAGATAGATTCATCTGATGAAGTTTTCTTGTATCCTTGACTCTTCATGCATGAGTCAAACTTCTTATACCAGTGCTAGGGTGCCTGCTTCAGTCCGTACAAGCTTTTCTTCAGCTTGCATACGAGGTTATCTCCCGAAACCTCAAAACTTTCCGACTGCTCCATGTAGATTTCTTCCTCTAAGTCTCCATAAAGAAAAGCTGTCTTTACATCCATCTGTTCAAGGTCCAAGTTCACACTTGCGACCATTCCAAATATGACTCTAATTGAAGTCATCTTGGCTACTGGTGAAAATATCTCGCCAAAGTCGATCCCCTTCTTCTGTTGGAATCCTTTGACTACAAGAAGTGCTTTGTACTCAACACTTTTCCGCTGCCATCCTTTTTCATCTTAAACACGCATTTTTTCAGTGCCTTCTTCCCTCGTGGAAGTTCTACGATCTCAGAAGTTTGATTTTTCTGCAGAGACTCCATTTCATCCTGCATTGTGAAAACCACTTTTCTTTGTCCTTTTGAGATACTGCTTCATGGAAACTCTCTCGTTCTCCATCTTCAGTAAGTAGAAGGTACTCAAATTCTGGATATCTTCTCGATGGAATCCAACCTCGTTCAGATCTACGAACTTCTAGAACAATCTAAGGTGATTCACCATCATCTTGGCCTTGTGATAGTCCTGGAACGTTTGCTAGATGGGATTGTGGCTCCTTCTACTCAGCACCGTTACTTTCCTTATTGTCTTCTACTTCTGGCATATCTTCTGGCACAACATCACCATTTCTCATGAATGGTTCTGTTGCTGCTTCTGGTATCTAATTTGCAATATTTGTCTTCTAAGACTGTGGATTTTTCAATGTCATCAATTGTCTGACTTTCATGGAAATTACGTCCCTACTTCTGATCACCTTTTTCTCCTTTGGATCCCATAACTTGTATCCAAATTCTTCATCTCCATAGCCAATGAAAATGCATGGAGTGCTCCTTGCATCTAGCTTCTGGCTGAGCTTCTTGGATACATGTTTGTATGCCAAACACCCAAATACTCTCAAGTGAGAGTATGATGGATCCTTTCTACACCAAAGTTGCTCCGGAACTTCAAAATCCAATGGTACTGATGGAGATCGATTGATCAAGTAACA
Organism: Solanum medicagineum; assembly: GCA_026153255.1. Classification (NCBI taxonomy): domain Eukaryota; kingdom Viridiplantae; phylum Streptophyta; class Magnoliopsida; order Solanales; family Solanaceae; genus Solanum; species Solanum medicagineum. The sequence continues at coordinate 11,437,663 of JAPFFP010000094.1, read as the reverse complement.
GGTGGCTCTGACTGCTTCTCCCCAAAATAGCTTTGGCAGCTTAGACATACTGAGCATGCTTCGAACACGTTCCATGATTGTTCGGTTAATTCTTTCAGCTACACCATTGTGTTGAGGGGTGCGTGGGACCGTCTTCTCATGTCGGATGCCATATGATTTGCAATAGGCATCGAACTGCCTAGAAGAGTATTCACCTCCATTGTTAGATTGAAGACACTTCAATTTCCTGTCTCACGTTCTACCATGACATAGAACTGTTTGAAGTAATCAAATACCTGGTCCTGCATCCGCAAGAAATACACCAATACCTTTCGAGAAGCATCATCGATGAGCGTTAGAAAGTATCGTTGCCGCCGAGTGATTCAAGCTCCAAGGGACCACAAACATCAGAGTGTACCAGACTGAGTAACTCTGATCTTCTCGTTGAAGAGGAATTAAATGAGACTCTATG
>JAPFFP010000094.1:11414174-11437112 GCA_026153255.1 Solanum medicagineum | reverse complement strand
CTTGATGGATCAAAGTTAAGTTAAGGTGTAATAATTTATGTGACTAGATTGTGGTGCTACGGTTTCCACTCAAAAGGGAAAGGCCAAAGTGTTAAGTTGACCGTAACTTGACTAAGGCAAGTGGATTTCTTAACAAGGTTAAGTATATAGAATCTTGTATTTTCTATGTAAGGTGTTGATAATGATTTATGAATTCGTAAGGGCATCTTGCATGTTTTATTTCCATGAACATGATTATTGCGCATTTACTATATGATTACTGTAGGTTCCAAGAAGAAAAAAAATGTAAAGCCGATGAGAAATGGTTCCGGCTAATGAAAAAGATTGAGAATTAAAAAAAGGATATTATGATTCAAGGGTCGTATCGCACCTCGCGATGGATACTATGATTCGAGGGTCGTGTCACACGTCGCGACGGATACTATGATTCGAGGGACGTGTCGCGCGCCGCGACGGATACATAGTCCATGTGTGGCCCCTATGGGTTCTGACTAAGGCATGTTTATGATCAGCAGATGTATATTACTAGGAAAGACATGCATCATATTATGTGACATTGCATTGCATTGCATTCTATCTCCTTATCATTTATAATCATGTGAGTGTTTCTGTGAAACTTGTAATAAATCCACTTGACCCCTGGTGTTATTAATATATGATAGTTGGTGTATATGCTATGTGTTTTGTGAATTGTTATGCTGGACTAACTATATGCAGGTTGTAGTTGGAGTGTCAGGGGTACTGGTATTCTATATTACTTAATTTTGTGTTTATTAGTCCACTTGCTGGGTACCGCGTGGTTTTTGGTACTCACCCCTTGCTTCTACACTCGTGTAGGTGGTGAACTCGGACAGTGAGAAGTATTTTTCCTTATACGTCGAGGATTCTCCGGAGACGAAGAGAGGTAGTTGTTGACATCTGGCTAACTCTCTTGTTCCTATTTCTTCTGTACTTGTTCTATTTGAGAAGAAGGACAGTTGGACTTGTATTTTCTTGATTTCTGTATCTTTTAGTGGCTTGTACGCATGACAACCGGTCCTTGGGTGGGATTTAAGTTTATAAAAATTCTCAGTTGAGTTTATTTATTTTAAATGCTTCCGCGCGTTATACTTATTATCCCTTTTTGAATTAAGGCTGCCTTGCTCAAGTGGGATTGAGCAAGTGCCATCACGCCAAATTTTCGGGTCGTGACAAAAAGGTTCTTCAAGATTGTTTGTTCTCATGATAAGTTGATTGGATCAACTAATCTTGGGACTGAATTCCCTAAATTCTGAAAGTATAAAAGGTGAATATGGGCCCGTTCACCATCATGTGATATGTGAAATAGATGCATCAATAAGATGATCACATGTGCGTTTACTGTTAACTTGAAGTTTGACAATCGTAAAATTGTTTGTGCAAGATAATTGAATTAAGAGCACAACTTTCAGAATACGTAATCAAGACAATTCATCTTGATAATATTGATAGATATCCAAGTTGATTGGACCTAAATGCCTTAGATAAATGGTCAATCATTGTGTACGAGAACAAAGTTTCATGATTTGAAATATGATAAATTGTGGACAAAAAATATGTATCAGACTAATACATTTTGATCAAATTCCCCTCAATTGATTTATGGTCATGTACCATATAATTTCCATCTAATAATTTTAATATATGGTATATAATTAATAAATATAACATGATGCATAAAAGATGGATTCTCCAAGATAGATTGAAATATATGTCAGTTTGTCTAACATAAGGGGGAGATAATAATAAGATAAGAGTTGAAATACTCTTATTGAATGTCCCTAAAGGGCAGAATCTATGACATGCATGAAACATGCAATTGATCCCAAATAAGATAATTCTTGAAAAGGAGTAAATGGTCCAAAATGGTCATAATAAAGAGACAATATGCTCTTGAAGAGCTTATGACATAACACTTCATGGAACCTCATTAGAGGGGTAGCTACCTGAAAATAATCAAGTGATGAGATCTCAACTAGTTATGTCGCATTGCAAACAGACAAAAAGAATATTTTGTCTATGATATCATTGAAACAATATAGGCAATATTGTAAAAGATGATGAGGATCTTAATCCTAGGATATATTAAAGCATGCTCTAATTGTTAAGTGGAATGGTGCATCTTGGTAAGCGTAAAACTTATTTGACTTGCTATCTAGACACTAGAAAGAGCCATGCATTTAATGTTAAATATTGTGACTGGACAAAATTGATATGAAAGTATTTGAAGGATTTAAAATGCATGAAGCATATATAAGTTCTTGACAAACTTATTTATAATCCTCATGTTGATTAAGTAAATCAAAACACTTTCATATTGTTATGCAAGTTGATAACTTGAATTGAAATTTTTGAAGAGTTTTTAAAAGACAATATATTGTTTGCTAAAACAAGTTGAAGCAAGGAACTTGCAAAACTCCTTGATCCTAAAGGGATAATTCATAAAAAGAGATAGAACGAAGCATATTCCGCCCAAACTTTTCTACACACATGAGCTCCAAATAATGGTGTGATATAAATGTACAACAAATTCGTTAGTGACAATGTGGGTGATTTGTTCACCAACTCTCTACCATCTGCAACTTTCAAAAAGATGGTACACAAGATTGGGATGCGCAGATTCAAGTCTTTGGATTGATATTCTGATTAGGGGGAGTTAATATGCGATGTACTCTTTTTTCCTCACAAGGTTTTCGTCCCATTGGATTTTTCTTGTAAGGTTTTTAATGAGGCATCCAAAATGTGTATTATTAAATATGTGTATTCTTTTTCCTTCACTAGAATTTTTTTCCATGGGGTTTTATCTGGTAAGGTTTTAACGAGGAACATAATCTAGCAAATAGAGATTCAAGGGGGAGTGTTATAAACATATTTTATGTATGGTGAATGTCTATTATATGGATTCCTTTAACAGTTAGGGATCCTACTTGAAGACTAATTTAGTTTCTTACATGGAAACCAAGTCAATTTTTTTCCTATTAAATATAAGGGTTTCCTTCGTTGTAATATACACCTCAATATTATTGAAGAGCAATAAGAAATCTTCTCTCTACTTTCTTCATCTTTTACTTTATAGTTTCATAACAAAATCTATTATTTGATGGTTCGTAAATTCATTTTTTAAAAATAATATTAATATTTATGATTTTATAATTAAAATAGCACAGGTGGTACAATTAAAGGAGAGTGGTAATAGTCGAATAACTGAAGAATTACTAATTTTGGCAAGACTTCTAGATCCTCGAGTTTTTTGTCATAGTGAATGTATCTTGAATGATATTCGATTTCGAATAATGGAATCTGAGCTAGGTCTGAAAATCCAAAACAGTAGTGTGACTGTAAAGAGTGATGAACATTCAGAAAATATTGATTATTTTGGAAAGATAAGAAGAATTTTAGAGATTCATTACATGAACAATAAATCAGTCATAGTATTTCAATGTGATTGGATTAAAGTTCCTCCTTAAGGTCGTAGTCAAAGTAGAGGTTACAAGAAGAATGAGTATGGATTTATTTTTTAGATATAACACAACTTCATTGCACAATCAATCCATTCATTCTAGGCTCACAAGCTTAGTCAATCTATTATGTTAAACATGGTAGAAGTGAGAATTGGCATGCAGTGATAAGGGTAAGACCACAAAATTTGTATGATCTTCCTAAACAAATAGATGAAATGGAACCGTATTAGCTTAATGACTTAGTTAAAAGTGGAGAAGTGAATCCACAAGTAGAGTTGGGGAATGATAACGTCAAAATACAAAGAGAAGATATTGATGGAGTGAATGGTGAAGCACCTTCTCTCAATAACGAGAAAGAAGTGGGCTTAGTAGTTGTAGATGAGTCTGATCATGAAAACATGGATGACTTTAGTGATTATGCAGATGAAGATACTACTGAATATGATGAAGTTGAGGATGATGATTGGCTGTGATTTTCAACTCGTCATCAATATATATTTTCTTTTCGGAATCACTTTGTTCATAGAAGTTTTATTTTTTATCACCTTGTCAATTTTTTTTCTTTTTACTTTTGCTGAGAAACTTTATTTATTTCTATTAATTTTCAAGCATTTATCTCGATATCTGTAATATATTGCAGTCAATCATATAGTAGGATTTCACTAGATTCTTTTTGGTTGTTGTTATTGTTGTTGCAGTCAATTATGATGACAAATACGAATAATTCTAATGATAGAGAAGCTGCTGACGTAACTACAATTCCACGTCCGGGTAAGTTCATCATTCGTCGAATTGTATCTCTTTAAAATTTTCAGATCAGATATATTTTATTTATACATTTAAATGTCTTTATGCATTGTTAAAGAAAAAAAGAGAAAGGGGAGAGAAAAGATAACCGGACTTTCAATGCAAAAGAAACACAAGGAAAATGAGAACGGAAAGCTAAAAGTGATTATTCCACCAGATTGAACAGTAGTCGTAGGTCCTGGAGCAAAAGATTTTATTACTGAGCTCTCAGTGAAAGTTCTTCATAGTGCTAGACATTAGGTCAAGAATTGGAAGGAAGTTCCTGATCTAGAAAAAAATAGGATTGTTGCTTATATGCTGGTAAGTTACTTTTCCCTTTGTCTTTTTTTCTGTTGAAATAGTAAATGATATTGTCTAGTTGAAGAAGTTCAGTAGTCTCATATGCACTAACAACACCTACCAGTGCGTGTAATGTTGTTCACATAGCCTTCAAGAATGGACAAGAATGATATGTATTGTTCTGTTACATGTAGAAATATAATTGCATAAGATGCAACAGTCTTAACCTGTCCAATTTAATGCAATACGACTAATCTAACTTTCAATACCAGAGAACAAGCATACTTCCTTTTATAAAAATAAGCATCTTAGCCTTGGAAAGTATTTGAATGATTGGTATGAATTCTTTTACTGAATTAGTTGTTTGTGATATATTGACAATGTTCCTACTAAGGTGCTGAAGAGAAGTTGTGCATACCTTCCGATGTGTAGCCTTGGTCAACCATCTATGAGAATCTCGTATAAAACGTGACCCCCCCTAAACATATCATTAGTCAATTGATAATGGAGAATGAGTCCCGGAGATGCTTGGGTGTTATTTTCGTTATATATGTAAATTTCTTAGGACAACCATATGGGGATCTTATAATGTTAGAACTTTACGGTAGCAGGACGTAACAATGGTATTGCCTGAAATAGGAAAATAAATAGCATGGGAAGAAAAATGCTAGGCTACTTAATAGCTCCCCATAACTGTATAATGCTACTTCTTGAACTCTCAAAGAAGCCATCTCCTAAAAACAGACCCCTGGCTGGGCCATGTACAGTCTCTTTTTTCACAAGTAAAGCTACTACAGATGTTAGCAGTGGAAGTAATGTTGTTATAATAAAAACAGAATTGGAGGAACCAAAATAGACCTTGCATAGTGTACCTCTATCTCCAAAGAAATATGATATTTTTCCCTCAATACAATGCTTGTTATTTCACCAATGACGTGTTTAGACCCCGACATAACATATTCTGCCACTAAGAGTCCAGAATGAACAACTTCTTATTGTCATGGATGATTTTAGGACTCTGTATTCAAAACAATAAACTAGAAAACTTTTAGTGACCAAACATATGAAGTTATGGATTACTTCCTCCTAATAATAAATGGATATAAAGTACTGATACCTCGAATTTTATAACTTGGACGAACTCAAAGATAGTATCAGACAAGACTCGACTTTTGGAAATATGCAGAAGAACTCTGAATTTGGATGATCAAACCTTTGTATATCGAATTGGTGCAAAATACACCTATTCTGGACAGGTTTGGAGTTTGTTTGGATAGTGGTGTCTGTTGAGAAGTGCCAAAGATATATGATATTTTTCCCCTCAATACAATACCTGCTATTTAACCAAAGACGTGTCTAGACCCCGACATAATGTACTCTGCCACTAAGAGTGTAACGCCCGGTAAATTTATCAAAATATATGCGCGTAACGCAATTTTTCAAGATCGGATGGGAAATTTGAGATCGGATTAGCGCTCATCCCAAAAAATCAAGTCGAAAAATGATCTCGAACTGATTTAAGAGCAGCTGAGTCAAAACCTTATTTTCACAAAAATTGACCAAAATAGTGAGGGTACGCGACGGCTCCGCTAGTGGACCTAACGCGCACCAACACTTATACTTTTTCTCGAAATTTTGAAAAGATTAATTTTCAAAAATCACAGATGCGCGACAAGTCCGAATTCCGACTTACTACATCAAATTTTAAAATTTTATTCTTTGGAGGAGCATTCTAGACTTTTCTCCACCTCTTTTAAACATGAACCATGACCCACCTAGGTCATTTTGATGATCAAATATGGTCAAAACCCCCACTCTAAGTCCTTCTTCATTATACTTGAAAGATAATACTTGAGAGAGAAGAACGAACAATACAAGATTGGGAAATTCTTGACAGTTGAATTGGAGAGCTTCAATCGCAAGTATGTTAGGCTAAACGAAAACATGAAATTATCCTCTCATGTACCGCATAGGTGGTCTTAGATGGTTGATTGAAGGTTCTTGAGTCATTATGCATGATTTCTTGAGTATTTTCTTGAAAACTAGATTATTTACATTTATTTTCATATGTTGATGATCATCATAAACGTGTTTACTTGAATTGAATGTTTCACTTGAAGTATTGCGTAACCCTATCTATGATTTCTTAAAGATTGCATGAAAGAAGGTAGGATTGAGTCTAGAGCCTCGATTAGGAATGTGATTTGGGATTGTGATTGAGAGTGAGATGTGAGAATGATGATGAGTTGATAGAACTTGATAGTCCTTGAGTCTCCATAAATAAACTCTAATGATTTGTCCACTCGATTGATCCCTAATGATTGTTCAAATCCTTAAATTGTTGATTGAGATGTTGAATAATGAGATGATTAGAGTCTCTTTGAGACTAAATGAATGATGAGATGATTTGAGTCTCTCTGAGACTGATTAAATGATTAGAGCTTTCGTAAGGCTCAGTTGAGATGAGTCAATTGAGATGTATTGATTGGATGGATTGTTTTATAATCATTGAGTCATAGGAGGAGTATCGAGCACCGAAAGAGTAAGAGTTAGTTCAACTCACACTCATTAAACTAGGTAGCCAAACGTAGGTGTGGATTAGAACCATTACGTGTTATTGTGGTTCCCTCTAGATAGAGTCTCTGAAACAATAAAAGACTTAACAGATTGTTGAGGTCCCTAGTGGATTCGATTCCTCCCCTACCTGGAAAGTATGGGACGGCTGTGGCAACATCAGTGTGATTGTGGTACGATTACTGGCTCATAAGTGATTGTTGTCGGATAAGAGAAACTCCCAGAAAGTTCCTACCTTGAGCACTTTGAGTCGAAAAGTGATGAGATGAGATGTGATGTGATGAGCTAAGATGTGATTTTGATGAGATGAGACGTGATGCGATGAGATGAATTGAGATGAGTCCTTCTGAGGTGAGTCTAATTTGATGACGACTTGACTGTTAGATGGGTCACTTGTCTACTCTTTCTTCTTTCTTTAGATAGACATTTGATATGTTGATTGATTTTTATATTGAGTTGTTATTGCTTTTACAATTATTCTACCTGTTTTGGTTTCACTTAGCTATTTTACATTCCAAGTACTGACGTCTCCTTTTGGACTACATCGTATTATGATGTAGATATGCAGGATAGAGGTCATCAGCAGGCGAACTGTTGAGGACCTTCAAGTGTTAAACAGATTGGTGAGCCTCCCTTACTTCGGAGGGTTCATTGCATTATTTTCATCATGCTTTAGAGTTTAGAATTGCTTATTCTTTTATGTTGGATTGAGGTAGCCATGGACCTGTTATTGGCACCACGTATTAGTGATAGAGGCTTCATAGACTAGATTCAGACGTTGATGTTGGAACTTGTGAGCTAGTTCTTTCCACTAGCCTTTATTTATTATTACTGTTAAGACTATGATGTGCCTGTTTATTCTCATTTATCTTCCGCTGATTAGTAATATTGTTGAGTGGATGAATGCGATAAGGCCAAGTGGTTCACTTGGGGACTAGCAATAGTCTCCGGGTGCCGGCCACGTCTTGGGTCCCCTCTCGGGGCGTGACAAACTTTGTATCAGAGCACGAGTTCACGTGTCCTAGGGAGTTTATGAAGCCATGTCTAGTAGAGTCTTGTTTATAGGTGTGTTGTCGACCACACCCGATAAACAGGAGGCTATAGGACATAAGGAATTGTTTCCCCTTCATTCGTATTGTAAATCGTGCTATTTTATAAAATTTTAACTTTATTTTAAAAAGAAAAGGTTATTATTAGAGGTGTCAAACGGGCGGTGGGTTGGGTTGAAACTGAAAATGTTAAAATGAGCTGAAATAGAGATTGGGTTGGGTTATGATCCGCCCATATTTATTTTGGGTTCAAAAAGGTTAACGTTTGGCTCAAACAGACTAAAATTCATGTTGGTCATGCCTGCTCAATCTGATCAATTGTTCTAACATATTATTATTTACTTTTTACAACGACAATTTGAATTTGAAAATAAACAGAAAGTTACAACTTACAAATGGATAGATAAATCATAGAATATATATAAAATAGATAGAAAACATACATTACATCAATGTAAGTAAAAAGCCTTAGAACGGGTTGAAATAAGAAATACAATTGGGTTCAATTGAAGATTTTTTCATAATGGGTTGAAGCTTGAATAAGGTGAGATTTAACTCAATTCTATCTTGAGTCCACTCCATAAACTTTTGGACGGATTGGACTTATTTTGACACTTTAGTTATGTATAGTTTTTTTGATGTTCTCATATCGAATTCGAAGTGCCATGTTATTGTTACTTAGTATTCATATGGTAGCTACCCAATATTCAGGGGATCCTTTTTCTAAACCCATACGTGTTCTGCGGGTCTTAGTGTAACTGGTTTGTCTGAAAATATACATACCCATATATTTTCACCACAACGTGCATGTCGTGTCATTTCCCTCCAGCCTACTTCTATTTGTCGAGATGTAATCCAAGCAGGTTCAAGTGTCTGAAGAGCATATTTACCAAAAGAAGTATGATTACCTCGATAAGATATTCCCTTCATTCTTCCTCTATGTTGTTTATGAAATCTAATTCTTTTGAGGTTATATATGATGGTTGATTCTGAATTCCATCTCTGCTACAGGACCGAATGACAGAGCTTCTTCTCATCCAGCCCCATTTGTGTCAAATTTGGGCCAAGCTTTTGTGGCTAAATAGCACTTTTCTGAATGATATTTTAAAGTATTTATTACTCATATTTTTTTTAAAAAAAAAGAATTAATAAGCATAAAAAAAATGAAGCTAAAACTATAATTATTTTAGAATAGCTGGAATAATAGTGTGGTAACGTATTCAACACAGTTTTCCAAATAATTTCCGGTCGCAGAAAAGAAGATAACATGATTAAAGTTGATAATTATGAGCCAGAATTCGAGGATATTGACAGCCAAGAACTAATCATGATGAATGTTGTATCCCAATAATTTGAATGTAATTATTCTTCTCCACACATAATGTAACACACAAAAGGTAAACAAAAAGCTCAAAGCGTTACAAAAGGTACTCTAACTCAATAACAAGCCATGTTCTTAAAAGTTTAGCTACATAGAATAAAATGAAAAATAAATATAATGAGTAGTATAGTACTATAATAAAGAAAGAAGACACAAATCATCAATACTATTGTCCCTTTAAAGTTGCACATTAATATCTTCATATTTTGTGACTCTTTGTTGCATACGTTCAAAATGAAACGGCAATACTAATAATTTATAATAGCATTATTTAGAATTCTCTATCAAAGTCCAAATGAATTGAATTAAATGTTATAATTCTACGATCAAACACTAACTTAAAGTCAATTCTTAAAAAATAGTTAGGGTTCATTTGGTGTGAGATGTAAGTTATAATAATCTCGAAATAAAATATACGATTATTTTATCTCATGTTTGGTTGGAGGTATAAGGTAATCCCTGGATTATTTAACATATCATTTTTACCTTAGTGATGAGATAAGTAATCTCATATATATGGTGGGATAACTTATCCCAGACCAGCTTATCCCGAGATTAATTATCCTAAAATAACATGTTGCCAATCAAATGACATGTAATATATCGGTCACCTTCGTCCCGACAAAAAAAATATATGCGTGCAAGGAAAACAGTAATTCCTGGAAAATACTTTTCTTGATTAGTCCCATTTTCAACCCCACCCACCCACAAAAGAGATACCTCTTTTGCTTTCTCTTCCTTTTTTCAGATTTGTAATTTGCTTCATAATATTTATTCGAATACAAAATCTGAAATATGGCAAAAGATTTTATACATGAGCGAGTACATAATACTTTAAAGCATTTATTTCAAAAAGAATTTGAACTAACTAGGTTATAGTCGAGTGTTATGTTATTTAAAAAGTAAAATTAAATTATTTTTAGTACAGTATATATGACGTCATGCTTTTTTAAAACAATAAAATATAGCAATTGCTATCTAAATATAAATGTTTTATCCAATAATTCAAGAGATACGCAATCTTTAGCAGAACAAGGAATCATAATATAAGAAATAGTATTTTTTTAAACGGGAATTCAGCAGTTTATAAATAGACAAATGTTTATAATTTCGGAAATACTCTACACCCCCCAAACTGATGTTTTCTTTTAGTAGTTTCTTAAAAAGAAAATATTAATCAAACATGCACTGCACTTAATAAAATAAAACAAAAGAAAAAGGAAGAGAATAAATGGACAAAACAGCACAAGGAGAGGAGAAAAATAACAAGATTTTGAATAATGAAAAGACAAATCATATTTCCTTATTCTCCTATTTCAATTTAACATTTTTTGAAACTGAAAATATTAGAATAGTTTTAATGTTGTATTAAAAAATAAGACAAAAGAATATAACTAAAGGAGTACATTGCTAAGCACTTCACGCAGCTTCAACAATTCAAAAAAGATAGAAGAACGAATTTTTAGGTAACTCTCTCTCCGATATAATTATCAAGGGGTCATTCAGTTGGGCAGATATCATTCTGGAATAATCGCTCCCAGGATATATAAATTATTCTAGACATAACTCATCTTATTACTAAGATAAAAATAATGTTACAATTAAATGTGAGATAAAATAATTATATATTTTATCTTGAGATTATTATATCTCATACAAAATTATCCCCTAAACACATAAAAAGATGATAACAGAACTAAATGAGAGATTGTTTTTTACATGGCGTTTGGAGTTCATATTAGATTTGTAATTAAATTTAAATCACACACTATAGAATTTATTTAGATGTAATACTCCAACAACAACATCATATCCAGTGGAATCCCACAAGTCAATCTGAGGAGAATATAATGTATACAGACCTTATTATGTCTCATAAAAATAGACAAGTCCGATCTGGGAAGGATAGAATATATACAGACCTTATAGATATAAAGAAACTGTTTTCTAATAATTTTTTCTATAATCAAATTTCAATTTAGAAACTTTTAATTAAAAATGAAATAGTTTTACTAATGCACCACGATTATTATTAAGACTTAAAACGCACACAGAGAAGTAAGAAAACCAGGCGGTAACTGGAAAAGGCAGATAGGATGGTCGGTCCCCATTGCGCAGCTAATCTATAATGAAAGTTTTCATCTTTCGTCACTTTTTCATCATTTAAATTTATTGAAAGTGACCATTTTTATTTTATGTTAAATATTATAAAATCCTGATGATTAAACTTAATAGAAAAGGGGATTGGAATTTTGCAGTTTCTAGTATTTTTTGGTCTATTTTTAAGATGTAATGTTTGCTATTTTTGATGTATGTCTGGTGTCTAGAATCATTTTTGGTATCACATTCCTAATACTTGATGAGACTTTTGATATTTTTGGTTAATTTTTTAACAATAAATTTTGTTCATTTTAGTTATGAAATTTGTCACATGAAAAAAAAAATTACTCACTTTTAACAAATGTTTAAAAAATAAAACTTTTTTTCATGTATTACAGAACATGAAAGACAAATTTTTGTCATTTTCTCTCTTTTTTTGTTTCTCCGAAGTGCCTAATTAATTATTTTTAAAATTTATAAATTAAATTAAATTCATAAAATTGAAAATTCTTTATTCGGGTTTCACGAAGTTTCGTGTTTTTTTCAATTTCTTTTATTAAATTGTCCGTATAAGCAAAAGTAATTAATATGTATTTTAAATATTTCTTTAGTCCTATCCGAATGTAATTATATAAGGTATTTTCTATAATATAAATATGATAGGAGTAATATAGATACTAAACTATTCAATGTAATTGCATAAACAAATATTGTAAATATATAAATAAAAATAAAAACTATTATAATTTCAGATACTAAATCATACTAAATTAAATATACCAAGCATTAATTATATGACTAAATATTGAAGAAAACTAAAGTTACATTATGTATTTTTATCTAAATATTGAATTACTTTTTTTGGTTGGGAATAATATTATTTTGATTTAGATTTGAGCTTTATTAGAGTTGTTAATATTAATATTTATGGAATAATATCTTTATTGGACTATTCAAAATTCTAAATCAAATTTGAAATAATATTGATAAAAGATTAAAATTTATCAAAAAGTATTTAGAGATATTCAAAACTTATATCAAAATTAAAAATTTTGTTCTCTATATATATAATGTTATATTGATTTGATCTTGGGTTGATTTTTTAAAGTTAAAATTGCACCCATCTAATGTAGTTGAATTTTTTTCTTCAATGTCAAATACAATTAAATCACAAATCAATTTTTTTATCAGACTCAATTTGTAATTTGGTGTGTAAGCAACGGAGCGGTGCAGGACGAATTTAAAGTAATTATTTTTAAAATTAAATTTGTGATGTCCCGAGCCTACATCATAAACGTGGCCGGCACTTGAAAATCATTGTTAATCCCCAAGCGAACTCTTGGTCCGACTGACTCATTCAGTTGAAAATTTTAACATGCATGTACATGTTTTAGAAGGTGAACCTTTAAAAGACATTTAATAAGAACTCAAAAGATCTCAATCATATTTTTACAATAAAATATATCTTAATATAAATAGTAATAATACTTCAAATAATTGAATGAACCGACTAAACTAGCATAGCCATTCTCTTCAACTTTTATGATCTAGCATCTTCCTTTTTAATCTGCTAAAACTCATCTTCTATATTCCTATACATCTAATTGAGAAAAACTTGAATTATAATGGGAGACTCATCATCATCATACCTAACCCTCTTCGATCGAATTCCGAAGGGTGATAAATAATGCTTACACCAGCTTATACCTGAACCGGTGGCTCACTTTTTCTAAGTAATGGGGAAGAGGACCGAATTGCATATTGACAACTCAAATATGTTATCTAGGTACCCATAGCAAATCATAAACTTAAAAGCTATACAATTATATTTTATCTCAAATACACATATTAAGCTTCTTCTTATCTAATGACTTAGCCTCAGTTCACTATTTTAGTCTAAGAGTCACCTATACCGTACTTGTAACATCACATTTCTTTCAAGTCAACATCATAATTTCTCACTTATGTTATGTCAAGCTTACTAGAGCAAACCTCAATACTACATTATTACTTTCATACTGCTATCTCTTTTCTTTCACAATACTCTTCTAAAATTAGAGTTTAAGGTCCAGTACTAAATATGTAAATACGCTCCTCCGATACTATACTAAATCTAAACTATTAGTAAAAATCAAGAAATATTATACGACTAAATATCATAATAAGAAATCAACCTTTAGCTCCCGGTCTATCTAATAGTCCATCATTACACTCCCTTTCATAAGCTAAATAGTATCTACTCACTCATTATACCTCCTTGCGTAGTTAAACTCATGACGCTATAAATATCATGTGATACTCCCTTCAAAATCATGAGCCTAGTTCAGATCTATCACCTTATTCCATGTGCTCTTCTATTCAAACCTATCCTTTACTAACACAATGACACATCAACATGAACTCCTTTTTTATTCAAGTGTACTCTATTTTATATTAATTAACAACTCTGCCTCTACCCTCTATCATGAGAGATGGACGATACTGACTACTCTTTAACCAAAAATCAAAAAGGGACTCGAGTTATCACCCAATTACTTATTAATATATGACTCCTAATTACATGTTTCAATCAGTCACTCTCCAAGATTTCTACATCTTTCTACCTCTAGGGTCATTCTACCACGTAAGGTTACAAAGCCCCTAATCACTTTCTCTCGAGGTACCATTAAATATGTAGAGGTATAGTTTAACTTGTCTCTCAAGGATAACATATGAAGAATAATTTGGAGAACAAATTCTGAAAGCACATTATATCTTGCTCTAGCTTTAACACACGATTCATATAAATAAGAGTGCATTATTTTTTATCGATAAACTTAAGCACGTTAATTGACTCCTTTCTAGCCTGGTGCAATCTCTTCATTTTCTGAATACTTTATCAGAAAGTAACTCACTAGTTATTCCAACCACCTTAAGTACGAGAGATGATCAAATGAATCTAGGAAGACATACAAATCTGGATAAGTTTCTTAGGAAATGACTCTATTGTACGATCTAGAGTATGAAAGAAGGAAAATCTTTCTTAAATATTAATAATCCTTTATTTATAAAACTGGGACTCTCAGAATCGTAAATAAGATCATACAGACACGGCTTCATAGATAATCTAATACACTTGAACTATGTGCTTTGATACCAAGTTTATCACGCCTTGAGCCTATGTCTTAGACGTGGCTGACATACAAAAATGATTGGTGGTCCCTAAGTGAATCCTTGGCCTGGCTAACTCACTCAGATGAAGTCTTTAACATGTATACAGAAGTTTTACAAAGTAAATCTTTAAAATTTTTAATAAAAACTCAAAGGATCTCAATCATGCTTTTACAAAGTCTGAAAATATGCCTTAATATAAATAGTAATAATACTTAAAATATCTGAATGAACCGACTGAATTGGGTCACTTACTTTGTCCACGAAACTTCTATATACTAAAAATGGGGTGCAGCAACAAGACCCGCGACTATCTAATTATATAATAACTAAACTAAACTAACTAACTGGAGCCCTTTGAAAGTGAGGAGGTCTCAAGAACTATTAATGGGAGGATGTCTTACTGAACGTCTGTCATACGGAGTACCTGAATCTGCACCATAAAATGATGCAATTTTTATTATGCAGTTCCAAGGGACATCAATACATGTAATGTACTGTATGTAAATGGTCAAAAGTGAATCCAGAATAGGATGCTCAACTCAACAGACTTAACTCGAAAATAACTCAGCAATAAAAGTAATGCATTATAAATAAATTCTTGGTATTGATGAATGAACGAATATAACACAATGTACGAAAATTATAATAATCAAATGCTCTGCTTTGAAATATAGCTCAACAAAAAAGTAACTCGTTTATAGAAGCAAACGCAATAAAAGTAAAATATCTAGCTTAATATATAGATAAATATAGCTTAATATATGGAAATAATATACTTTAACTTTTTTTAACTGACAACCATCACTATGAGCATCGTGATGATACTAAGTCTTGCCCACGTTGCCTGATCCATCCAATACCTTGCCAGGACAAGGGATGAAACTTAACTTATGGACCTATCTAACTTGATCATCTAAGTGGCATACGAGGAATTGTACAATTTGGACAATCCTATCCTATGCTAACTACATAATTTATGGAACTGAAGTCATCTGAACTCATACCCATATCCATGTTCAGTATTACTCCCAAAATATAGTTAATTGTGCTCATAATCAGAAATTTAAATATTCTCAATCATTACTTTAAGCTTTTGAAACTTAGTTCATCTTTTAACTTTTTTTAAACTGTTGAATCTCTTCAATGGCTTGATGTCAACTCAATAGAGTACAAAATATATCAAGATTTCTCAACTTCAAATGTAAAATAAAGATTTATAGATGCTCAAACATAATTGAAAATAATACTTTATTCAACTCAGCTGTATGATTTCTTTGGAAAACATGTATAATGAAAATTAGTTCCTGCATTATCTACTTAACTTTGCTTTATGACAATCAAATAATACTTCAAAATTCATTACAAAGAATGCTATGCATGAGATTTTAAGAACTTATACTCAAAACTAAGAAAGGAGACTTTACTTAATTTAGAGTATAAATTTGTGAGAATAAAGGATCATTAAAATACGAAAACAGTCTAAATTTCAAAGTTTGGAAGTCTTTCGTACTTGTAGCACGAAGATTTTTCGAAGAATTGGTCTTCTCTTTTTCTCCCTTATCTCTTTTTTCTTAGAATACCTTATGTGTTTTTTAAAATAATCATGCTTAGGGTACTAATATTGGGGTGAAAATAGTCTCAAAACGACTGAATTTTAGTCTACAAGAAGTGAAAAAAAGATAAAAATGTTCATGCTTAAAATTAAAAATCGGGTACTATGGTGAAGCAAGTCCGTGACATAGATCTATTCCATTTCAGTTCATTTTCTAACGAAACATGTTATCTCGTTCAATAAGTGTGTTTTATGATCAATAGTAAAAATTGAACTATGATGGAAGAGGTTCGCGACGCGCACCTATTGCGCACCCTTTCTGATTAAGTAATTTTGTCACAAAAAATTATCTTTTAGATGTCTTGATAAAAAATTCCACCTAAAATATTTTTGTACTTATTTTTGAATCCCTTTTAACTTAATTTCTGACTCGATCTTTACTAGAAAAGCTTGATATATCCCTTTTGTACTTGCTAGAAAAGCTTGCTCAATTATTCAGAAATTGCATATAATATAGACAAGTCCACTTCATTTGGCATTGAGAAACCAAAGGATCTTTGTGAAGAAGTCAAGAAGATGGGAATGCATTGTTAGAAAAATAGTGTATACTTCTTTTGTCCCATTTTATGTGGCACACTTTTCATTTTAGTCCGTTCTAAAAAAATATCTTGTTCTAATTGGAAACAATTTAACCTTAAAATTCTCCTTTTACCCTTAATGAAATGATTCTCAATCACACAAATATCTATGGATGATTTTAGATCATAAGTTTTAAAAGTTTTACTTTTTTTTTAAACACTATGCTAAGTCAAAAGGTACCATATAAAATGGGACGGAGGGAGTATTTATAATGTAAGGGCATCAATAGGAATTATTAGAACTACATATGCTACATCATCTTTTTTTTATTTTCTAGTTCATATTAATTTAAAAAATTGGTTGTGTATGGTGAGAAATGATAGGATAGCCAGCTGAGAAGGTTATGCTGTAACATTGTAATTTATTTTCTAATTAATTATTAAAACAAAAAAAGAATGGAAAAGATCCAAAATCACCCTTATAATTTCTCGTCATTACACGACATACATTTAGCAACTATTTATATTTTTCCTATTAATTTTTTATTGCTACTTTTGTATGTTGATTTAATTTTAAAATAATAATGGGTGGGCCCCTAGCAAGACAATAATTATAGTAAAGCCCAGCAAACAGTCCCTATCCCACCCTTCCCCACAAGAGTCCAAAAATTGTCATGCCGTTTCCGTTTATACGTTACAAATTCTGGGGCAACAAAGGTGTAACACCTGGTCATATAGTTCCCTCGAGCAATCACAGCCGTCCGCGTACACCAAAGTATACGTGTCATGATCTCAAAGTTGACCAAATCCTTTTACCACATCTCAATAAAGCTTGTCATATAAATCACTGGCTTTATTTTAAATGGTTTTAAAATTGATTGGAAAAAGTATATTTTTTGAAGAAAAAAGTCAAAAATAAAATTAGACCATCGGTTCTCAATTCTCAAGCTAGCACGGGTTAATATTTGATATTTTGTGTCGTGATATAAATAAAATTTTAAAAAGTTAATTAAATTTTAATATATTATTTAAATTATATTAAATATAATAAATTATAATATTTTTTAATGTAATTTTAAATAATATATATTACCCTCTTCTTCTAATTTATGTGACACTAATAAAATTTTGAAAGTCAATTTTTTATGCTTTTTAATTTTTAAGTTTTTAATTATTATGATCTATATTACGTTTACGTTATTTTTACACAATACATGTTATTTACCTGTCCTTATTTATGCGACACTGGTTTGAGAGTTAATTGAACTTGTTATATGTCTTTTAAATATTTTAAGCTATTAATTCTTGTGATTTAGTATTTTTTATTAAATTTTGATATTTTCATATATAGATATATTACTATTGTTAATCATCTAGATTTACAATTCTTTTATGCAGTTTTTTAATTAAATAATATATGTGATTTCTTTTGTCTCATTTTATGTGACGCGATGGATTAATTTCAATAATCAATTGAATTTTTTATTTGTTTTAAAAATATTTTATATTGTCAAGTATCATGATTTTTTAAATAAAATTTTTAAATAAATAAAATACTAAAAATAAGACAAACAAATTAAAAAAGAAGAACCATAAAAAATCATAAGTATACTCTCAAGCTGTTCAAGCTGCCATGTCGAATTGCTGCCTGCTTGATCAGTTTAACTTCCTCTTATAAATAAGAGAATTTCCCCAACTCAGATGCGATTTCTTTGTCCTTAGTTTTTTTTTTTTTTTGACATTCCATGTTTATAACAATAACAATATACCTAGTGAATTCTATGAGTTATGATTTGGAGTGGCCAGAATATACACAGCTCTCATGTAGATAGAGAGGTGGTTTTCGAAAGACTTTCAACTCAAATGTATCCACTTCAGAAAAAGAAGAAAATAATAGATAACTAAATTAAAGAGCAATATCAATTTTACAAAAAAAATAATAGAAGTTGCAGAATAATCAAAGTGCAGTAACACAATCATAATAGTAAGGCTAATTCTATGACAAATCTAAAAATTGCACAATGCAAGACAATATTCTACCCTTACTAGCTTTCTATTCTAATACACGAGCTTCGCTTTTTTTTATCTAATGTCATATCCTTAGTGATTTGGAGTTGCGTCATAACCTGTCTAATTACCTCACCGTAATATTTTTTTGATCGACCTCTACCCCTCCTTATAAATCCCAAATATAACTTCTAGTACCTCCGAACTAGAGTATCGACACTCCTTTGTATATATCAAATCATTTCAATCTCACGTCACATATCACATTTAAAGTCATAAAATAAAAATAATAAATTGAAATAAGAAAACACTAATTACTCTTTTTGTCCCAAATTCATGGCACCTTTGGAACTTTTTGAGATTTAAATAATTCAATTTTCTATCTTATTTTTCCTTGTATATTTTTTTAAAAAAATTAAATTATCAATCATTATGATTTATAATTATTTTTTTTATAATACTCCATCCTTTCATATTTACATGTCATTTTGTATTAAAAAATAAATATCTCATAAAGTCAAGGAACAGAGCAATTTCTCTAATAGCCCTATTAAATATACAGGTGAAGACTAATCACTTCACAAAATCAATATATATAAATGATAATATTAAAAATTAATTAGTATTGAAAGTATGCATTTGAGTTTTAACCAACATAAAAAAATAATTAATTCACATTTATCAGTTAAATTAATTTATAATTATTTATTAAAAAATTTGATATTAGAAAAACAATATGTAAAGTATAATGATAAAATAAACTAATTTAAACATATGAATTTTATTTTTAAAATTTAAATCCAGTCTTTTTGATTTTCGAGATGAAAAATGAACAATGGCAAATAAATCGTACAGGTACATAAGGAGTATTTGATGTTTGTGGCATATAAAATCCTACCACAACACAACTCACCTTCTTCGTTTATCCATCCACTCTATATAAGACTGACTCTCTTATAGAGAAAAAAAAAAATGAAATCATTTACAAATATGGGGCCACTTCTTCTCTCCTTCCCGTGAGAAAGACAGGTATTCCGGCGACTGTAGTTACACTCATTCTATTCTTGTTCAACTACGCCAACAACTACGAAGAGTGAAAGGAAGAAAAAGGTATCAAAATTTGGCAATTTTCATTTTTCTAGCACATTTTGGAAACGTGAAGTTGATAACTGAAAATGGTGAACGGATTTTGCGAGGTTGTATTAATTGGTTTTTTTTATGTGTGAAAGGAAAAGGTAAGTAGGTGTGAAATGAATTGTGAATTGGCTGAACTCGATTTTTGTGAAGTTGCATGTATTTCTGTGGTTTAAGGATTTAGGCATTTAAAGGATTCTGATCTAGACACGCAAAGCGAGTAGGTTTTTAAAGTTCTGAGAATTGAGGAAAAACTGATACAAGGAGTATAATTAGGCTTTTAGAGAGAGAGAGAGAGTTTACAGCAGAAGAAGTACTTGTTTCGGTTGTGGGTGATAGACATGCCTTTTCCGATGAAGGTTCAGCCGATCGATTCTGCAACATACAGAGACTCGATCAAAAATGATACGGTTAAGCCGTTGCTGAAATCACGAATCAAAAAGTTCTTTGATCGACCGTTCCCGAGTGTCTTAAGGATTTCGTCGGCGGCTGAGAAGCCAGGTGCCGCCGGCGCGGCTATTGATGGAGCAGCCGCTGAGTTTGAACCGAATTCAGTTTGTTTGGACAAATTGGTTCAGAATTTCATTGAAGATAACAATGATAAGCCGTCTGCCGGTCGATTTGGGCGTAAATGCAATTGCTTTAATGGTAACAACAACGATAACTCAGATGATAAGTTTGATTTCTCTACTGGATTTTCTGACTCTGTTACGAACTCATCGTTGGGGGATTCTTCCGATACTCTCAAGGTAATAAAATCTCTTTGATTATACAAAAGAATTATCTAGAATTGCCGTTTATTAGTAATCACAATCTCATTTTGTCTCTATTTATTGCAATTTAGAGCTTAATTCCCTGTGCAAGTGTTATCGAGAGGAATCTGTTAGCTGACACTTCAAAAATCGTTGAAAAGAACAAATCCTGCAAGCGTAAGGACGATTTGAGAAAAATCGTCACCGATGAACTTTTAGCTGTCGGTTATAAAGCTTCTATCTGCAAATCCAAATGGGGAAAAACTTCCTATACTCCTGCAGGTACATGCTTCGTTCTTCGTCTATGAGTCCTTATTATATCGAATTTTAGTTTTTTCGTGCTGTAAATAATGTGCTATATATTCAGGTGAGTATGAGTATATCGATGTGAGTACTCCGGAAGGAGAAAGAGTGATACTCGACGTAGATTTCAGATCTGAGTTTGAAATAGCTCGATCGACGGGAAGGTACAAAGCAATTCTGCAATTGCTCCCGTTTATCTTCGTCGGCAAAGCGGATCGGCTTGTGCAGATAGTGTCAATCGTCTCGGAAGCAGCTCGGCAAAGCTTGAAAAAGAAAGGCATGCACATCGCTCCATGGCGCAACCCGGACTATATGAAAGCCAAATGGCTCAGTCCCTACACTAGAATCACGGAGGAATCTAACGCCACTGCTGACTCCACGGAGGCGGCGTCGGAAAGCGAGTACGGCGAGTTAAACTTGCTTTTTGCTGACAACACACAGTCGTCGGAAGAGAGAACTTCCGGCGAAGAAGAGAAGCCGGTGATGATGACGTGGCAACCTCCGGCAGTGAAGCCAAAGAGTTGCGGTGGGAAAACCAAAGTCGTCGTTACTGGATTGGCTTCACTTCTCAGAGAAAAATCCTAGAAGGTTTTGTTAATTCTGAAGTTTTAAATCTTTTCTTTTTGTTTGCGAGTATACAATATATAAACGGATGAAACTATAAAATCGGAAATTTAGATAGATGAACGGGAACACTTCTCTTTTTTCATTTGCCGTTTCCGTTTTTTCTCTTTCCATCTGATGGCTTCGCAAGGGACTGTAATAGAATAGAATCAACCTTGCTGTAATGAAGGGTAAAGAATAAAGAAATATAAATTAATTATTTCAGATAGTACTATTTATTTTTGAATATTTACAATTACTCGGAATTACATTCTTTTATTATTATTACGAGCAATTAAGTAACATTACATAGGAGTATTCTACTTGTAAATTAAAACAAAAGGATAGCAAGTAAAGATCATTTCAGGATTCAGATGCATATCCAAATGTTCCTGAGGAGGGAACAAATGTGTATAGAGATTTCACATAAAGAGAAAGAGAGGATATTCATTGAATCAATGCAGAAAATAGTATTGGGAAAAGTGCAAAAGAGCAGTGGAATAGAGTAGCCAGCAATCCCTCTTTATCCATTTTTATTTATCCATTACTCCCTATATTTAAAAATGTTACTCCTTAAAAAAAAAATCATTTTATTGTAATTATTAATAATTTATTTTAAAATTTTATTTTTATTCTTAATGAAATGATTCTCAACCACATAAATATTTAAGAATGATTTTAGGTCACAAGTTTTAAAAGTTTTTTTTTTTAAAATATTGTGTCAAATGAAAGATTTTAGATTACAACTTCTTGTTCAAAATTATTCTTAGATATTTGTGTAGTTGAAAAATTACTTCATTAAGGGGAAAGAGAAAATTTTTAAAGATAATTATTTTTTATTAAAGTAAAATAATATTGTTTTCGGGACGAACTAAAAAGAAATGACTGTCACATAAAATGGTCAGAGTATCTTCTTCTGGGAATTTATTTTTGCTGTCAAATGCTATTGTTTTTATTTTTTATTTTTATAAATTAAAATAGGCTTATTTTTGAAATGTTATTAATTAATAAAAATAAAATAATAATTCATTATCTCAATAATTACTTTTTTTAATAGGTGAGCCAGGTTAATAGGTGATCTAGGTTAAACTTTGATAAATAAATTCGAACAAAAAAGAGAAAAACATTAAATTTAATCTATTTTAAAAAACAATATAATAAGATCATTTTAATTTATTACTTACTTT
>JAPFFP010000094.1:11399458-11414074 GCA_026153255.1 Solanum medicagineum | reverse complement strand
GCGCGCCGCGACAGATACATGGTCCATGTGTGGCCCCCATGGGTTCTGACTGAGGCATGTTTATGATCAGCGGATGTTTATCACTAGGACAGATATGCATCATATTACGTGACATTGCATTATATTGCATTCTATCTCCCTATCATTTATAAAAATGTGAGTGTTTTTGTGAAACTTGTGATAAATGCACTTGATGTGTTATTATATGATAGTTGGTGTGATTATTGAACTATATGCTATGTGTATTGTGAACTGTTACGCTGGACTGACTATATGCAGGTTGTAATTGTAGTGTCAGGGGTACCGATATTCTATATTACTTAATTTTGTGTTTATTAGTTCACTTGCTGCGTACCGCGTGGTTTTTGGTACTCACCCCTTGCTTCTACAGTCGTGTAGGTGGTGAACTCGGTCAGTGAGAAGTATTTTCCTTATACGTCGAGGATTCTACAGAGACAAAGATAGGTAACTGTTGACATCTGGCTAACTCTCTTGTTCCTATTTCTTCTGTACTTGTTCTATTTGAGAAGAATGACAGTGGGACTTGTATTTATTTGTTTCTGTATTTCTAGTGGCTTGTACGCGTGACAACCTATCCTTAGGTGGGATTTAAGTTATGAAAATTCTCAGTTTAAATATTTATTTTAGTTAAAGAGCTTCCGCACATTATATTTAATATCTTTTAAGTTAAGGTTGACTTGCTCCGGTGGGATCGAGAAAGTGCCATTACGCCAATTTCTAGGGTCGTGACATTATGTAGTGTAATTATGTAATATTAAGTTTCAAGCCTAGTGTCACAGACTTAAAACTTTCGCTAAAACTCCCGTGTGAGACTTGTCAATTTGCTCACTAATCTTTCGCGGTCTTCCAAATACAAGTAAGCCTTCTCAACTTGACCGCTAAGGATAAGTTAGATTAAGAAGACTAAAGAGCTTTGAGAAAGAGGACTTGTATTGCATTTATGGAAGATTGCTTACAATTTCTAGATGTCTTCCCAAATGAATGGCCCCTCCATTCATACTACCTACTTGGAGTGAAAGTGTAATTAATATTTACATAAAAGTCCCTCACTATTTACACTTTAGTCCTTTCTCTAGAATACTCCAAACAAACCTAGAGAATTCGAAGGACTTTAAGACTTATCTACATGATTCAAGAGTCTTCCATAAATCACTCAAAGACTCTAGGTTCTTCCCCTTTCTAGATGGCCAGGTGGCGAGCTGTCACACTCTCCCCAATCTAATGTTTCGATGTCTTCGATGCAATGCTGTAGTAGGAACTCCTGGACTCACCTTGAACTCCCAGTCTCCACCTTCGGACTGCCACAAATTTCTATGTCGTCCCTGCATTGTCTCCTTTGGAGTTTTCTCTTTTTAGCACCCAAGGAACACTATTGCAGTTGGTCGTCCTTGTTTCTACTTGGCTAGTGGTGTGTATCGATTGGTTCGGTTTGATTTTATACATTATCGGTTTGATATCAATTTTCAACTTTTAAATATACTAAACCAGTAAGAAACCAATAAAATAGTTTTGAACGATTTTCAATTATCAGATTTAAGTCATTCGCGATTTGATTTTTGATTTACCCAATAAGAATGATAATGATAATCTGCATTAATAAAAGACAGATAGAGTATGAAGACTATGTTTACAAACTTGCAAAATTTATAATTAGTTAATTACAAACTAGAATACTAATGTGGATAACTAATCACTTAAGTACTATAAAAATTAAAATATATAAATTAAAGTATTGCTATAGTGTCTTATTACTATTAATTACTAATATTTAATATTTATGAAGGGATAAAATGGTAAACTATTATAATCTTATTGGGTTATCGATTTACTCAATAGCCTAATAGTGAAAATCGATATCAAACCGATACTTCGCTAATCTTTTTTTTTAAAAATCATTAAAAATTTCAATAACCTAATAACCCAATAACAATAAACCAATAACATTTTTCTCAGCTCGATTTATCGGTTGGTTCGATTTTTGCACACCCCTGCGCTTGGCCTCCTTCGTCCATTTTTTCTTTGGCGACCTTTCCTCTTAGCGAGCTTGGAACACGATAATGGCTGCCCTTCCTTAATCACCTCCACAAGCTGCAAGTTCTATAGTTAATCTTGTCTATCTGACTTGGGCACCTTGGCTAAGCGTACCATGCAGGAACCTCCTTGCTTTATGACTATAAGATGTTGGAGGTAGGAATCGATCACCACGTGACACCTTTGGAAAAAATCTTGCCCAAGAATTATGTCAAAGAGATCTATAAAGTGACATGAAAGTTTGTCTTACCATACTGCTTGCCCAACATTATGTTGACTCCCTGAATAACTCCTCATACAGGAGTCATTGGTGCATTAATCGTCCTGAGTTGCGCATTGCTTGAGCTATGACACGAGCGGGTCATCCATTAGTCGTGATATCCAGGTATTGCGCACCGTATTCCTTTGGCTTCTCAGGTTGCTGCGTGACAACTCCACATGGCCCGATCATGCCTACCTGTGCTATGCCCGTTCCTGCCCCTGGTTCCTGTTCTTGTGCCTTCTGCTCCTTCCATTACCGCAGTATGGCACCAAGGCTCTTCATTTTGGGGCACTTCTTATAGCCATGTGACCCACCTCATATATAGCAGTTAAACACTTTTTCAAGTTGTGCCTTGCCCTCTTTGCTGCTTTGTCGCCTGGACCACCTGTTATCAGGTCTACATGTGTCATGATGCTTGGGATGTGGCTGCTAACTCTTGCCTTTGCCATCATCTCACCCACCTTGGTCATGACTACCTCTTGACTCCTTTTCTTGATCTTTATCTTGCCTCTCATTCAGAGAATTTGTCAAAACCTCTATCTGTGTGATGGCCTCGTCGATGGTCCTAACTTATCGGCGTTCGAACTCCATCTTAGCCCAATTTTGTAGCCATCCATGAAGTGATACATCATGTCCTCATCCGTGAGGCTAGGGATCTAAAACATAAGGGTAGTGAACTCCTTCACATAAGCCCTTATGCTACTTGTCTACTTTAGCTTCTTGAACTTGCGCTTCACCTGATAGATGACGTTGTTTGAGAAGAAAGTCTTCTTGAACTCACTCTTGAAAATGCTCTCATGTGTTCATAGTGCATAGCCTTTTCCCTATCTCTGACTCCTTTCGTTTTCACCATAACATTGCCATCTTTGTCGGATACAACACAACTGTGTTGATCTTCGTCTCATCATTTTTCACCTTGTTACGGTTAAAGTAATTCTCTAAGAGCCAAATGAAATTTTCCACCTCTTGGCTATCACGAGCGCCCTTGAACACCGTGGCTTGGGAGCCTCAATCCTGGCCTCCCTTTCTACGGTAATCACAACACATTTCCCCTCTTCTATGCCTTCCTCGAGTGCCTTCATCCTGGTACTCATGGCCTCAATTATGGCACTCATGGTCTCCATGTTAGCACTCATGAACTCCATCGTGCTCAATGTCTCCATGAGCCGACACTCTAAGGAAGTGATAGTCTCCTTCATCTCTACAGCCCGACGCTCGCCCATCTCCCTCTATATGTTGTTTTTCTCCTCAAGGGTGAACTCCTCCAAGGTCTTAAACTTTCCATCGAACTGGTTCAAGCATTTGTCAAGGATCTCCACCACTTGTTTGACAGCATTTACTCTCGCTATCCACTCCATGCCAAGCGTGACGCCTACGGATTCCTCACACGTTCCTTGTCACTCAACTTAATGGCCAAGAGTGAGTAGGATATTATGGTCTCGCTTGGTGTCGTCTTGATCGGCAATTCCTTGTTCCTCTTAGTATTTTTCTTGGCTTTGCGTGATTTCTTGCCAACATCCGCCCTAACATTAGCAGCATTGATGGCGCCAAAGTCTCCTTCACTTGCCATGCTTTTCTTTGTAAAACCTACTCTAATAGCACATTGTCACGGACTTAAAACTCTTGCTAGGACTTCGGTGCGGTACTTATCAATTTGCTCACAAATCTTTCACGATCTTACAAAAACAAGTAAGCCTTTTCAACTTGACTGCTAAGGGAATACTAGATTAAGAAGACAAGAGAGTTTTAAGAAAGAATACTTGTATTACACTTATGGAAGAATGCTTACAATTTCTGGATGTCTTCCTAAATGAATGATCCCCTCTATTTATACTACCAACTTGGGGACAAAGTGTAGTTAATATTTACATACATGACTCTCACTATTTACATTTTAGTCGTTTCTCTAGAATACTCCACACAAGCCTAGAAATTCTAATTAATTACTTCAAGACTTAAATTATCTACACGATTTTAGAGTTTTCCATAAATCATTCAAAGACTCTAGATCTTCCCCCTTTTGGAAGGTCAGGTGGCGGCCCGTCACACTAGGCTACTTATGAAAATTTTTCATTTGGTTCTAACATTAGTATTGATTTGATTTTTTTATTTGAGCTTTATTGGAATTACTAACATCTATGAATTATAACCTTTATGGAAACATTCAAAATTATAATTGGTCAAACTTGAAATAATATGCTAAAAGATGAAAACTATGAAAACGTATAAGAAATATTTATAAGTAATATCAAAGTAAATATTTTTATGTATAAAATAAATTTTAAAAAGTGTACATATAATGTCGAGTTGGTTTCGTCTCATGTTGGCTTTTCAAGTTAAAAATACATCGACGCAAGTATAGCTGAGTTATTTTTTTTTATCTCACATCAAAATCAAATCGAACCAAATTACTAGTCAATTTTTTTTTCGCAAATTGACTCAATTTGCAATTTGGTGCAATTTTCGATTCATTCACCCCTGGACCCACATATGGCAATTCGTTCTTGAAAATTAGTTCACGTCAAAAGATTTATATGATTTTTATCAATCCTTTATACAACCTATTGGTTTTAAACTTTATAGTTGTTACGTCAATTTCAGTTAGCTTTCTGAAATTTGGCATTAAAAGTGGCCGGTTAAATAACTTAGCACATAAGGAAACTCCCTTTCTTTGGAAGACATATCATGTTCCCTCTGATTTAATTAATTGTTTAGATACATCAGTTATTTTCATTAGTTGTAGACGTAAGAGATCTAAAAATATTATTTTCCTCTATATATTCATTTTGTACAGGATCTTAATTCCTTTTTTCTTTCTCTATGTTGAAATTCTAATTATTTTAATTAATTATAATATCCGTCACCCTCCACTGATGGGATCAAGATTTGCACTGAAAGAATTCATAATATATGAAGAAGTAAAAATTATAAAGGAGACGAAGATGTACATATATATTTAAAAAAAATTAATAATGTATAAAGTATAAACTATGTAATTTTTCACCAAATAAGGTTTAATGAATGGTTTGATCTACATAGCTCCCCCTTAGCGCTCAATGTTTTTCTAGAAAACTGAAGAACCTTGTCATGTCAATTTGATCATGCAAATATGATTTTTTAAGGATTGAATGCGTGCTTGATAATAAAAAATATTTTATTTTTGCTCCATTATCAATAAATGTTAGTTATCAAAATTTTCTAATTTAAAGATTGAATGAGCTTTTTCATTGCTCAAAAGTAAACATGACATATTTTAGAATAATTGAGAGTTTGAAATAGTCAGAAATAAAAATATGAAACTAAAATATGAAACTAAACTCTAAGTCAAGAGCTTTATATACCAAATATTACAAATATAATTTATTAATTTACTATTGAATTATCAATAAACCCATTAAGAAAAAAATTTAAACTGTTAAGAATCAATGATTCGATAATTAAAAAAAATTGTTATTAAAATTATTAAATCAATAATTTATTATTATTAAATTCATAAATTCTTTTAATTTAAGTTATCGATTTCGATTCGATTTTTAAAGCCTCCGCCATATATCCAAAATGAAAACTTTATTTAGGGCAACTGGTCGATAGAACTACACATGTTTGTTGGAGAAGGGTGCACCCCTTTTTTACAACAAATTAATTTTTTTTCCTCCCTTTTTCTTAAAAAAAAAAAAGTATACTGTTTGTTTATTTGATCTATTTTCATTTAATATAAAGTTTAAAAAAAATTTATTTTTATCTTAAACTAAAATATACAGAAGGTTCTAATTGAATCATTTAGTTTACGATCCTAAATATATCGTGAAAATTATAAAAAATTATTAGAAAAAGAAAAGAAAACATAAAATAGGCTAAAATAAAATAGAAGCATTTGACCAAAAATAATGAGGTTCAGCTGAGTTCATTACTCTGATCAGTTATCCCTTTTGATTGGGATCTTTTTGGAAATTTATTCCAATGGGAATAGTCGGTGGCCATTCATAATATCATAATTCATATGCATGAGGAAAATAACTAACTAAAAACATGTACGGTATGAAATTTTAAAGTTACTAGGTAGTTTATGTTAAATATATAGAATAAATTATTTCTAAAAATTATATATAGTAGTTTTTATTGAACTATATTTGAGGTTTTATAATTTATTATGGTCAATCAATTTAATTAAAGGACGTGACATATTATAATTTTTAAGTAGTTAACTTATTTGTTTTTTTGATGAGGGTTCTGAGAAAACAGTATCTCTACCTCTATGATGTAGTACCGTAATGGTGAGGTCTCTACTTCTATGATGTAGTGCCGTAATGGTGAGGTCTCCGTACATTCTACCTTCCCCAGACCCCACTTGTGGAATTCCACGGGGTATATTGTTGTTGTTGTAGTAGTTAACTTATTTATCAATATTGGCCACTTGAAAATACACATAAATATTATTTTTTCTTTTCAAATTTGAACTAAAGGTATTTAGTTAGAATAATTTATGATGCTTTTAGATTCTCAATATGATCAAATAATAATCTAAAATGTCTAAATCAAAATCACTGATAATTTTAAGAGATTATTGATATGAGAAGTCCTGCAATTAATATAACAGTATGTCATGTGTTTTGAATATTAAAATTTTCTATCTCGTGCATCGCACGTTCATATGTTTAGAATAGAAATCATAATTTGCGGGTAGATAGATGGGCTGGCTGAGTCAAATTTTGAATAGATTAAATAATTGTAAGAGATTGTTGATATGAGAAGTCTTGACATTAATATAATAGTCCGTCATGTATTTTGAATATTAGAATTTTCTATCCCGTGCATCACACTTTCATAGGTTTAGAATACAAATCATAATTTGCGGGTAAATAGACCGGTTGACTGAGTCAAATTTGAATAGATTAAATAATTTAACTTGTCTATATTTTATATGAAATTGAATAAGTTGAAAAGATGAAGGAGGGTAATGATGATGGTGCGATTTTTCAGGTCAGCTCAGAGGTGAATTATTTTTGATTCCCTGTGGGAGATTTTGATGGGATTCTACTGCCCGTTGCTTAATGGCCCTCCACAAGTATTCAATACTCTTCAACTCGCAATATCAGTGCGGCGACGTCAAGCAAAGCATCTTTAGGTAAGTAAACTTAGCCAATAATTAATTTGGTAGGTGTTTTATTAAATGGTTTGGCTAATCTGGAAGAGATTAGTATCTAATCATTGGGAAACATAGACACAAAATTGGTTATTATTTGGGAATAAGTGTTAATAAGCTTTGATGGTTTGTTGTGAAAACAAGTAAAAGAGCACATTGTTTTGTTGTCTATGACGTTGAACTTCCAGTCATTCTAGACAGCCAAACATATATTCCTTTTGTTTATTTTTATTTGTCACATATATTTTACTTCTCGAGAGAGTAATCGAATCAAACTATATATACTTTAACCAAATAAGTCTTTCCCTTGGAAAAAAATCTTTAAATCATGATCTGTCATTTTCTCATATATATGATCTGATCCTCCTCTTGTTACCATCTTATGATGAAATACAACATCATCAATTAGGCTAATACCTAATTAAGTAAATAATAAATTTCATAAGATTTTTTATTTGCTCAAATGTAATTTTACAAAATGATCTTTAAAGGTTCGCTAAACTGAGATAAAAAAGAATCATTTAGTATTTTATAGGATGTATACAGACAAGAAAGAGGGCATGCATAGATCCTTTCGTGTACGTGCATCGATTTGGTTCAATATTTTAAATATCAAATTAAATTATTTGTCTTAGACTTTTTAAATTTATAAAGGAGAGATTATATATATATATATATATATATATATATATATATATATATCAAATTAATAAAACTATACACGATTATACGATATAGTTTGTCAAAAGTTATAAAAAATATACACAACTATACAATGTACGTTACTATGTTTGAACGCTCATCCCATTTGGAGATGGATAGCAAACACGCTGAATTTGTGGGTGCTATAGCATGCTTCCTTGATGCTCCAACACTACAATGTACTTTAAAATTTGAAGTATGCTTCATTCCAAGGGCACCAAACATTTTCAAGTGTTTTGGCCTTTACCAATCCATTCTTAGTTTATAATGACTATCTTTAACCCCAAAATTGTAATATTTGCCTAGATTTCATCATCATTCACTAAAAGGAACTTTTGGCTATTTGGGTCATTTCAAGGTACTCTTGTATTTGACAAATCGTCATATGAATACAATCCAGTACATTTATATACATGGGTAAGTTACATATTTAGCTCAAATGAGTTACATTGAGCCAAATATATCCCAAAAATTCATAATTGTGAAATATGGAACTTAAAAATGTGAAAATAATACTAAATACATTGTTTTAGTTTAAAACAACATTGTTTCGAGTTCGAATAAACACAATTAAAGACCATTGAAACTTGGTTCCATGTTTTCCGGGTGATATTGGGTGTTCTTGAAGTGATCTCAAGGACTCCAAGATCAAATTTGGAGATGATTTGAATTGGATTTAAAATGATCTTCTAATTGGCAACTCGAGGTTGAAGACAGATTTTATCCTTGTATTTCCCATGTATATATGTTTATTCACCTAGTATATCAATATATATACCCTATATCTCCATTTATCTCATGTATATGCATATATATATATATGTATATCTATGAACTCTCCATGTGATATGCTTAATATACATGATATACAATATGATATACATATATCATTATGACACATTTCACATCTAAATTTTCACTCCAACATATTTAATTTTCCTCAATATGTTTCTATATATATTCTTCTAGGGCTTTCCAATGAATTCCAATCACGTTCCCTCAATTGTTTTACTAAAGTTTCATATTTAATTTGAGCTTTATTGCGACTTCAAAATTGAGATTTTGCCATTAGTGAACTATGAGGATTCTGTCATAGTAATGGCAAAATTGAGGGATTTCATAGGTATGATGGAGGATCCCCTAAAATGTTTATAAAAAAAATAGTTCATGTTTTATTTACAAAAAAAAAAGTCCCAAATCAGCGTAACTATACAATATAATTTGTCAAAAGTTATAGAAAGTATGTATACTATACAATGTATATTTAAGGTATACACTAAATATATATTATGATGCACAAATATACACTGACTATACATATCTATAAAACAAGAGTCATTTTAAAGTGTCTGTTGGCGTAAAGTGCCCAAAAAACAATCCAGTTGTGGTGCGGTATTAGGATGATTATCAATTGTTTTTTCCTGGGCTACAGTGGCTAAGTCTAATCATTGGCTAAAATTCTCCCAATTATAGCTATTACTATTGGTATACATATTAATATTCGTATTATATTCAAGTTATGGATAACTAGAATAAATGTTTAACTGATAATGTTGTAGAGGATCCAAATTGTAGGGCTTAAAAGTAGGTGACTATATGGTTTTGTTATTGCGAAATCGGCATAAATATGTTCTTATTATTTTATTTATGACCATGATGTTGAAATGAAAATATAATGATGGTTGAAGGAGGTGTAATGTAAATATATGACAGGTGTATTTATATTGTATAACAATGTATACCGCAACACAATTTACACATTTAAAGAAAAGTTGGTTCATGTCTTCATTCTCCATTACTATTCAATCTATGTACGTACTCTAGCCCCATAGAAAATTACACATCTCGATAGCCTTTCAAACACTATGTATAGCCACGAGAGCAACCAATACACCCTGTATATAGTTCCTCACACGTTCGTATATCCCAATAGCCCTTTATGACATATGTATATAGCCTCCGCGGGCAATGATGATTCTATCCATTGTATTCAAGAATTTATGATTTTTTTAATTAAATCCGACCCTGTTCATTAATTATCCTATTTTTATTGAGGTAAATATATTCCACTGAAAAATGGATGGACAAACCAATCATGTCCGTCAGTTTTTAACGAAAATAATTTTTAAAAAAATAAAAATTGAAAAATTTGGTGGACTGAATCGAATATACATTATAATAATGGTATATTATACTTTATAATGGTATCGACATTTTTAATGGCGATTGAACGATAAGAGTGTGTCTACACTATACAACATATGTATCATCAATTGCATTTTGAAGTAATTTGATGATATAATTTCACCCTAAGTTGCTCAAACTCTCTAAAAATGTTGTCACGCCCGTGTCGGATCCTTCAAAAGTAAAAAATACACTACTTTTGAAGTATCCGACACGCACCCATCAACATTCTTGAAGAGTATGAGCAACATAGATTTCACCATCTTACTGAAGTAATTTATTAGAACTTTGAGAAAAGGCCCAAAGAGAAAAAAAAAATATTTCGGAAAAAGAGAAATCAATCCCAAATTTTAAAAAATTTGCTTTGATTTGTATTTTTTTTTATACTAGATCCTTATTCCTTAGTATTTTTTGAGTCTATGTTCAAAGTGTCAATTAATTTAGAGTTGAGGAGAAAATTTACCATTAAAGAAGATTAAACTTTTGAATAAAATTTTCAAGTGGATTTTGTTGAGTTAGGTTAACTTCGAACTCAAAAGATATTGAGTTTTGACATCTAGCTGGAAGGAACATTACTTTTGAAATTTGAGGCAATTTCGTGAATATTAGAAGAAGTTGAAAATTTGGGAGTTAGTGTTTTTCATGTGTTCTTGACATTTTTGAAGAAGAATGACCAAAAAGACTATATTTGGTTTAAAACTCTAATTTAAAAATGCTTAAAGTTGTTTAAGTAGTTTTGCAAAATCCAAATTAAAAAATAATGATATAGGTGAGCCTTTTCTCAATGTTCAATGACATATTTGAGTCTTTTTCCTACAATATATATTAAGATGGACGATTAATTGGGACGAAGAGGGTAAGTCTTTTGATAAAATTAGAAACTTGCAGCAAAATTTTACAAATATCTGAGTTCACAGTGTTTTACTTGTGACTTGGTACAATGAAACAAGTAACCAACCCATTACAACTGGCCGAACTACTCTGTTGAAAGTTCTTCAACCTACATAATGTCGGATGAAAAAAATTGGGTTACAAATTACAATAATGTAATACATAAATTTTCGAGTTTATATAATTATTTGTGTCCTTAAGGAATTTAATTCTTTCATTGTATTTGAGGTTGCGAATTATTTTTTCACAAAATAAAACAAATAAACCTATTAAAGAAATATTCGTACTTCGCACTTCAACATCACATAAAAACTCTGTTTTGTTTGTTAGAAAATGTATGCAGAGAAGGAGGAGAAAATTTGGTGCTTTAAAAGGTGCAGTCTATTATAGCCAACGAAATGGAATGAAAAGGTATAGCCCACTAATTGATCAGTTAATAAATAATTCCACGAATTGATTAATTAATAACATGAAGAAAATGAAATTAATGAGAATGATAAATAAAATTTATCTAAAAAATTATCAATCAATCACATCATTTGTCAAAGTCAAATCCGAGCTAAGGAGCGACGGCAACGGCATAAAGAGCTACCTCTACTTAACCTTTTTTGAACTAAAAAAAAATATTTTCTATTATAAGGATAAATTTTTTTATTTTTTTCTACCAATGAGAGAGAAATAATTTTGTATTTCTTCAATTTACCGCACCATGTTTGAACCCAACAATTACATCAGATACAATTATTGATAATAATGCTTGCAATTATCAATTACATCAGATACAACTATATAGTTATGTTCACTAGCTAGAAGGGGCACCTTATTCTTCCCACGTTTTTTACTGAGCTACCTTATGGAGATAATTACCTAACTCTATTTAATTTGCACAGGCAAACTTCACACCCCAACGCTACATTTTAGCCATACTAATGTGACGACTTTTGAAAGAAGTTGTTGGGTAACAAATTATTGAAGAATCGAAGAAAACGAAACATAAATTTTATCTTTGAACTTGATGCAAATTATTAGTTTCGTCCTTCAACTATTAACAGCCTTAAAAACACCCTTTTACTTAATTGAACTTATAAATACCTCAATTTGCCTTATGACATAGAACGTGATCTCAAACTCTTATAGGAATATGGGGATTTTAATAGTTCGAAGATGAAACTAATAATTTACGTCAAGTTTAGGGGTGTTTCAATATTTTCTTTAAATTTTACTTCCTTTGTTTTGATAACTTTCGCTCATGTGACACCCTTATCTTTTTAAGCAATTTCACAAAGAAGTACATACTTATAAATGTTGATAATTAACCTCCCGCTTGACACTTGATCTATAATTAGAAAATTTATGACCACAAAGTTTTTAAAACAAAAAAATTAACACAAGCGACATGTCATATTTTATTCAGTTTGATAGGTTGTTTGTTGCCGTTTGTGTTCAGAAATACTCCTTCATTATATTTTTGGCTAAAAAACACCTATTTATTAAATTTCTGGCTCAAAAATACCTCTTGTCCTAACAACAAAGAAAAAGGGCTAAAAATATCTCTTAATAGTTATGAAATAGAGCAAAAATATTCTTCGTTAGTTTTCAATTAAAAAATAGTCTCCGTTAAAATTTTAAAGTTATTATTCAAAATATTCCTCTTCCATCAAAAATTCAACCCGAGCCCATATTCAAAACTAATTTTTGTAAGACTTTGAGTAGTCTAGATTATTATTATATGTAAAAAAAAAAAAAAAAAGAAGCTTTGATTGATAGTTGCAACTGAATTATTTCTTGACAATGATAACTTATATTAATTGTGTTACACTGCTAACATGAGCACAACAATTCTTAAACTAGTTTTGTAGGTTCAGCAAAATTTGAAGAATTGGATCCTATTGAACTCGAGAAATTGATTAAGGAGGAGACAACAATAATAACGAGGATAACAATGTTATTATTCAGAGATCGACTTTTTGAGATGTTTGCAAGTGAAATAACAGTCTCTTTTGACGTAAAAATGTTAGTCCCAGACCTATTATCTGAGGAGAAAACATCTTGTGTCCCTAAATGGGGTTTCACGTGGACTATTTACGTGACACTTTTGTCCATATAACATGCATGGTATAATTTCGTTATATATTTTTTTAAAAAAAAATTTAAGACATGGGTATTTTTGAATCAAAATCTTACCAAAGGGTACTTTTGTCCATTAATGATAGTTCGGGGGAAATTTTTTATCTTTTTTATTTTCGTTAGAGAGGGGTATTTTTGAGCCAAAAAATTAGTTGAGGTAATTTTGAGCCAAAACGTAATCAAGGGATATTTCTGCTCCATTTCAAATAGTTCCAAGGTATTTTTAACACTTTCCCTTATTTATTTCATATACTTAAAAAATGAGTCAAAAACGACGGATAGAGTCGGTGGATTATATAGTGTCGGGTTTGCCTTAAACTACACATCGTTAATTTTGCCTTCATCGCTGTTGTGAAACCGACCGACAAATTTAATTAAAACCGATCGCGTGAGGCTATACTGACGTCTGGCGGACATGATCGTTTATTCAAAAATATGAAGCAAACTCAAGTATTTCTATGACTTTTGACAGTTTCACTGAAAAATTATAATTTCACAATTATAATTAATAACCAAACAACAAAGAAATAACCTCGCAACTGTTATTCCTTATTTTAGCCAGCCAAACCATGTAAGTTAGCGTACCCTCCTATTGAAATAACTCGAAGTCAATTAATGAATACTTGATCCAACTTGCATGAAATTGCGGCTAAAGCAGTTCCTTTGAGAACTTGGATGCCATCTCTGCTTTGGGATTTTACATTTTTACCCTTACTACCTTGGAAGACTTGAACAACGTCCATGTTATTCCCATGATGAAATCTTGGGGAATTATTCTTATGATGATTTTGCATGTTACAAGCCAGAAGATGCAAATATGATGAGCAAACAAGAACTCCTACACATAATGTCATCAAATTTTGATTAAGAGGCTGTACAGTTCCAGAAGAAAGTTTTGGAGAGAAGTGGTTATGGTGACAAGACGTATATTTCAGGGAGCATTAGAAGGCTCCCTGAGAAGATATTGGCATTTGAAGAGTCAAGGAAGGAAATAGAACAAGTCATATTTGGAGCCACAGATGATTTATTGGCGAAAACTGAAGTGAAGGCTCGTGAAATTGGGATAGTTATAGTGAACATTGGCGTATATAACCCAACACCTTCTCTATCCGTCATGATAGTCAACCATTACAAGCTCGGAGTGGATCCTCACTTATAATATCAGTGGAATGGGTTGTGATCGCCGGCTGAAGAAGAAGACGAATTGGGAATTAGGGCAAAAGCCCTGTTCTCAGCTTTGGTAAAGGAAAAAATA
>JAPFFP010000094.1:11374521-11393217 GCA_026153255.1 Solanum medicagineum | reverse complement strand
TCTTGATACTCTAGTTGAGAAATCTAGTATGTTTGAAAGTACATGAAAGATACTAGTTCAGTAATGTTAAAGATTTCGGTTGAGAAAGCTAAGTAGTAAGCTGGGTTAAGTCCCCAAGAAAAACCCAAATTTTCAAGAACTTATGATCATTTAAGTATGAGCTATGTAAGTGTTTTGGGAGTAGTGTTGAGCACCGATATGGGTGAGAGTAGAATAAATTACTCGAACTCATAAACTATGTAGCCAGCATAGAATAGGATCGTACAACAGTATCTTCCTCATTAGCCACTAAGATGGCCTAGTTTTAGGATGGTTACACTCCCCTAGTTATTATTCACCTACCCTGGCAAAGTACGGGACTGCTTTAGCAGCGTGGGCAAGACGTTGTATCACCACGAAGCTCATAATGGTGGTTGTCAGTTAGAGAAACTCCCCAAGCTAAGAAAATTATGTTTTACTTACTATTTTCAGCATATTATTTTTTTAGCATGTTATTTTCAGTATACCAACTTTTATGATTATTGCTAATTGACTAAGTTTCTAAGAAGTATTTATGATATATTGTTTAACTGTTTTGGCTATCTTACGTACCGTACATTTTACGTACTGACGTCTTTAGGACCTACATCATTTTATGATGCAGACGCAAGTGACATAATTCCTCAGCAGCCGCTTCGTTGAGAACCTGACAACTATCAAGTCTATTGGTGAGGCCTCTTTTCAGTCCGAGGCTCATATGTTCGTGTTATTTCATTTCAGTCTTTGCTTTAGTTTGGACTACTTAGGGCCTGTCTCAGTAGCCCTTTCAGATAGTTTATTAGAGGTTCCATGGATCATGTATAAGTAGTTCAGTTCTAGTTCATTCAGACAATGCTAAAAGTTTCGTGTTCATCTTATGCTGACAGTTTTAGATCATCTTATTGCTTCTATGGCTTTTTCCACTAGTATGAGTCTTCCGCTGAGTAAGTAGTCAGGCCAAGTGGTTCGCTTGCGACCAAAAATTATTTTTGAGTACCGACTACGTCCAGAGTATAGGCTCGGGGCATGACAATTTTAAGGGCAATCTTTATTCTTTTAAAAGCTATCTCAGAGCTTTACATCAATTGGAACAAGAATTTCTTGTATCTTTTAAAGAAAGTCGTTGATTTATCATTTTTAGCTAAAATTTTAAGTGGAAGGATAAGAGACTTATCAACTACATACTTGGGTTTGCCTTTTGAAAGCCAAAAGCAAATCCATAGACATCTTGAATGGGATGATTGAAAAATATGAGAAAGGATTAGTGAATTGAAAGAGTTAGTACCTTTCTTTCGGAGGAAGATTAACCCTACTCGATAGTATTTTGAATTCAGTACCTACTTATATGATGTCTCTTAAAAAACATGATGGTGACGTTAATAGTTAATGCTTTAAGAAAAAGCTTCATGTGAAAAGAAAAAAGTGAAATAAAAAACTTCTCTTGATTAAGTGAAAAACTCTAATTAAGAATTAACATACATGGGGAATGGGAGAAAGGAATTTAAAAATTCAAAACTAATGCCTTATAATAAAATAGTTGTGGAGATACGCCTCCACTATGAAAAAAATTAAAATATAATACATGACAAATAGAAAATGAAGAATCATTGGATAGCAGAGAGCCATCAGAAATCACTGGCCAAAGCATAGAGAAAACTGCAATATTAAATTGGGTAATAGCAGAAAGCTCTTCTTTTGAAAAGATAGTTGGCTAGAACAAGAATATTTAAAAGCTTTGTTCTTGAATCTGTTTACTCTAAACCAGCAACAAGGTCACTTTGAAAGATATATGGTCAAATCAACGTTGGAATTTGAATTTTAGAAGATCTCTAAATGACTAGGAGATCTTAAGATTAGTGAAGCTTTTCCAGGTCTTGGGGCAGTTCAAAGAAACTATTAATGCACAAGATAGTTTGAGATAGCTTCAGTCTCAAAAGAGCCTATAAAAAATTTAATCATTGTAACCGTTACAGATGATTGGAGGTAAAAGCTAATATAAAAAAATTAAAATCCCTATAAAGTGTCTTATTTTACTTGTCTTCTCACTAAGCAGGTAATTTGGTCTAGAAAAACTTTATCAAAAGAAATATTTAATCCGGTCCTAGGTGCTTCTTATGCGGTAAAAAAATAGAGTCTGTCACACATTTCTTCCTTCAGTGTAGCATAATCAACATTTCATGGAATGTTTTCATCAATTTGAAGGACATGAACTAAGTTATAACTAAGAGAGTTATCCTGACTCTGAGGATATGGAGCAGTTATACCAACGTCACTGGGCATAAAGAGAGATGAAAAATCATTCAAACTTGCATTTGGTAGTTTTTGTGGAAAGAAAGAAATCTATCAGGACAAGAGTGTTTCCATCTAGAAAATTAAGATAAACTACTTAGTTTATTTTTTGTGCGTGTGTAAACAGAAATACACAGAAAATCTAGAATCAGTTACAGATATTTTAGGTTCTTTGGAAATTTTGTTATAAAATTGAAGATCTTCCTGATACTTTTCACTATTGTAAGCAACCGTAATAGGTTATCTGGGGAATTTTTATGGAATAAACAACAAGTTATCATCTTTTCAAAATAAAATAAAAAAACTTTAACCTATTTGAAATGGTTTAAGTTTGTCCATCTTGAATTAAATAGACAAATATATGAACTAACGCGTGAATTAATCCGAACGTATGTTGTTTAAAAATATTTTCTTAGTCATAAACTTAATGTATCCCCACAAAAGACATAATTTTTTGTTGATATTTTCTTTTTGTAAGATGTTTCTTGTGAAAGAATGTAAATGCATTATTACTTGACAAATATTAAACAAAAATTTTAATAGCTTTAAAAGACTAAACTTATCAAATTGTAGGAAAAGAGATTATACAACTAAATTATCAATAAAAGTAAATTGGATTAAAAAGCTAAGATTTAATTTATCTACATTCTAATAAGATATTTTAAGAGAGTACAAAACAAAACATATTAACTAGTAGTTTTAATAGTTGACTAATATTTTTAACGTAATAATCACTACTTATATAGAAAGGACACTTAGAGCTCTTTGCTTAACCAGAGTAACGGATATTTTTGGTTTTCCATTTATGTATTGCA
The DNA here is from genome assembly GCA_026153255.1 of Solanum medicagineum. Taxonomy (NCBI): domain Eukaryota; kingdom Viridiplantae; phylum Streptophyta; class Magnoliopsida; order Solanales; family Solanaceae; genus Solanum; species Solanum medicagineum. The sequence goes on along the minus strand of JAPFFP010000094.1, from coordinate 11,390,095 downwards.
TAAGTTTAGTCGTAAAGTCATCATTTTAACTAGTACTTTACTGGAAATTTTTCAAAAAAGCCAATTCTTTTTAGCAAGTACCAAATCTGTCCTCAAGCTTAACCAGCAGCTGAAATGGCATTTTACCCATTCAACTTTAGTGTTTGCTTTATATACTTGTACCTTCTACATATACAATAAATTAGGTTGATTCCCACCGTCACTTAGATTTACTCCACGTTAATATGACTTCATTGAAAATCGTGAACACACTAGCAAAAAACATTTCGAACATTGAATTTGTTCTATGCTTAATAATGGTGATAAGGTAATTCAAGAAATATATATCAGTGATGCTTGGGGAAAAAATAGTTTTTCGTGCCTACAGAGGACAACTTTCATGAAAATTAAACAATGAATACTCTATTAGAAGGAGAATAAATTGTCATACCTCCAATTTTTACAACTAATGTAGCCATTAATAATAGAATTAAAAATCTTACCTGAAGGGTTTTTGCTCTTCTTGTTGCCGTCGTCGTAGGGTTTTTTTTTTCTCAATTTTCTTCTTCTTTTCTATTTAATCAGTTGCTTAACAAAAATAATATATATATTACCCTATAGGTGTCAATTAGTATAGAACGTTAACTACATTAACATTTAACCCATCACTTATGTTAATTATTTACACTTACCTATAAATCAAATAGTCTTAGTTATCGAATGGTTCAAACTACCCACTAAAATTTACGAGAAGGATATTTGTAGGAAAATAAGAGATTAATTCTCAAAATGACCTAACGGGTCATTATATTATCCACCAATAAAAAAATCATGTTCGTCCTCGAACATAAAGACGCAGAAGGAAGATAAGCTCATCTTTAAGATCATTCCATCAAAATCAACCATTAACAACTGAACTTTCGAATCGTACTTTGGCAAATCTATAATTCAGGAGTAATTTTCAAGTCACAGACTAACCCATGAACCCAATCTGAATAACAATCCACTAGACCATAACTCAACAATTATGATGAATCTTTTCTCACATAACGACGATAAAACTCTAAGTCAATACTGGTCTCAACCATCCCACACTCCTAATGCACAAACCATCATAGATTATTGTGATGCTTTACATAGAGACTTGATGATGACTAAAGTATATGTGGTTATGGTATGCAGAATTATTAAGGTGATTGAATCTCTAATTTTTTGCATGAGGTGTATGATGATTTGAACGGTAGCTGAAATTTGGTATGAGAAAAATTGCATGAAATTGACTTTAGGTATAAATAAACGATTTTACCTTGATGAGAAAAGTACTATCAAATTTGAAATTAATTATCAACTTTGGTGTGATTTATATCTATAAAAAAATGCTTAAATAAAAAGAGAGGAAGCCATAGTTTGAAATATTTGCAAGTGATAATGTGTTGCTAAGAAGACTTTGATGCTAGTAACGATTTGAGAGAATGGTAAATGACAAGTATGGCTATGGTATTTAGTTAGTATTAAGAGCGTTATCTTTGATGCAGTACTGTGAAGAATATATAGAATTTGATAATTAAGTATGTGTACGATTGTATTGAGGATCAGACAGGTTGATTGTGAGTAGCTAAAAATAATAATAAAAAAAGAGATGAGGTCAGATGATTGAAAATGTTTAATAGGAGCACTACAAAAAGAGCATCTTGTATTATTGGACCTTGATTTCGGTCATTCTTTCGTGGCTACCTTCTTCATTATAGGCATGGTTTAGAGTATTACTCTCTGCCTATTTTTATTCATGTCTTTACTTATGTAGACGAATTTTTAGTGGTGGATCGGGTGAACCGATCTTGCAATTTTCTCTTAGTAAAATAGGATGATTGTGCAAACTTGATTATTTCAGTTATGATGGATTTAGTATTGTTTGGGAGAGTAAAGTATACAAGTGGCTCTACACACAGAACTTTGCTTATGTGAATTTATAGAAGAGCTACCATGAATACTTATAGTTGTCCAGCAGTCTTAAGATTCATCTTATCATTAAGGGTATGTTCTAGCTATGTATGATTGAATATGATATCCCTTTTAAGGGGTATTTGTCGTCATAACTAGTCATCTAGTATTTTTGATAGTGTTATTAGAGCATCTGTATGTTTTGATGTATCATTCGCTAAGTGATTACTTGATCCGTTATTTCGTTGGATCAGGAAAACAAATTGATTCTGTATGATGAGCAGTCAATGTCTAAAGAAATTGATTCTCTATGATGAGCAGTCAATGTCTAAAGAAATTGATTCTCTATGATGAGCAGTCAATGTCTAAAGATTATAACTTAAGCCCAGGGACATCTGATAAAATTAAAACGATACAGAGAAGATTAGCATGGCTCCTGTGTAAAAATGACACGCACAAATAAAAAAATGGTCCAAATTTTTTATATGTAAGCATTTATGCTGGGGTAGAAGTGATATCACCAATTGGAGCATAATGTCAACTAGTAAGAATGAAGTAGTATTTATTTATTATTATAGTGCCACTTAGTGCTTAGGTGTCAGTAGGTAGCCATTTTGTATTGATTTATTTCTCATGGTTACTGCGTATAATTTTAGTTTTATATATTGTGATAATTAATTAGGTATTAGTTATATTGTAGTATGTGACTATAATTAAACTATGTTAATCGGGAAAATTGGGATCTAACTCTAGGTTTGAAATTTTTGAAATTGATTATAGAATTGGTTAGTTTTGGGGCAAGGTTAGACATATAGAAATATGGGTATTACTAGTTATAAAATCTTATTGTGATAATTGATTTGATTAGATCATGGTGCTACGAATTCTATCCGAAAGGGGAAGGCTCAAGTCCCGCAGTGAGTGATCAATTATTAAGGCAAGTTGATTTTCTCAACTCTTGTTAAGTATATAGAATCGTGTATTTTTTTGTTGTTTGTATTCGAGATTAATGAGGCTTGGTAATGGTTTAACTTGTTCTTATTGAATAATCCTGATAATGAAAAGGGGATAATAAAAGGCAATTTATTTATATACTGATATGTGATATGTCAAGGATGATTTGAAAAGTTTATTGACTTATTGTTGATGTTGTATCATGATGTGATGTTGTAAATGGTGCATTGGTAGAAAAATAGTCATGTCCTCATTATGTATATGAACATGTCTAATTACATTGATTTTGACACAAAACTGTGACAAAGGTTATGTGGATTGAGGAAAAAAAATAAGAAACTAAAGAAGATGTACCATTTTGAGGTATGTGTCGGATGCCGCGACGGATACTATAATTCAAGGGGCGTGTCGCACGCCGAGACGATACTATATTTGAGGGTCGTGTCGCACGCTGTGACAAATACTATGATTCGAGGGTCATGTCGCACGCGTGACGAATAGTATATATGATTCGAGGGTCATGTCGCACGATGCGACGAATGTATAGACTAAAAGTCCTCCATAGATCCCTGACTTAGAGACAGGTGTATCACTAGGTCAGACATGCATCATCATACTTGACATTGCATTGCATTTCATTACGCATCTTTATTGCTTATGAATGTGTGAGTGCCTTTTTGTGGAATTTGATCCTTTTGTTGTTGATCTATAAATATTGTTATGGTTGTTGAGCTATATACTATGTACACTGTGAACTGTTAGGTTGAGCTGATTTTATACAGGTTGTAGTTGTAGAGGTTCGATTGGAGAGTTAGGAGTACCCATATTCTGTATTACTTGACTTTGCATTTAGGAGTTCACTTGTTGGGTACCGTGTGGTTGGTGCTCACCCTTTGCTTCTACATTTTTGTAGGTTAGGTGTTCGAATCTTCGTGCTACTATCTTTTCTCTCTTTATCTGAGGCTTTCTGTGGAGTGAGGTAGTTATTTTGGTGAACCCTCCTCCTCCTATTTATGATCTTGTTCTACTTTAGAGTCAACATCATTTGAGACTTGCTTTTTTCTTTCAAATCTATTGTAACACATTACAGACTTGTGCACGTGACAACCAAGTTTTTGGGGATTTTAATTAAATTGACTTATTATCCGTAGTTAAAATTTTTACTTTGTATTATCCTTCCACATTTTATTGTTAAAATTGGATTTTAGGCTGAGTTATCTTGGTGGGATGAGACGAATGACATAACGTCCAGTTTTAGATCGTGATAGTGGCGAAAGAAATGAGATTGTGAATGAAGTGTATCAGTAGAGTGAAAAATAGGAAAAGAGAAATTTTAAAAATTTATAAAAGTAGTAAGAAATATTTAAAAAGAGTAAAACATAATATGTGTAGTTTCACAAATTTTCCCTAGCTAATATAGAACATGTGACAACTTAACTAATTTAAATTTGAAATTTATTTTGTTATTTTTACCGGACAACTAAAAATAGTAAAAGCGATGCCTAATTTATTTCTTTTCACCGGTCATAATTTCTTTTTGAGGGCTAAACAATATAAATTTTTCCTGAATTAAATTAACTTTAACAAACAATAAATTAAAATAAAAGATTCACACTAACTACGACCGTTATATTGTCCTGTCGGCACTTTTACCTCTATCACATGGGCCCGCCATGATGTCATCAGCCATTTTGTATCAATAGTTGAATTAATCTTTTGAGATTAGTTTTATTTGATTTTTCCGAATAAGCGGTAACTATTATGTAGATATTAATTCTTTTTTGAAATGATAAGTTGTTTATATATCAAGACACGGAATAGTTTTTATCTATTTTATTTTTAATATTAATTATTTACTTCTTAAATCATTTATCAAATTCTAATGTAATAAATATCAAATAGAAATGAAGGGAGAGGGAAGGAATGCTGTGGGATCCAGCTGTTACATATATTAAGTGAGAGAAAAATGTAGGCACAGTACCCAATAACAATGAATCTGAGCCGTTGAATTAATTAAGTTACAAATGGGCATAACCACCGGAGAAATCGAATCGAAATTAATTCGATTCTTTGATTCGATGTTGGTGTTATTTTATTTGAAAATTTGATTCTTCAGTTTGATGTTTGATCAAAAGTTTGATGCATCAAAGAATTGAACTTTTAATTTTTAAAAAAATAATTAAAAAATAATACATATATTAGATCAAAAAAATAAAAATTATATTTATATACATATAAATCAATTAGCAATTAAATCATTCATAAAACTAATTAAGTAGTAATAAATTTATAGTTTATATAGTTAATTTGAAATATTATTTTTCAAGAGAAATTCAAACATATTTTTATCGAATCGTGTCATGTAAAGGATGTTTTGGTGCTTGTTTTCTTCAAGCAATAGTTGGAAGAGTAAATTTTTGGCAAATATAAATATAGTTTTTTAAGCACAATAAATGTTCCATGGAAGCACATCATCACTTAACATGATTTTAACTTTTTAAGTGTCTTATATTTTGACTTTGTTTTCATTTTATTTTTCATTAGTTTGTACAAAAAAATTATTTTATAAACATCGAATATAATCGAACCAACTTGAAAAAACTAAATCGAACCAAAATATTTCAATTCAATATATAATATATATTTTTTAAAAATTAAAATTGAAGAATCAAATCAAAATTTATTAAAATCGAACTGAAGAACCAAACATGTGCCCCTAAATTAAGTTGTCACATGGCTATATCTTCCTGAAATTTGTAGCTGTGGAAAAGACAAAAAGATAAATTTCTATATTCATTCGCAGAATGAGCTCGCACATTTCTCTGAGTTTTCTCTTTCTCTTTCTCTTTCTCTCTCCTATTCTCTTCTTCTTTCTTCAAAACCATGAGCAATTATTTCGCTGGCTGTTCCGTTTTGCCTACTTTATCATTGTTCTATCAAATCACATTTTATATACTAAGCCAAGATAATGCTACGAGTGTCGAATCTGCCATGACGCAAGTATTTATACTAATTTTTTTTTCTATTTTTTAGTATATACCATCGATATAGGGGCTTTACGTGAGCTTATTTTTTATTTTTTTCGCTATAATTCAACCGGGCCGCTATGCGTTCTGAAGACAATCTGACCATGGTTATTTTTATATCAAATATATTTCTTACTATTATCTTCTTTCTGGATTATTTGCTTTAAGAGCAAATACAAACACTTTGGTTAGAAAAATTGTGAAGAAATACATATACAATAGTTTGATTTTATTATACTTGAAACGTATTCAAATAAGAGCGGCTAGCGTCAGAACTTACATAATGATAATCATATTAGCTTTATAAATGGTTTTATTTAGCAATTTTATACTAACTACTTTGAATCTCACCTCTGATTTCGAATTGGATAGGTTATTCTTTTATATTTTATTTTACCTTTGTTAATTCTCTTTCTTGTAATGTTACAACATAATTGGAAAGCCTATCGAATTTGGGAAGGTCAAGCATAGTTAATTAGTTGCATTGTATACTATAAAACATTAGCCCAAATCTGTTAAATTTTTATTTAGTTGTTCGAATTGCCAAGTAAGTTGCGTTGGATGTCTTTAAGTTTTATTATATATTATTGACAGGTCAAGAGCAATGATAGCTAGTGGATTAAGACATTTGAATTCATTACATTTAGGGGTCGTTTAATTTTTTCTTGTAGCATATAGCTAACTAGGAATATCGTGTCTGTGGAAAAGCAATTTGACAAATAAAACGTTAATTAAAAGTAAAAGCAAGAATAAGAGGTAACTATTATGTAGATACTGATTATTTTATCAAGAAACACAATATTTTTTGATATTAATTATTTATTAAATAAAAATAAATGGAGAGTGAAGGAGTGCTGCATATATTGAGTGACAGAAAAATGTAGATATAGTAATCGTAGACTGTCAGCATAACAAGAAATCTGAACCGTTGAATTAATTCAATTGTCACATGATATATGTTTTCATGTAATTGTAACTGTAAAAAAGACAAAAATAAAAGTTTCTATATCCATTTGCAGAGTTGAGCTCGCACATTTTCTTGAGCTCTCTCTTTTTCTTTCCCCCTGAATAGATATCATAGCACCAATGTTGTTAGTTATTTTATTTTGTCTACTTTATGTTTTATTCTAAGTCACGTTTTATATATTCCCACATAAAACGTGACTTGTATAAAGTAGACAAAATGACTAAAAACGGAAGGTCAAATGTGCCGTGATGTCGGTGTTTACAGTAATTTTTTTTTCTGATTTTAATATATACCATCACATATAGGTTTTTTTTTGTTTTTTTTTTTTTTATAGAAAGTATCATTAACCATTTGGTTTGGGGAGGGAATGACTTTTAAGTAGGATTTTATTTCTATTTTGATTCAGCTAGGCCGCTAAATGTTATAAGAAGAAAATCGGGGCATAGTCATTTTTATATAAAATATATTTCTTATTTTTATGGATTTATTTGCTTTGATAGCAGATACAAATAGAAAAAATATGAAGAAATACATTTTGATTTTGTTATACATGAGACATCTGTTCAAATAAGAGCATCTCGTTTTTCCCTTTCATCCCGACTAGTGCGGGAGCTTACATAATAGTAATCATATTAGTTTTATAAATGTTTCTCTTTAACGATTTCATACTAACTATGATGAATCTCAACTTGCTTTGATTTCGAATTGGATAAATTATTTATTTTATAAATTTACTTTACGAATTCTCTTTCTTGTAACATTACAGTATAACTAAAAAGCCCACTTGTAATAAGGCCACTGCATTGAAGAGTGACTTTATGTTTGATTTTATTTCTATTTTGATTCAACTAGACTACTACATATTTTAAGAAGAAAATCGAGCCATAGTCGTTTTTATATCAAATATATTTCTCATTTTTTTGAATTTATTTGCTTTGGTAGCATATACAAATAGAAAAATTGTGAAGAGATGCAGTTTTATTTTTTGAAATAGCAGCAGAACATTTTTAATTTGAGGACACTTTTAACCTTCTCTCTCTCTCTCTTTTTTTTTTTTCCCAATATTCCAAAAGATAAAGTAGAAAAATAAGGCAAGTAGAGTTGGAGATGCAATTTCGTTAAAGTGTGGGTCGTTTTAGCATTTATCTCAAATGCTGATAAGTCGGATTGACATGGGATATATATACGCGCAAAGAGAAGCCGGAGGAGGAGTGTGAGACTATGGAAGCTCCGAAGTTATTGCTGTTAATTTTGCTGATTCCTTGCGACTGGTTTATAGGCAAATCCCTCGGAGATGGCGTCACTCCTCAAGAAGCCAAAGAACTTAGAGATGAGGTCACCTTCTTTCTCTTCTCCTTGTCAATTCCTCACACGCAGATCGACAATCAAGTTTTTTCTACGTTTTGAAGATTTGATCTTTCAAGTTCAATTATTTGTTGCTTAATTCTTTCTAAATATAGTTGTATAAAGTGTTCGTCGATTGATATGATTGATCTATGCATAAAATTAGTATTTGTTTTGAGAATTGATTCACAGCTCTTCGATAGGTACTTTTAAAGTTGAAATGACGGAGAAGAAATATCTCATGTATCATAAAATTGCAATGGATGGAGCAGATGCCAATTGAAAAAAAAATGTGTTCTTTATTATGAGAAAACTTCCATTTTGTTAGCATTTGAAACGTGAAAGGAGTGAGTATAAAAGCTAGGAACAGACAGTACATGGTGATTGATGTTGAAAGCTCTGACATCGAACTTACTAGTCTATTTTCTCGTTTGGAAATCAAAACAATTGGTACCCTTTCTGTAGAAGGGGAAGAAGTAGTTCTCTTTTGTTCCGGCCTCACATTTTAAAATCTGCTTTTACTATTAATCTCGCCTTGATATCCTAGTTTGGAAGGAACATGGTTAAGGAAAAAAAAGATGACAGAAAATTGCGCAGATGATATCTTGTTCATTTTCTTCTGTTTTGCCTTCCTTTCCAATTTCAAAATTTCTGACGCAATTTAAAAAATTGTGATATTTCATTACTTTTTAGGTGCGTGAGATGTTCTACCATGCATTTAATGGATATATGGACCATGCTTTTCCACGTGATGAGTTGAGGCCTTTATCTTGTGGAGGAGAAGACACACTTGGTGGCTATGCCTTAACATTGGTAAGACGTCACCTGTTTTGCTGGACTACTAGTTTTTCTTGGTTAACATATAGTTAGTGTTCCGATCATGTGCTTTTTCACAGATTGACTCATTGGACACCTTGGCTTTGCTTGGTGACAGAGAGCGCTTTACTGCTTCTGTTGAATGGATTGGTAAAAATCTTCGGTTTGATATTGTGAGTCTGGAATTTGTTTAAAAACATAATGAAATTAGGAAGGATTGATTTTACTCTTTAACATACATTGCCTTATAAATTTCAGATCATTAAATTGTTGAAGTTGGATTTAGAAGCTCTCATCTGAATTCTTGGAAGTTCCTTTTCCTCATTAACTTCTTTTGAGTGCCACGGAAAGGTGGTCTCCAATATGAACATAATCATTCCTGTCGTTTGATGGGTGATCAAGTTCTTTTTAATGGACATCATGCTTCAAATGTTGAATATACAAGCTTTCATGCTTCGGGCCTTGTGTTCAACTTGTATGACAAAATCGAATTTAAGAACCATTGGGTAGTTTGACGAGTTTAAACTTTTTTGGTGATCTCCCTATGCTTGATGCTTTTATCAGTTTGGAAATAACTGACTTGTGTAAATTTAAGTTATTAATAAATTAGGAATACTAAACAGTTCATGTACTTGTAAAAGGTTTGTCATTTTATGATTATCTAGCTTTATATTGTAAGCTTAGACTTTGCTGTTTGCTATTTACACCATGTTGACATAGAAGTAGCCTCTTTTGCATACCTCATGGCTCATTCTGGAATTAAGCCATTAAAAACTAGCTTCAATGTTTTGATATATGTTGCTTATTTGTTACATCTTAGGCAAGACATCTACTAGAAAAATGGTTAAAATGTGACAATTGTTGCGTTTTAGGGATATAGGTTATGTTTGACAAAGGTGAAAACTAAATACGCCGAAATCTGAAATCTATTTGAGTTGTTGAGCTGTAAAGAGTTTAAATCTTGAGTTGTGTAAATCTTGATATATTTCAAACAAAATTGAGGCGTCAATTCGACACGAAATTAAGGTGCAAAATATGAGTACTAACATGTTTACAACACAAAAAATGGTAACTATTAAATGGAAATGTAAATTGAAACTAAATCTTTATACAAGAGACAGAAGTGAACTTTTACTTGAACAGTATAGCATTTATTAGTACTGTTTGCATTATTGGGATATGTTTGATGACTAGTATGCTAATTACAGTTTACACACACACAAAAAAAAGAATTTCTTTTATCATTGAATTAGATGAGCTAACATCCCTTTATCCACTGTGTCATACTCTGCTTTGTAATCATGAAGAGTATTTAACTCTAAGTTCCAATACTTCTAATTCGAATCCAAGTTTTTAAGATAAGAGTGAGAAAAAAACCTTTATTCATATACTCTGCTTTATACCTTCCTAAAAAGGTTTAACCTTCTAAGGGGATTGTTGGAACAATATAGGGATAGGAAGAGACTTACACATGGTGTTCATTAACCTTAAAAAACCATATAGTAAAGTTCTTAGTAAGGTCCTATAGAGGTGCTTGGAGTCTAGGGGTGCACCTGTGGCGTGCATTATAAAATAAAGGACATGTACAATGAAGCTAAGGCCAAATTTTAAGAGTAGTGGGAGGTGGCTCTAAACACTTTCCATTCATAATGGGGTTGTACCAGGGATTGAGCCTTGACTCATTCCTAGTTGCCTTATCGATAGATGAATTGGAATGACATATTTAAGGGGAGGTGCCGTGGTGTATGATGTTCATAGATGACATCGTATTGATCAATGAGATGTGTGGTAGAGTTAATGATAGGTTGAAAATTTGAAGACAAACCTTAGAATCTAAAGATTTTAGGTTAAGTAGGATTAAAATAGAGTACCTGGATTGCAAGTTCAGCGATGTAACATATGAAGTGGAGGTGGAAGGGAAGATCGATACACAAGTCATACCCAAAAGAGAATGTCTGAAGCATCTTGAGTCTATAATCGAAGGAAGCGAGATTGATAATGATGTTGCACATTGTATTGAAGCAAAGTAGGTGATATGGAGGCTCACATCAAGGGTACTTTGTCATAAGAATGAGTTACCAAAGCTTAGAGGTGAATTCTATAAAGTAGTAATTAGACCTATGTTGTTATGTGGGTAGAGTGTTGACCAGTCAAGAATGCACACGTCCAAAAAATGAAGGTAATAGACATGAGGATGTTCAAATGGATGTGTAGACATAGGAGAGATAATATCAGGAATGAGGTTGTACAGGACATAGGAGTGGTCTTTGTGGCTAGCAAGATGAGGGAAATGAAGTTCAGAGATGTGAGGAGGTGGTATGATGATGCACCAATAAGGAGGTGTGCGAGGTTGGCTGTAGCAGGTTTTAAGAGAGGTAGACATAGGCCTAAAAGAATTGAGGAAGGTAATTAGACATGACATGATACAACTTCAACTTATTGAGGACATGACCCTAGCTAAGAAGGTTGGAGGTCAAGGATAAGGGTAGAAGAGTAGTAGGTATCCAAGTGTTTTCATACTTTTATGTGAGAGAGTCTAGGAATTGGTCTCCTCTTCTCATTTTCTCTTTGTTTATTCATATTGGTTAGTATGTGCGTAGTATCTTATATTTCAATTTCCACCTACTACCTGTTGCTTCATCTGTTCCTTGCTCTGTTTATTTTGCTATATGTTTCTTTCAATTCTGCCTTGATTACGCTTATTTTGAGCTGAGGGTTTATTGGAAGAACCTTTCTATCTTACAAAGGTAGAGTTAAGGTCGGCATACATCCCACCCTCCCCAGATCCCACTTGTGGGACAACTCTGAGTATGTTTTGTTGTTGTTGTAATACTTGTAACAAGCATTTGAATTCTTAAGATAAGAGCAAAAAGGATATTTTGTCCATTTGATATACTTTATAGATCTCTACAGAAGAAAATGAATGGTTACAAAGACCATTTACAGAATAGGAGGTGCTATTGATCATTAACCAGTGTGATGGGGATAAAGCACCTGGCCCTGATGGCTTTACTAGGGATTTCTTTAAGAAAATGTTGGGATATTTTGAAAGAAGACTTGATGCTGAGTATACAAAAATTTCCACCAGAGGAGTGTGTTTGATAAATCATTTAATGCTACATTCATAGCTTTAATCCCTAAGAAACCTGGTGCAGTTAAACTAAAAGACTTCAAACCTATCAGTTTGATAGGAGGACTCTATAAAATATCTCCAAGTTGCTGACACTGAGAGAATGAAGACAGTGACAGGGAAATTGGTTGATGAACACCAAATGACTTTCTTGCGAGGTAGGCAAATAATGGATGCAACACTGCTGGCTAATGAATTGGTAGACTCCAGGGCAAAACAGAAGAAACCAATGATTCTACGCAAGATAGAGATTGAAAAAGCCTATGACTATGTCAATTGGAATTTCCTCCTAAAAATTCTGAAGGACATGGGTTTTGGTAGCAAGTGGAATGGATGGATCAAATACTGCATCTCAATGTGAAGTTTTCTCTTCTCATAAATGGAAACACCGAAGGATTCTTCCAATGTGAGAGAGGTCTTAGACGGGGAGACCCTATGTCCGCTTTCCTTATTTTAATAGCCATGGAGGCGCTGGATCATATGCTCGGGAAGGCAAATACTAATGGTGGGTGAGAGGATTTGGTGCACTCGCTGAGAGAGGAGAGGAGGTGGAGATCACACACTTATTCTATGCTGATGACGCTCTTATATTTTGTGAGGCAGAGGAGGCACAAATTAGACATATAAGGGCTATACTTACTATATTTGAGGGTATTTCAGGCCTCCATGACAACTTGTCAAAGAGTCTTCTCTTTCCTATCAACCAAGTTGAAAATTTGCTTGTGCTAGCGAAGACATTGGGTTGCCAGATAGAGGCACTACCAACAAAGTATTTGGGACTACCTTTGGGTGCCAAACAAAGTGCTGGAAGTATGGAGTGTGGTGTTGGAGAGATGTGAGAACAAACTAGCCAGATGGAAAAGCCAATATTTGTCACTAGGTGGCATGGTGACCTTAACAAGTCAATTTTGGATGGATTGCCTACTTATATGATGAGCCTATTTCCAATCCCCAAGAACATTGAGAAGAAAATAAATAGGTTAAGAAGATCCTTTCTGTAGTAAGACAATAAGTAAAGAGGAGGTTACAACCTTTGGTGAAATGGGATACTCTCACACTTATCAGAAATCAAGGAGGCTTGGGAATAAAGGACCTAAGTCTCCAGAACAGTTGTTTGCCCCAGAAATTGATATGGAGATTTTGTAATGATGATAGAGCCTTATGGAGGAGATTTATAGCAAGAAAGTATAGTTTATTGAACTAGTGGACAACTGGAGAGGTTATGGGCACGTTTGGATGCAGTGCTCGGAAGACCATCACTATGGCCACATTTCATAAAAAACACATGCGTTCATGTTGGGAATGGAATGAAGACAGAGTTCTGGAATGAAGTATGGGTAAGGGAGTATTCCCTCACCTACATACATTGAGTCTACAGAAGAATGACAAGGTGGCACAGATATGGATTCAACAGCGGTGGAATCTACTGTTTAGGAGAGCATTGAATGATTGGGAAATTGAGGAGGTTGCTATGCTATTAGGGTTTCTTAATAATTTCCCTGGTACTTCTGTTACGACTCGAAATTCAGGCGTGATGGCACTCACCTAACCCACCAAGGCGAGTCAGCCTAACACTTACTAATCCAAATATAACAATAATTGCGGAAGATGAATAGACTAATACAACAGTTAATCATATGAATACCAAACTACAACTATCCCAGGGACTGGTGTCATATGTACAAGCCTCTAAATATAGAATTCTCGAATAAAATACATGTCTCAAATGTCTAGTTCTCAAATAGAACATAACATAATAATGGATTCCTTGAAGATCTGTTGAAGACATAAGCAACTACCTTAAGAATAATCCAAAAGCTCGATCCTGTAATGAGAAAAGTCTGACCAGAGGGATCGGGCTTGCATCCTACAAAACGTAGCAAGGGGTGAGTACCAAACACATGGTACTCAGCAAGTGAACTACTAAACACAAAATTAAGTAATATAGAATACAGGTACCCCCAACACTCCAACCAAACACCCACAACTACAACCTGCATAAAATCAGCCCAGCCTAACAGTTCACAATGTACATAGCATATAACTCAATAACCACGCCAACTATTATATATCAACACCACCAGGGATCAAGTGCATCTATCAAAAGTTTCACAAAAAACATTCACACATTTATAAATGATAATGAAGTGTAATGTAATGCAATGCAATGCAATGTCAAGTAAAATGATGCATGTCTGATCTAGTGATACACACCTGCTGTCTCACAGTCCTGGACCCATGGGGTACTTCTAGTCCATGCATCTGTCGCGGCGTGCGACACAACCCTCGAATCATAGCATCCGTCGCGGCGTGCGACACGTCCCACGAATATGGTACATCCTCTTTAATTCTCATTCTTTTTCAGTCCACAGAGTACTTGTCACATAAGTCGATGCAAATAGGCATGTTTACACAATAATGCGAAAATGCCTTATTTTAATACAATGCACAGTTCACAACAACCTAGTTTGGTACAACATCAACACTAACTCAATACCTCAATCATTCTCAACACCCCACACAAGAAGCGCAAGACTCTATATACTTAAAAAGGTTAAGAAATTCACTTGCCTTATATAAAGTCTCGTATCACGTCAATTCCGAAGTTTTTCCCTTTCTATGACACTCCAATTCACCAAAATCTATTCAAATATAGCATCATAATTATATAATGAAGCTAACGACACTAAAATCAATTAATTCGGGTAAAAGGGTAAAACGGCCAAAAAATTTCGTCGCCATAAAAGTACCATCGGAATCTGGAAATTTATACATGAAAATGTTCCCAAATGATAAGGAATTCAACGGTGAAAACCAATTAAAAAACGGAGCTAATATGAGGAAGAAATTGCATGTTAAAGTTTTCGAAATATATTAAAAACGCAGCAGCAAGATCACGAATTTTACCTCAAACGACGCACCAAAATCAATTTCTGAAACTCCCATGGTGTTCTCCTTGGAAAAATATACAATTTATCCTTTTGAATCGCTCAAATCCGATCAAAATTGAGAGAGAAAACGTTGGTTGAAGTTTGGGGAAAATTTGCAAACGTTCTGCATAAATCTGCAGCTTTAAGGGTTAGAAACCGGGTCTTCCACGTGGCAGGACCTTATTGGTCCACGTCACCCACCCGTTTCAGCAATTTCAGCAATCTGTGAAACTTAAATTCAATGCTACGGCTTCACTTGGAGTCGGAAAATACACTTCATATATGAAATCTAATTGGAAAGGACATTCCGGACTCATGGAAGCGTTACAGAAAGGACTTATGAGTTTTTATGTGTCATTGATGACTTTGCATTGGATGGATACTATGCTGTAATGACCCTGAAGGTCATCTTTGGTATTTTCAGCCAAATTACTATTTTTGCCCTTCTTAAAAGTTGCCTTGACTCATTATTGGCTAATGCTAAAAG
>JAPFFP010000094.1:11362959-11374421 GCA_026153255.1 Solanum medicagineum | reverse complement strand
GTACATGTGACACCAGTCCTTGAGATAGTTGTAGTTTGGTATTCATATGATTAACTGTTGTATTAGTCTATTCATCTCTCATAATTATTGTTATGTTTGGATTAGTAAGTGTTAGGCTGACTCGCCTTGGTGGGTTAGGTGAGTGTCATCACACCTGAATTTCGGGTCGTGATAATTTGGTATCAGAGCCAGGTTCATAGGTCTCACGTGCATACAAGCTGAGTCTAAGTAGAGTCTCAAGGATTGGTACGGAGACATCCGTACTTATCTTTGAGAGGCTATAGAGACTGTTAGGAAACTTCCCTTTATTTATTCTCTCTTATCGTGCGTGGTTATGCTCGTTGGTACTGAGTTACGCCCGTGTTCTTTTGACAGATGGCAAGGGCTAGAGCTACTGTTTCTAGTGGTAGAGGTGAGGTAGCTCCTGAGGCAGTTGTCGAGGCCCTAGTTAGAGGTAGGGGTAGAGATCGAGCCAGAGGTCGTGCTTGTGGAACAGCACCAGCGAGAGGTCGTGCTTGGGAGGTCTCTTCAGAGCCTACGACTAACCTTAGAGGGAACCAGGTTCCTTCAGAGCACGTAGCCTCGCCTTTGTTGCAGGATACTTTATTGAGGGTGCTGAATGTACTTGAGAGTTTTGGTCCAAGCGGTACTACGAGAGGCACGCCAGGCGGTTCTCAAACCGGAGGAGGAGCTCAGACCTCATATCAGCATCATGTTCCACTGGTCCATGATCCAGTAGAGCAGCCACTAGTGGGTACTAGGGTTGAGATTGATCCTGCACCATCTATTGAGGTTCGGGGTGCACCTTTGGCTACATTGACTGAGAGTTAGTAGCGCTCCTATGAGATGTTTAGGAAGATGAACCCACCTCAATTTCACGGTGGAAGGACAGAGGATGCTTATGAGTTTCTGACTACTTGTAGGGAGCTGTTGGATACGGTTGGCTTAGCTGAGTCACACGGGGTTCAATATGTTACTCTTTGGCTTCGTGGGCCAGCCAGAGAATGGTGGAGGACATATTCAGGATCTTGCCTGTGGGATCTCCCACAGTGTCTTGGGAGATGTTCTCTGGTGCTTTTTATGATAGATTTGTCGCTTGGAGTGTGAGGGAGGAGAGTCAGTTGAGATTTGAGAGTCTGAGGCAGGATGGCTTATCAGTCACTGAGTATGAGACCCATTTCTGTCAGTTATCTAGACATGCTATAGCCATTATTCCAAACGAGACAGAGAAAGTTCGTAGCTTTGTGAGAGGATTGACCTATTCTATTCGATAGGCAGTGTTTAGAGTATCTAGAGATGGGGCCTATTTCCAGTCTGTTGTGAGTGCTGCTAAGGAGGCAGAGCTGATGGAGAGAGAAGAGTTTGGGGACCCTAAGATGGCCCGTGCATCCGGTTAGTTTTCTGGTACCTCATCTAGTGGTAGAGGGTTCTATAGAGGGGGTGGCTCATCCCAGTGTCGAAGACCAGTTCATGCATCATTACTGGCTTCTGGGGGTGGTCAGACACATCGTGGGTCTACAGGGCGAGACAACTATGGTAGTTTGTCAGGATCCGCATGTTAGTCCCCGAGTCAAAGGTTTTGTTATGGGTGTGGAGATTCTGATCACTTGATACGACAGTGTCCCTTATCGGGGGGACAAGGTGGGCCCCATCCCAGATCTTCCGTTCAGACTAGACCACGGGCACCACCACCATACAGGGGGCGAGGCAGAGCTCAGACAGATAGAGGTGGCCGCATTTCAGGTAGAGGGGCGAGTGGTTCCATAATCCCACCGAGTGGGGGTAGAGGCATTGCTCAGACAGGCGGTGGTAGGGGACCACATTGCTATGCATCTCCAGGGAGGCCCGAGGTAGAGGCTTCTGATGCAGTCATCACAGGTATTATCCCGGATTGTCGTGATACTCTCTATTTTTCCTTGTCTGAGGCTTCATATGGAGATTGTGAGAGGTAGCTGTTTGCCATCCCAGCTGACTTCTTACTCCTATTTATGATTTTGTTCTTTTCTAGAGACAATATCATTTGATACTTGTGTTTCCTTTCGAATCTATTGTAATACATTAGAAGCTTGTGCACGTGACAACCAGGTTTTGGGGGATTTTTCATTAAGTTAACTTATCATCCGCAATTGAACTTTCATTTTTTTTTAATAACTCTGCATTTTAATGTTATAGTTGGGTTGTAGGCTGACTTGTCTTGGTGGGATAGGACGAGTGCCATCACGCCCGGTTTTGGGTCGTGACAACTTCTCAAAGGTCTGATAAACCAATATGGAAGACACACAACAAAGGTGTCTATACAGTGAAATAATGCTATTGGAAGATGAACTATAATGTCTATCTGATTGATAGAGGGCCGTGGAAACTTCTTTGGAAGTGAAATATCCATTTAAAGTCTCATGTCTTGTTTGGCTACTAAGCAAGAAGGCATGTCTCACTCATGAGGCCCTACAGAAAAGAGGCATGCAGATTTGTTCAAGGTGCTTTATGTGTGAACAGGAAGCTGAAGTGAACAAGCTGCCAGCTTGTGGAATATGTTTTTATGCATTTTGGGGGTTAGCTGTGTGATGCCAAAGACTACCCTGGAGCTTCTAAATAGTTGGCCAGGAGTTGGAAGCAGAGGTAAAAAAGAAGAATGGTGGAAGCTCATCCCAAGATGTATCTGGTGGTCCATATGGAAGGAAAGAAACACTAGGTGGCAGGTGCTTTGAAGCAGAAAATTACTTTTCGGAGGATTAAAAACTGAATAGTCTTCTATGTTTTTTCTTTTTGGGTGTAAACATGATTTGGTGGGGGAGGTGGCAGAAGTAGTTGAGTTCCTAGGAAACTTGTTATCTGAATACCCTTATGGAGGTTTACCCATCACACTATGGGATGTAAGTTTCCGATTCACCATTTCTTGGATGATGAATTTTTGTGAATACAAAGTTAGCCTCATTTAAAAAAAAAAAAAGAAAAGATATACTTCACTGATTCTGTAGGTTTATGTTTGACTTCAAGCTTTTTCTTGGCATCTTTGTGAAATTATTCTTCCATTTTAATTTCTGTCACAACTTTCTGAGGATGAATACTTTGTACCACCACTTTCCTGAGTGTATAAATTTCACTATGTATTTGCAGAACAAAACAGTCTCTATCTTTGAGACTACAATCCGTGTACTCGGAGGTCTAATTTCTGCTCATCTCATTGCAAGTGACCATAACACGGTATCATATTCATATCTATGTTTTCCTTGAGTTTTTAAAAGTATTATTTTCTGAAACTGCAGATTTAAGTCTTCCATGTTTGTTAACTTTAGCCAAGTCGAATACTCTAAGCTACTTTCTCCAAAATATTTTAACCAGGTTCTTTCTAGAACTGCAGGGCATGTGGATTCCCTCTTATGATGATGAGTTGCTTCACTTGGCTGAAGACTTGGCACGGAGAATGTTGCCTGCATTTGATACTCCTACAGGTATGGAATTGGTTTTGGCGATTGTCGATATCAGTTGTGTAGAATCAGTCTTATTAAGATGTTGGGTAATTATGGTGAATGAGTTGCACATTAACTAGGGAGATTATCTTTCTTGTAATTGTGCAACTTTGATTTCGTTCATATAAATATATTGTATCTTACTATCTAAACACCAATTGCTTGACGGAATAGTTAAGCTAAGCGTTCTGTCAATATTCACCTGTGTTCTTTATCTTTTACATAGTAACAGAATCAGTTCCATAGTTGTATTTCTCAAAGTTGGACCTCCTTTTTATGTTTTCAAGCTCCAATGTCCAGTCCTAGACATGCACGACGGGTTAAAGTATTCAAAATTAGTTGAATGGATTGTTGTTTCTGCAGTCTTGGACAATTCTGACCTCATGATATAGCTCTTGGCTTTTAGTTAGGTTCATGAACCATTTTGTATTGCAATTGTTGGTTAGGGTACCCTCTGATAGACGTTCATACTTCCAAATGTTGCATTCTAGTTGGAGGCACTCTAGATTTCAGAAGAGCGAAACAAAACGTAGTTGTGAGATCCAGTGTAAAAGCAGAATATTTAGCAATGATAGTGTTGAATTATAACTTTTTATGGATCAAACAACTATGGAAAGAATTTGAAGTTGGAAAGGATTTGAAGTTGGAAAGGATCGATCATATAGAGCTTGTGTATGATAATCAAGCTGCATTTCCTATTGTTCATATCCATGTTTCATGGGAGGAAAGTACATAGAGAGATATTGCCATTTTTCTTGATAAAATATATTATTGGGACACATTTTCATAAAGTTTGTAAGGTCAAATAATCAACTTAAATACATCCACTAACTTTCTGATTGGCCTTAGTTCTATATGTCACAAGTTTGATACATACAATTTGCTCGCACTAGCTTGAATAAGGGTGTTAAAGAATAGTGTCTAGTTCTATTATATATAGAAGGCTAGAAGCAGCTGAAGCAGGCAACTGTTGGACGACATGCTTGCTTCAACTGCTTGCTTAAGCAGACAACTATCCATTAACGTACCTGCTTCGGCAGCTTGATTTTAAAAGGCTAGCGAAGCAGCCGAAGCAGGCAGCTGTTGGACGACATGCCTGCTTAAGTAGGCATCTGCCCATTGACGTGCTTGCTTCGGCAGCTTGATTTTAAAATTTCCGGAGCAGCTGAAGCAGGCAACTGTTGGACGATAGGTTTGCTTCAGCTACTTGCTTAAGCAGGCAGTTGCCCATTAACGTGCCTGCTTCAGCTAGCTGCTTGATTTAATCTATTTGCATCACATAAAAGGGGACAAAAGAAATAACGTGTATTATTTAATTAGGAAACTACAACTACTTGCTTAAGCAGGCAGTTGCCCATTAACGTGCCTGCTTCAGCCGCTTGATTTTAATCTATTTGCATTACATAAAAGAGGACAAAAGAAATAGCATGTATTATTTAATAAGGAAACTATGTAAAAATTATTATAAATCTACATAACTAATAAGAGTAATATTTCTAACATATAGAAGTGGCTATGGAGCAGCTAAAGCAGGCAACTATTGGATGACATACCTGTTTTCAGTTGCTTGATTTTAAAATTAAAAAAAATAAAAAAATTTAATTGATTATTGAAATTAATCTATTGACGTTACATTAAAGGGGACAGAAGAAATGACATGTATTATTTAATTAGAAAATTACGTAAAAATTACTATTAATCTAGATAAGTATAAAAAATACCATAAATAATAATCTTTGACAAATTCTATCTATATATCATATAAATTGAGACGCTAAAATAACAAATATTGGGCCCTTGCTGGCGCGGGCATCGGTATCTAGTTATTGTAGATATGTTGTAATCAATTAGGGAGATTTTTTTCTTGTAATTTTGTAACCTTGATATCCTAACTAGCACCCAAGGGCATGACCTAGTAGTCAATGAAGTGGTTGAGAGGCATGAGGTCTCAGGTTCGAATCCCAGGAGGAGACGAAAAGCTATATCATTCTTCCCATCTGTCTTCGCTTTGGCGAATAGAGTTACCTAGAACCTATTTCTGGTTGGAGGTGACATGTATCCCGTGAAATTAGTATTGTAAAAAAATAACCTTGATTTCCTAACTACTTTGAAATAGGTATATATTACTACTCTAAAATCCAACAGTTTAACAGAATAATTAAGCTGAACTTTCTCAGTATTCTCCTAAGTTCTTTATTTCTCACAAATTGTTTTTCCACTTCTTTCTTCGGAGGAATGTCCCTACAATTAAAACAAATCATTTTTGATAAAGTATACAATTAAACAAGTCCTAATGCTTTCTAGAGTAGTCCTTGCTCTTGACTGCAGATATTTGTACTTTTTCTTCCACCCATCTGTTTTCAATCCTCGGGAACAAAGCTTGGATTTTTTTCCTTCAGAACCTTCCATGTGTACTCCTGATTGCTTGCCCAACTTGAATATGTTTCTTTGGATTCTAAAGACTTCACCTGCTGTTAGCTTTATCTAGTTGCTCCGCAGGTAATCTTCCTTCTGTTCCAGGGTAGCGACATTGTGTTAGTGGCAATTGCCAAAGATTGACCACCATCTGAAGGGAGTTCAGAGCTGACTCCCTCAGTTGTCTATCATAATGGAATATGGAATCAATTCTGTACCACTTTAGCTTGAAGCCTCTTTCTCAATTATAACCGGGTCATGAAAGGAATACTAATTTTGCCAGCAAAGGATGTTTTAATTAGATATTATAGTGTGAGGTGCTTAATAAAAGATCCTTGGCTTGCCCATCTCATGGTAATTGGTTTTAGATTTCCACGAGGCTTGTCCAATTCTTGACAATCTCCAGTTGCAGCATTGGTTTCTTAGGATATTGTATCACCCACACAAGTATATTATGATAAAAGCCTAATATTTTTGAAGTGTGAATTTGAACCAACACTTTCCTGTCCTTGTAACAAGATGTTACCTCTCTTATATTCTGAATTATTTTTGCTGCAGGAATTCCATTTGGATCAGTAAATTTGTTGCATGGAGTCGATGAAAATGAAAGCAAGGCATATCCCCTTTGTATTCTCCTTTTCTCTTTGCTGTGCTGTATTAGACTTCCGTCTATAGTGGTATTATGGCTAGTGTGGCAGTGGTTGAGATGAAGCAGACATTCCGTATTCAAGCCTGCTTCAGACTAACTTATCAAGAAAAGGGATCTGTGACTGTCCTGTTCTACATGAGTATGCAGTGGATTTGATATTTTGTTCTATGCATGCATTTAATTCACAATCTTTGAAGACGAAAACATCTTCTGCAGCATCATGCTGCCCTATTCCTTCCAAAGAAACAGAAGAGAAAAAAACAGAAGTAAAGAAGAGGACACCAGAGACCCTCTTGAGATGATCCTTTTCAATCTCATCTGACAGACATGAATGGGGCTAGAGAAAACGGCCACCAGACTGCGATTTTTGAATTAAGAATTACTATTCAGTACTTTCAAAAGATTTGACCAGTTTGATGATGTGCATGGGAATTGAGAACCAGTATGACAGGAGAAGACATAATCTACTATTCTACTTGACGTTAGGTCATGGAAAGTGATATATGAAAATATTCTGTTTTACTTGTCTGGAGGACCATGTATGATCAACTTACATATGTTGTGCAGGCCATGGACACTTTATAGATGTCTTTGTTATTAAAGCTGTCTGATACCCCACTTGCTTTTAATTCTTATTAAACTTTTCTTGCCCGAGATATGCACACACATCATCACCCTATACTAAAGCCATATTTTTGGGTGCCTAGATAACATCAACTGCTGGTGGAGGGACACTGACGTTAGAATTTGGGATACTCAGCCGCTTAACTAATGATCCCAGTAAGTGTTATGCTCTAGATCTGATGTATCTAATTTCCATTTAACCTTTGATCTTAGTCAAGAGAACCTTTAGTATTTGTTCAGGTTTACTTGTGCCTATCATGAGTAGTTGTTTGTTTCAGTGGAATGTAAGGTTACACACTTAGATCCTTTTTGGAAATAATGCGACCCAGCATGTATTGTAGGAAAAATGAGTATATCTTTAGGAACCCAGTGGATCTTTTGAAGTTTGAGAATAAGAGTGAAGCTTCAGTTATTACTCTAATGATGGATAAGGTATGGGTATTCAAACAAAGGGCAACATTAAGAATGCTGACTGTTGAAAGGAAAGAGAGCAGATGACAAAAACAGAGAATATTGTAAGGAAGGGAAAGTGACTAAAAAGCTCCAGAATGAATCTATGTCTGCCTTCTTGTGAGTTCTTTTCCATTTTTGTTACGAAGGTAATGGAAAAACAAATTATGAGATTGTTCAACAACCATAGCATTACCGTTAATAATCGCATCTGCATATTTGTAGAAGGGTTAAGAATATACTTGTCTGTTGGTTGATCTTAGTCTGAACAACATAAGAAAAAACTCTCTTAAAATCCTTTTTCAATATGGTTTGTGCACTTCTACGAGTTAAGGGTTATATTGTTTTAGGATTTGTTCAAGTGCGTGTGAACGGTAAAGAGCATCTTGCACCAAAATTATATGGGTGGAACTGTTCTTTCTATGACAGTTCAGTGAGCAAATGCAAAGAATGATCGAAATTGCGTTTCACAGTTCTATTGTTTGGGAGCTTTGGTCTTTAATTGTTACTCTTTGACTTGGTTTAGTAACAACACATTATTTGCATCATCAAAAAGAAAATAGAAACAATAACAACAAATCTTAGATATATTTGGGTTCTTCAACAAATTGTGACTTTCCTTTTCTTTTTGTCCTGATAGATGACTAGTTATACTGTTTTACTTATCCCTGAACAACATTATGTAATTTCTTTTTTACTTTGGAAGTTACTTGGCTAAAAGAAGTAGGAAAAGAAAAGCCTGGACCTGTTTGGGAGTAAGACTTTCTCTTTTTCTTTGGGCAAGTGTGTGGGGTGATTTGAGGTGTTTGCCTGTTTGGTTAAGGCAGGAGAGGTGCCTAATTAGATGTCTGGAGTTTCTTTTGTAGTCATCTTGAGAGTTAACTTTAAAGGTTGTGCACTCATCTGCTAAGTTGCGTTGACTCTTCATTTTCGATGCTGCACCCGTGTTGGATTATCCAAAAATACACTACTTTTGGAGAATCCGACATGCACCCGTCGACATTTTTAAAGAGTTCGAACAACATAGCTCATTCTAGTCTCTAAGAATAGTCAACTCTCTCCATTCTGACTTTTTACAAAGATATTTCCGTCATCCATTAGATATCTAGTGTGGAGTGATTATTAAAGTTTGGACACAAATCTCATTTCTTAAGCCCTTAACTAGCATACCTTCTAAAATTTTCTCAAGTCAGCTGTTAGATTACCCCTTCATTGTATGTTTTGTAAATTGAGCTGGTAATTCTTGCAGTTTTGCTTTGGGAACTTTTGCTTATTCTTGTCATAATGAAACTGCAGTTTTTGAGCAAGTTGCCAAGAATGCAGTTCGAGGATTATGGGCTCGCCGGTCAAAGATCAATCTAGTTGGTGCTCATATAGATGTTTTCTCGGGTGACTGGACACAAAAGGTCACATTCTTTTAAAACTAGGATATGCATTTTGTTATTATGATAGGACGTTTGATTTGACTTGATTCATGATGTTACCCAATTTGAAATACTTATTGCTTTTTATAGATATGACAAAAGCTTCATATGTTGATTCTTTTGTTGCAAAAATCTTGTACAAGTTTGCGAAATATAGCTGGTTTCACTCAGATAAAAGAGCACTGTAGTAGGTTGATGGCTATTATAAAAGCATCAAATTATGATGATAGGGTGTCCTTATTGCCGAGTCTGACTAGTTTGGCTTTGGACATAGTTGACAGCTGAGAGTAATTTTGTATGAAGTGGGCCATTTTTTATGACTCATGGCATGTATCTTTCTCCTAGACTTACTTTAATCAATTTCTTTTGATAAGTTGGAATTACTTCAATCATTTTCATCCCCTTTCTTCTTTTGATGTATAATTCGATTTAATTTAAAAGGAAAATGAAAAACTTGGTTGTCCATGGTCCATAACTTTGCAAAACTTCATCCTCCCAAAATGATATTGCCAGTATTCTATTTATTGGACCAAAAGAACCCCAATAAAGGAGAGTCAGAACACTATCAGCAGCACCATGAATAGGTTGTCAGTCTCAGCTCATCTTTCTTTCCATGTGATCGACATAGTTCAGTGTAGACCTGAATTAAACTGCACAGTATATGATAGGTCTGAGATAGGAAATCAAATAAATCGTTTAATAGTAGCTTTTGGAGACTCTTGTTATTATAATTGTAGAAGATGCTAGATGTTGCATGCATTGTTTATACTATCAACTCTTGAATAATTAATATTTTCACTTTCTATTTCAATGTCGTGGTATTGTTTTATGCATGAATCAAAATGAGAGGTGCAACTTTGTATTCTTTTCAATGTTACATGGGAGAACAAGAGGAAGATACTGGACTGACTTTTAAATCTTCCAATATCAAGGTTCTTCTTTGTAACTTGATTATTTCGATACCTGATTTGACTTATTATCTAAATAGTGAAAATTTGAATTCTCCATAATATATTTGAAGTCATAAACTTGTATATTTAGAATTGTCTTTTGAAATAGTTTTTTTTTGTTTGTTTGTTTGCAAAAACTACTTATTGTTTGTTTTAAATTCAATAATTATGAAATGATAATTCGTAGATTGGATGAGGTACTTTCCTATCACGCATAGCGCAAGAAAACTTAGTGGTATAGTATTCTCTTCAACTCTCCTTCGAAACCTCAACAAGGGTATGATTATTAATAGTAGAGGGGTACAATTGCTCCAAATTGAATAGTAGAGGGTGAAATATGCATGGACATGTTCTCCAGAAAGGATTATGTTAGAAAAAAATTATATGTCCGTGATAGGGGGTGCATGGGATAATAGTTAGACTAATGGAGAGAGTCAAAGGGAATATGCTTCCTGGGGAAGGAGGTTGTATTGAAATATATGAAGGAAAGGAGTCACATTAGCAGTCCAGCTGCAATGGCACTACTATTGGCAATTTGGTGCTAAGTGTGGA
This sequence comes from Solanum medicagineum, assembly GCA_026153255.1. Lineage (NCBI taxonomy): Eukaryota > Viridiplantae > Streptophyta > Magnoliopsida > Solanales > Solanaceae > Solanum > Solanum medicagineum. The sequence continues at coordinate 11,363,887 of JAPFFP010000094.1, read as the reverse complement.
AGAGAGGTAAAAACTTGGGGGTTGACTGAAGGCTTTAGACTGCAGTTTCCAGCTGTGCTGATTGCTTCTATGTGTTGAAGAGGCTACATGAGTAAAAGAATGATGGCTGGACTATGGGCATCAGGATCCCGATTCATGGATCTCTCTAAAAGAATGAAGGCTGGACTATGGGGTGGCACATCGGTGGATTGGATCAGAATTGCTCCTTGATTCCACAAAGTCTTGAAAGTGAAAATAATCTACAAAATCCAAAAAAAGAAACGGAGAGTAGAAAATCAGGAACATCTGAAATCTTTTGAATTACATGATATAGTGTCTGAAATATAGAGGTTTTTTGAACTAAAACTATGTTAAGAATATCTACTTTTTGACTCTTGTAACTTAGCTAGCTATTTCTTATGCATATCTATGTAGTACTTCTCCAAAATAGTGTATTCTGTATAATCCTCACTTGATCACTTTTTTCCCTCTCTTTTGATGACGAGAGTGTTATGAATATCATCTTACAGAAAGTGTGAATATCCTTTCTGTGCTCAAATATTTAGATCTAGTGACTTCTCATAAGTGTTTGGCATTAGATCTAACGACTAGTTTGATGTTTGTAAGATTATTAGAACCTAGACATCTTAACAGTTATGGTTGACTCAACGCTGGATACCTTAAAAGAAATGATTTTCAACTACACATTGACACTTTGGTTTCTTTAGTCTTCCATCTCCACTTAGGATCTGGGATCTTCCATTTTCTTTTTAGCACTCAACTTTGTATTATTCAGATTGGTTTCCTGCGTTTCTTTTGCTTTTCCTTTGCAGTAAAGCAATAGAAAATGTTTATTGCTGTGAGAAATATTTGAGAAGAATATTATTGAATTGTGTCTCTACATTATTACATTGATACCCTATTTATAGATACTATATTAGACTCCTTT
>JAPFFP010000094.1:11352819-11362859 GCA_026153255.1 Solanum medicagineum | reverse complement strand
AATATTGGAGAAGAATATTATTGAATTGTGTCTCTACATTATTACATTGATACCCTATTTGTAGATACTATATTAGACTCCTTTTCCAACTAGGATACTATAATACAATCCTTTTCTAAGTAGGATTCTACATACTATTGTTATTCCTATTCCTGTTCTGAGTAGGATTGTATTTACCTATTCCTATTCTAACAATTGCTTTGCAGGATGCTGGGATAGGGACGAGCATAGACTCTTTCTATGAATATCTCCTAAAGGTAAATACTCAACTGTATGGAACAATTATTTTCTCTATGTCACAAAATGAGTAAAAGGATAAAGGTTTGGTTGTTGGTTAGAGTTATGTAGCTATTAGTAATGCAAGATTTAGTTTCATGTATTAGTTATTCCATCTTCTACCCTGCATAAAGGAATATGTAGATTCCCTCATAACTTATACATGTATTAGTTATATAGAAAAAAGACATGAACCATATGCTATATTAGCAATATTATGTTTTATGTGGATAGAGAAAGGACCAACCAAACATGGTATAACTTATGCTAGATTTTACATGGAAATGATTTCTCCCCATTTTTGTAGCCAAAAAACGTATAGAGTTATGCAAGTTTTAATACATGAATAACTCCTCTCTAACCCATAGCCAGTCAACCAATAAACGAATAGCACTAATTCCACAGTTTCTTTGTTGTAAATCATTAACGCTCATTTCTTTTTGGCAACTAGCACAAAATAATGATCGTAATAGCTTTTCTACTGATGCTATTGCTCCTAGATATGTTTTTGTTGTCATGATTCTGGGCTCAGTAATAGAGCAAATGGGTACACATGATTTGTTTAAGTGACGTAACTATTTTGGGGTTGAGACCTAGATGATTGGTTGACTAATTTTGGACTCCGTTAGTTGTTGGATTGCCTCGTAGGAATTCTTATAGGTATGGATGTGTTACAGTCTGTAATGGTGCCTTCAGTTGTTACTTTCTGTTTTCTGGGAGGAAGCACTCTTCGTGATGAATTCTCCCACTTATTTCTGGTCCCACAAAAATGGAGTATAAGGTCCATTTAGAACTTAAGCGAGAGTTATTGAAGAAATATGGCCAGGGTTTCTAGCTTTATCTCAAAAAGAGAGAGTTGGAACAGTTTAATTGCTAAATCATAAAGTAGACAGAGAGTTGGAACAGTTTTAATTGCTAAATCATAACATAGAATTCATGTTTCTATATTAGTCTTATATATGTTGGAAAGTAGCTTCTTTGTTTTTTGCATATATAAAATCTCATTCTGATTAGTTATAAAAATCCTCGAGCCTCTCTTTATTCACCAAGCTGTGGATGAGCTAATCACTAATGTAGAATATGAGGTTCTATGGTCCATGCTGTTTTTCAGATGATATTCTATCAATTGATAAAACTAGCAAGGGAATCAACCAAAAGTTTTAACCGTGGAGTAGCATTACCAAGAGTCACATTTAGGATAGGAAGTAACAGAAAATGTTTACATGATAGTTTGATCCCCCATGAGAAGAATGAAAATGAAGTTAAATAGATGGAATTTTGGTGTGTAAATGCAAACAATCAGACATGTACACTCAGCGTGCTAGGAAATGATATGATAGATGAAGATGTAATATGTAGAGTAAAAATTGGATAGCTGAAATGAGGAGGAGGTGCTTATGTGATGGAAAGATACCTACCAAAATGAAAGGCACGTTCTATAGAGCAATGTGAGACCAACAGTGTTATAGGAGTGAATGTTGCTTCTCTAGAAGTGCAGATGTTAAAGAAATTGTGCAGTCATATGATATTGGACTACATTTGATAACAACAACATACCCAGTGGAATCCCATTGGACTACATTTGATATTAAAAAAAAAATAGACCAGATTAGAAACGACCGCATCTGACAAAAGTACAAATAGTAACAACATCATTATGTCAAGATCATCAGAGCAATCAACGAAGTGTTACCTTTAGTAATGGGGGAAATTCCTTATTCTAATGAAATCTTTTTGGTAAGAAAGCCTGCCCGCAAGAACTCTGGTTAAGTGTCCTCCACCATAGCTGACATAACATAAAGAAAGGGAACCGGTCCCATGGTCGCCTTCATTTGTAAGGTAAAAACGAATAGACATTCTTGTCTTGCCCATGTGATGCACGACTGGTCAAGAAAGTTCTTATATTTTTTTTTCACTTTTGGTTGAGTCTTAAGTGTACTTTAGTAAGAGTGTGAAGGATCTAGTGACCGTAATTGTCTGTCCACTCAAGGCATTGCAAACAAATGGTTTTCGAAAAGTGTTAGAAATCGTGGTCAACATTTTTCCAGTACAAATAGTAACAATAACAACATACACAGTATATTCCCACAAGTGGGTATGGGAGGGTGGGTTTACGTAGACCTCACCTCTACCTTCGTGAGGTAGAGAGGCTTTTTCCGAGTCAAAAGTGCAAGTAGCACGTATAGATAATAAATGATATAAGTAGCACATATAGAGAATAAATGAGAGTATCAAATGCACTGATCTCTAAGTGAGTTATTATGAGAATTCAAGTGTTAAATGGAGATGAGTAGACTTGAATCATAAAAGACCTATGACTTCTAGGCATGCAAGCTTAGCAAAGAATGATCACAATGAAAAAAAAAGGTTCCATATAGATAGCAACAATTAGGTGGGGTTAGTACGATACACCTATAATCGATCCAGTCTTTGCTTGGAAATCTTTTTAGTTTGTTTATTTGTGCGTTAATGTAAGAATTAAGTGTGGGATTTTGATAATCTTTATTGAGAACCCCTAATGTGCCATAAAAGACAAGTAGCATTTCGATTGAAATAGGCCCCACATATATGACACACAATAATGAATAAAGCGAATTCATATGACTCCCCCTTATAGTTTAGGGTGTCGGCATAGTTGTTGTACTCATTTAAGTGATGAATTATCAATTTCTTTCATTTTGTGTATTTTTATCAAAAGTTTATCTTGTCTATTTCTAACATTCATGATACAAATAATAAGATATTGAACAGTGTTAATTTAGCGAAAAAAAACTCCTTCATCTTGATTGTCTTTTTCGATGATTCCTTGTGACTATTCATGTGAAATGAATTACTTACTTAAGGAAATTAGAAAGCTATAACTTTTGGTATTACCCTGATTAGAGGGTGTTTAGGTAAGCTTATAAGTCAGTCAAAACTAATTAATTAGCATTTTTTTGGCTTATCTATGCATTTGGTGAACACCAAAAGTTCATACTAGCCAAGTTCTTAAAATCAACCTAAGCCTTGTTGATCACCCAATGTATGTATTTTCAGCTTATAAACACTTTAGGTTCACCATTGATCCTTCTTCATGTAAAGATACTTCTAAATCTACATTATTTAAGCTTCAAGGTTATTTCATCATTTTAACAGAAAAACATTTCTCAACTCTTTTTATTAAACACACTAATCACCCCCGACTGATACAGTTTCAGGCTTTCAGCAGTTCTATCCAAAAATGTTATCACTTATTCAAAAAATCAGTTCCAGAACTAAAAGTCATAATCGGCTAATCCACACGGGCACTTACTTACTAGTCCCTGTGTTGTCTGTATTTTCACTGAACTCATTTGATAGTACTTATTCTTTGGACCTAGTTCAACACGAGTTTCATATCTTATTGAATTTTTTTTTGAAGCTGGACAACAATGAATAGTTTCAGATTTATGTTGGCAGAAAACTAGAGTTGCATGTATTTTACTGTTGGGCAGATGGTAAGTTGTACTCACTACGTTTCAAAAAGAATGACCTAGTTTGACTTGACACGCGGTTTGAGAAAATAAAGAAGTCTTTTTAATCTTGTGGTCCTAAATGAAAGTTATGTCAAATGTACCAAAATGCTCTTTAATCTTGGGGCATTAAAGATGCTATGTGGAAAGTTGAAATTAAAAATTTGCCAAAAAAGGAAGTAGGTTGTTCTTATTGAAACAGACTAACAAAGAAAGGAGGTCATTCTTTTTGAAACAGAGCGAGTATTAAGAAAGGACCTCCTTGCACTTCCCTGGGAGTGGAGGGGGATGGGGGAGAGAAAAGGACACGGTGTTGATAGGATGGTTATTTACTGACATTTACATAGTGGAAATTTGGCTATGGCATGGTTGATGAGATCAGACAATATTGTTACCACCATCTTTAAATTTCTGTTCTTTAAGAAGTGCCTTTGTTTCAAAAAGTTTTTTGTTGGCGTTGTTGTTGTCTTGTAATTGACCACTGGAAAAGTTCTGCCTGAAATTTGTTAGTAGTTTAACTGCTTCTTTTACTTTAACACACTACCCAAAGTCCTATATGTTGATTTATATTTATATTCTGGTTTCTTAATCTTAACCCACTTATTCACATTTTCAATTCAGGCTTATTTGCTATTTGGGGATGAAGAATATCTTTTCATCTTCCAGGAAGCTTACAAGGCTGCTATGAACTATCTATTTAATGATCCTTGGCAAGTAATCTTCCTTTCTAAGGCTTGAATTCACTACAGAGAAAACCTTGTCTATATTGCATAGCTGCTGAAAAAACAAGAAAACTAATGTAGTTATTTTTCAGGAAGTATATTGATACACAACTTGTCTAGATTCGTTTAGTTTGAGCATGAATATGTCTTGTAGCATATTTCATGGGATACTTTAGAACAGCCTTTACTTGATTCTAGAAGAGTAATAATTCCATTATTTTACACAGAAATAGAGCATTACAACTCGCTTTACTGTACATAGACTGAGGCTCCTGTATAGGAAGCTTTCTTGTCTGGTCAGTTAACAATATTATTTTCCTTGTACCCTCTCATTTTACAAGTTGGAATTATACAATTTAAAGTCTTGTCTCAACCTTCACCAAGGTTTAACATTCTTTTCTTCTCTAGAACTAAAAGTTCTATGCAAATTTGTTCTTTTCCAATATGTAGGTATGTAGAGGTCAATATGAATTCTGCTGCCCTTGTCTGGCCTTTATTTAACAGCTTACAGGCATTTTGGCCAGGTCTTCAGGTGATTTGCTTATGCAGATATTTAAGCAAAAAAAATTCTTTTGATTGTTAGCAAACCAAATGTTTTCATTAAAATGTTACCTAACTTTTGTGTATTTGTTGAAAGGTTCTAGCAGGGGATATTGAGCCTGCCATTAGAACACATGCTGCCTTCTTCAGCGTCTGGAGAAGATATGGGTTTACCCCAGAGGGTTTCAATCTAGCTACGCTCAGTGTTCAAGTACTACCTTACTGTTGTCTAAATTCTTTTGATATCCGAAGTTTGTTTATGTGCTAGTTCTTTCAACGATGCCCTACCATATGTAAACTGACATAGATTTAGGCAGTGTCTTTTAGAGTGAAACATAATGGTTTGACCTTATATGCACTTAAAACCTTCTTCTGTATGGTTCGGTTGTCCAACTTGCCAGCATTGTGAGCAAACATATAAGGTTAAAAGGTTTTATTTGCCCAACTTTTTCGAGTTGCCCTTGACCATTCTCAAGAAAAGGAAAAGAAAACACTTTTATCGCGATGCCTTTGTTTCATACTCCCTCCACTTCAAAAAGAATGACCTACTTCTATTTAAAAAAGAATGACCCATTTCCTTTTTTTAGCAGAACTTTAATTTCAACTTTCCACGTGGCATGTTTACGACCACAAGATTAAAGGGCATTTTGGTACATTTGACATAACTTTAATTTAGGACCAATGATTGAAAAGTCATCTTTGTTCTCTTTAACTCCATGCCAAGTCAAACTAGGTCATTCTTTTTGAAACGGATGGAGTACATTAAAAAGTTCCATTTGCACAACTTCATCGAGATATCTGTCTCATGCAACTTTTTTCCATTGGGCCATTCTGTAGGACACTTTATTGTTACTTTAGCAAGTATATTTCAGATAAAGTTAGCCATGTTTGAGATTGGAAGTGGTTGTATCGTTTTAGGGATAGATCATTTCGCGTTGCTGTGAAATATAAGCAGTCAGTCTAGCACAAAATCTTTTCCATTTCCTCTTATCTTTTTTTCCATTGAGCTTGTTCCTTCTGTTGTTACTACTTGGGCCGACTGAGCACCTGATTTTATTGCGAGGTCTTTTTAAGAGTGGTTTATTTTCTATATTATTAGTATCTTACTTAATTTCATTTTGTTATTTGCTTACATTGTAGCAAGGCCAGAAAAGCTATCCTCTGCGTCCTGAATTGATTGAGAGCACATATTGGCTGTACAAAGCTACCAGAGATCCTAGGTCTGTTGTTTGCTCTTGAATTGTTTTTCTTATGCCTACCTTTTTCGTTATCTAATTGAACTCGTAACTCATTCGCTGATTGGCACTGCCTTTTTCATAGGTTATATCATGTGAAGGCTAAAATTTTAGGCATGTGCAATCTTCAGCAGATTAGGTTTTTCGTTTGTTCATTCATTTATTTGCTTTGGAGTTCTATTCAATCTTTTAATAGCGCTGAAATTAAAGGAAAAGCCACAACCAGGAAACATCTTACAGTGAATTTGTTGGATATCTGAGTAACCTTTCTTGCATGAGATTAACATCTGTTGGTCGATAGAAGCATGCTCATCACATATATTAGTCTTCTTTATTCCAGAAAAACCCAGACAAAGATTTCCTATAAAGAGGTATTCCTAATTTTTCTATAGGCAACCCTTGTAGAGTTTCAGACTTGTGATCTTTGATTTCACCAAAGTATTTGACAATTTGTTATAGCCAGCGAGTTTAATCTGAATGTGTATGAAAGTAACCTCACAAATTAAGAGTTACTACTTATCTGAGGCACCAAAGAGGTCCAAATAGATACATAGCAAAAACTCAAGCTCCCACAAAAGGAAGGGAAGTTGGTTCAATCAAGTAAAGTTTCTGCCATATGCATCCAGCATGAAGCCAAAAGAGCTCAAACATCTGTATTTCAATCTATGGTTCTGTTTTATCATCAAAGCATCTCTGATCTCTAATTTTATTTTTCTGCCCAAAGGATGAAAAATGCAGCTGGGGTCTGTGATCTTTGATTTCACCAAAGTAGTTGTGACAATTTGGTATAGACTTCACCTTGAATCTGGTTGTGTGGACGGAGTCACCTGGTACCTGTTGCTGATGGGAGGTGGCACGTAACCCGTGGAATTAGGCGAGGTGCGTGAAAGCTGGTTAAGACACTATAGTCCTCAAAAAGAAAAATTAGGCTTACTTCTACTTATCAGAGGCACCCCAAGAGATCCAAATAGATGCATAGGAAAAAGTCTAGCTTTGATAAAAGGAAGGGAATCGAGGAAGTCAATTGAAGTGGCTGTGACGTATACATCTAGCATAATGAAAACCAACAACAACATACTCAGTGTAATCCCACAGGTGGGGTTTGGGAAGGGTGGTGTGTATGCAGCCTCATGCTTACCTTGTGAAGGTAGAGTGGCTATTTCCACAAACCCTCGGCTCATGTATATATCCAGCATGTTACACAAAAAGCCAAAAGAGCTCAAACATCTAGATTTCAATCTCTATGGTTCTGCTTTACTTTTGAGGCATCTTCGCGTGACCATGTTCCTTTGGTGTTTGGTGATGAAGTTAATCTATTTTAGGCGGACTTAACAGAATACACTCCACTGTTATTGTCCTTCCATATTAGCTTGTCTGGTTCCAGATAGATTCTGTCTCCATCCAGCTTTGTTGGCAGCTGAAACACCTCTTCTATATCCCAGTCTTTGAAATACCTTTTGAATGACAATTTCCAGCCATTTTGAGACCAGCAAAGTGCGACTCTGTACTCTCTTCTCCATGGAAAAATACATAATCAAAAACTGATTCTTCAAGGAAATCTGACCCATTTAAAGTATCCTGCCAGAATTTCAACTTTTTCTCACTGCCAATAGGGAAGCTAATGTGTGTGGTAAATTGCTTCCTTAACTTTCTGATATTCTTCTTAACTCCCACTCCTTGTGTTCTTTTCACAGGCTTTGTACACCAGAACCTACTACACTAATATTAAGCGTCGTTACTTGTTGAATCTTCTGATTCCAAGCTATACCTTTACAGCCATTTAAGCCGCAGGCTCTTGTTATTAGATCAAGTTCCTTATTACCTAATCCACCTTGCTTCCTTTTCTCGGTCACCTTGCTACGCTGGAGGGAAGTTGTTTTCTCATTATCCCCCTCCCATCAAAAGTTTCTCCTCCACTTATCAAGCCTCATCTCATTAGCAGACTTTTTGGGACACCATTCATTGGTGCAATTCCCCCTCCCAGAGTTATGTATTTCTCTTTTAAATTGCTAGCTTCTTCTCAAACTTCCCTAACCATTTCAGATACGCTTATTCTTATTCTTTGCTTGGTTATATGTCATGAAGCAAGCTTAAGTAACCTCACAAAGTCAGTAGGTATGTCATGAAGCAAGCTTAAGTTCTCAGGTTTTACATTGTAATTACCAAGTGCAAGTAGCGGCAAACTGTCTGCAACAATGCATTTGAAGTTTTGAAAGAACTATGAACATTCCTTGTTCCATTTGTATAGTTGAACGTTTCCTTACACTTCGAGTTATTCATGTGATGCGTGTCTAAGTTGTGCTTAATTTATGATTTTCTAAGCAAGGTAAATTTAACTTGTTACCAACAACGTCTCAGTCATACACAATTTAAGGTCCACTATATGAACTGACCATGTTTCTTCATTTAAATTTATCTCAAGCCAACCGCATACAAAATAAAATAAAAATAAAATAATCAGAATTTAATTTAATGATATGGCCATAAATACTTTCCCATGCTTCTTTAGAAACATTTGCTACTTCAAAATTAATTTGCTTCCAGTTCTCCAAAAACAAAAAGGAGACTCCAGAAAGGGTGAGAACTATTAATGACTATGCACCGTCTGAGTAGCCTGAATGGTCATTGGATACGACCTGAAACATTCGAACAAAAGGATTTTAAACTCTTTTTCTTTCTTCATTGGATTCTGCCGCTTAAAGGGCAGCAATTTAATCAACGCCCAGAGACTATGGTTTAGAGCCTTATTTTTCTTCCAATTTACATTATTAAATCATTTGATGTAGGTATCTTGATGCTGGAAGGGATATGCTTGCTAGCTTGCAATATGGTGCTCGATGCACTTGCGGATATTGTCATATATCTGATGTTGAATTTCACAAACAAGAAGATCACATGGAGAGCTTCTTCTTGGCAGAAACTGTAAGGAACAAGGCACAGTTTTATTTGACTATGTTCTATCTGTGGTATATCAGTTTATTCCTGTTTTCGTCAAGACAGTATGATATGATTATATGAGGGGCTACCTACATGAAAATATACTATCCTGTGGGTGCTATCTACTTTTGGATATTATGAAGAGATAAAACGCTGGAAAAAGTAAAAATACAAAGTACAAACAAAACATCAACTATTCCTCAATTCCAAACAAGTTAAGAATCAACTATATGAATCCTCACCAACCATGTTCCTCATTTATATGAGGATTCATCATGAATAAACAAGTTTTACATTGGATGCCAGCCTACTCCAACCCTCCGCCTTTATCCAGGTTTGGATCCAACGAATGTGAGCAAGATCACATAGACAGTTAAAAGTGAAAGTAAAAGAAAATAAAAAATTTCAGCAGTTCTTGAATTATTTCTTAATTTGAATATTTGTCCTTTTATTAGTGTACAGATGTTTTACTTTGAATTTTGTGTGTCAAGCATCTTTAGTCCTTTCTGTAGCAGGATTCAGCCAAACTAATGAAAACTAGTAGCCCTTCCAGCTTCTCTGATTCTCCAGGCCTTTTACTGCCTCCTGACCATATAAACCTTAGCTACAGCAAAACGTTGTTGTGAAGCCTCATGAAGCACTTAGGTGGCATTGTTTTTTAAAGTAGGATTGGGTTGGGCATCTTATAGGCGACTAACTCAGTGACATGATTAAGGCAATTATCATTTCTCTTGTTATTTCTACAGTTATCCTAGATGGAAAGTCATTAAGGGACAGCAAAATCAGGTGGGTGTCACAACTACTATGATACCATATACAGTAGTCTCGTTCATGGATGT
>JAPFFP010000094.1:11339507-11352719 GCA_026153255.1 Solanum medicagineum | reverse complement strand
GTCATTAAGGGACAGCAAAATCAGGTGGGTGTCACAACTACTATGATACCATATACAGTAGTCTCGTTCATGGATGTAACATTGTAGACAATTAATGTCCGTTGTTAGTCATCTAAAGCAGTTTCAGTTGACTTCAAATACTACGTTGAGGTGTTCAACTTTTTCTTTTTGATCCTAAATGTTAGAATAGGAATAGGATTACATACTCCTATTTAGAATTGGAATAGGAATAGTATGTTGTTTCCTAGTTGGATTTGGATTAGGTTGTAGTATCTACAAATAGGGTCTTTATGTAGCAATGTGAATACACAATTCAATAATTTTTTTCCCCAATATTTCTCACATGGTATCAGAGCTTCTACTGTCTTGGTAGAAAATCAAAGAGATTCCGTTGCCGGCGGGTGGCTATGACTCATATATGCTGCCCCTCTGGCCAATGGTTATGTTAACAAAAGTAGGGTCTCAATATTCTCACTGGTCCTCGTATTAATTATATCTGTAACAAGTTAGGTGCTTATGATTTGTATGCACCAGCTTGAGGGGGATTGTTAAAATAGGAATAAGATTATATACTCCTATTTAGAATTGGAATAGGAATAGTATGTTGTTTCCTCCAAAAGATCTAAAAGAAAGAAAAAGAGAGAAAATGCTCCCAGACACGAGATTCGAGAAAAACACCTAAGGTCCCTCGTGGATCTCAGGATTCCCATTCCGGTGGACTTCCTCCACCGGAATCTTCTTTTTTCTTCTACCCAATCATCATAGCTACCGGAATATTCCTACCAAAACCTTTTTTTCTTAACAAGTAAACAACATGAAGGAACTGAATTCTATTCTAGGTGGACAAGTGGAGTCCCTTCCCACTACATACCTGGGGATGCCTTTGGGTGCTAAATCAAAGTCCAAAGAGATTTGGAATAGTGCAATAGAGAAGTGTGGGAAGAAATTGGCTAGATGGAAGGGGCAATACTTGTCTCTAGGAGGAAGAGTAACACTTATTAACTCAGTTCTAGATGTTATGCCTACATATATGATGTCTTTATTTCCCATTCCAGCAGGGGTCACAGATAGATTGGATAGGATTAGAAGGAAGTTTCTATGGCAGGGGAACAAAGACAGGAAAGGCTACAATCTGGTTAAGTGGAAAGATCTGTTAATTGAAAAAAGATTTGGGGATCTGGGGATTAAAAATTTACAGAACCATAGTAAAGGCCCTCAGAATGAAATGGTTGTGGAAGTATGCTAATGACAAACAAATATTATGGGGGAAAGTCATAAAAACCAAGTATGAGAGTGAAAATAAATGGACGACAAAGGAAGTAATTTCCCCATATGGTGTGAATTTATGGAGATCTATAAGGACCTTGTGGGATGATTTCAAGATCAAAACTAAGGTCAAAGTTAGGAATGGGGAAAAAACAAGTTTCTGGGAAGATGACTGGCATGTGATGGGGGTTTTGAGGAATATCTATCCAGACATCTACAACTTAATGCAAAATCAGCAAAGGGCAATTGCTGAAATGTGGACACCCAGTGGGTGGGAAATCAGCTTTAGAAGGCAAGTAAATGATTAGGAAATCACAAGAGTTGCAGAATTTTTTAACACTATTGGCCAATTTAAAGGAATTCAAGAAGGGGAAGATGAGCTTAGGTGGCAGGGCAGTGATGGAGGAATCTTCAAGGTAGGCAAAGCATACAGATGGTTGAATAATCACAATCAACATAATGTCAAGTGGCCATGGAAAATTATTTGGAAGGTAAATATTCCATACAAGGTGGCATGCTTTATTTGGCTCTTATCTAAGGAAGCTGTCCTTACTCAAGACAATTTGATGAAAAAGGGGATAACTCTATGTCCCTGATGTGTTTTTTGTGGAGAACCAGTAGAAACTGTTAGACATTTGTTCCTTCACTGCAAGATCACAGCTCAGCTTTGGAGGCTATTCATAAACCTAAAAGGTCTCTCTTGGTCTATGCCAGGAAAGGTTACAGAAGCTCTTCAAAGCTAGGAAGAAGCTGGATTCCAAGCAAGAAGCAGAAATCGATGGAGAATCATACCAGCCAGCATATGGTGGACCATTTGGAAGGAGAGAAATGCTAGGTGTTTTGAGAGCATAGAGAATAGTATAGAGCAAATCAAATTGGATTGTATCTTGATTCTTTGTTTTTGGTGTAATCAGATTTGGTCTAATGATCCTGTATCTATTATTGATGTGCTAGATTCATTGTAGACATAGGATCATAGGATCTGATTTACTTGTAAATATGGCCTTGGTACAGCCCATGTACTGATCTGTTCCTATTGATACAAAGTTACCAGTTTCAAAAAAAAAATAGTATGTTGCTTCCTAGTTGGATTTGGATTGGGTTGTAGTATCTACAAATAGGGTCTTTTTGTAGCAATGTAAATACACAATTCAATAGTATTTTTCCCCAATATTTCTCACAGCAAACATGTTCTGTGTCCTAACAAGTAATCCACTATTCTTTCTTTAGATAGTTTTCTTAACTAACTTAGACTATCTATATTGTAGCCATGTTTAGATTCAAAACTTCTTTCTTTCTCGGTTGTGTATGAGCACACACTTATCTTCTTTCTTTATAGATTTCATTAAAGAGTACCAAAAAGGTACAATCAAGAGAACAAACTAGAAAATTTCCTTTTACATGTTGAAGGAATGCAAAAGATTTAACATAGAGTTTATATCCGATACAATAGTCTTCCTACACCATAAGTACAGATTTTTCAAACATCAAGATTTAACTTGAAGTATGTTTTCCCTCCTATCACTAAAACATCTATTATTCCTCTCATATCATTAAACTAATCACTGTTTTGATAAGTAATGACAATGTGTTATGGGTGATAGTGACGCTGATCTTAGCTTAGTACAAGAGAAACAACCTTCTGGTGTTTATGCTAATTGCTTTTATTTTATCTAAGAAAAAACAGAAACAAAAGTAATGTGTATTATACAACATTACCAGTCTGGAAAAGAAGTAATGTGTATTATATTTGAGGCTGCTCTCTCTTAGAAGTACTGTCTGTCTTGACCTGAAAAAATGCATGATTATTCATGACAATCATCTGTAACAAATCTATGCTCTGTCTATCTGTCCATCTATTGATCTAATCGATATTCTACTCTTTTTTTCAGGTTAAATATTTGTGGCTTCTTTTTGATTTAGGTGCTGGTCCAGATAACCTGGTTGAGAATGGCCCATACAAGTAAAACACCTATAGCATCCTTCATATTCATTATCTAGCATTTCTTTGAAGCTTTTGTGCTTCCCATCCTCTATTCGCACAAAGGAAAAAATAAATATATCAAAGGGAGAAAAAAAAAAAAGAAAACTCACCACTTTCTGTTCCATTTCCTTTACTTTTTTTATCCACCATCATCCTTTCACAACACTTATTATACTTGATGGTTTTTGTTTTTCTTTCTTTAAAGGTATATCTTCAGCACGGAAGGCCATTTATTGCCTGCAACTCCTCAAATATCCTTAGTACGTGAGCATTGTTCATACTTCGGATCATATTGTAGGAACAGCAATTTGAGACTGAAAACTAGTGCAGAAACTAATTCCACTGGCTCTCAAACGCGATATGTAGATTCCAGTGTTTTATCGCGCTCCAGTTATAAAAGTTCTCCTGTTTCTGGTTTGAAGGTCAGAAATTTAATGGTAAAGGTTTTCGTCGACTAATTCCATTTAAATTTTGGTTCAATCATTGAGAGTTTTTCTGATAGAGTAAGTGTATTAATAACAGTATCAAGAAGATGCAAGAATTATAAGATATGACATTTGAGCTTACAAAAAATCTCTGGCTGACTATACAAACTATCTAAGCCAGACCGAGTGAGTTAATGAAGTCCCTAAGTTGTAAAGCATTAACAGCAGGATGTGAGTTGGACCAACTAAACAAATTGGCAATACACCTAGCTTCAAAATGCCTAAAGCAATTGACTCCCCATTAAAACATCTCTGATCCTCTTTAACCAAATAAACCAAAAAACACAAGCAGGTGTCATGAATCAGATCTTCTTGATGGCTTTGTTAAATCTCCATAAGCTCCAACTCTCATAATCATCCTTAACTGAAAGGGGTGTGGTCCAATTGAAACCAGAGACACAAAAAAACATGCTCCATAATTCTGAGTCCACCTCACAATGAAGGAGGTGTCTAGTGGTTTGAACCTTTTTTTTGCACATATAGCATCTGATTGGGAGCTGGATTTTCCCTTTCTTTTTTTTATTTTTAATTGTTGTCTTGGGTAAGACATGCCTCATATAGAGCTGTCCAGGTAAAACAAGCGACCTTAGGAGGTAGCTTGTCCTCCAAATGAGTTTCCAGGGCCAGGTATCTGTCATGGGATTTCTAGAGCACTACTGTTGGTACCCTTCCTGTACTGTATTAACTCCTCCTGTTTGGTGTCCCCATTTGAGGTTATCATCTCCACAGGGATTAATGTGAATATTGTAGTGTAGCAAAAAGATCTACCTGATCATTCACTTCCCAATCATGCATGTTCCTTCTAAATATCAGGCCCCAATAGGTCCTTTCTCTATTAGCAGCAATAGCAGAATTGGGATCTGAGCAATTCTGAAGAGATCTGGGTAATCCTACTGAAGAGTGTTATTGGCACGCCATTTGTCTGAATAAATTTTAGGAGTGAACCACTGTCCAATTCAAATTAAGCATTCTGATGAAATGTGTCCACAACATCCCAATACCCTTCCACAGTCCCACTCCAAAAGGAAGTATAGTGGTATCTATGCACCATTGATTCAGCCTCCCATGCTTAGTATGATAACATCTTTCCAGTGCCCTCTCTCTGGCAAGTTGTATCTCCAAAGCCACTTCATCATCATCATACTTATGTTGTGGGCAACAAGGTTCTTAATGCCAAGACTTCCTTGGTATTTTGATTGTGCGACTTTCTCCCATTTGATGAGGTGATATTTGTGTTCCTCCCTGTTGCCTTCCCTGAGGAAGTTCTGTCTTATCTTGTCAATCTGTTCTATAACCTCAGTTGGCATTGGGAGCAGCGCCATGTGATAAGTAGGCAAGCTGTCTAGAACACTATTGATGTGTTACTCTGCCACCAAAGGAGAGAAATTGCATTTTCCATGTCGCCAATATCTTCTCAAGCTTTTCAATTACCCTAGTCCAAATTTCAATGGATTTATACTGAGCACCTAGAGGAAGACCCAAATATGTGGAAGGAAATGAGCCAATGTTACAGTCCAGGATATCAGCCTGCTCCTCTAGGTTTAAAACTTCATTAACTGGGTAGATTGTGCCCTTTAGCATATTCATGTGTAAACCTGAAATAGCTTAAAAAATAAATGAAGTTAGATTAAGCTGTGTCACTTGTGATCTTTCAGGACCACAGAAAATCAATGTGTCATCTGCATAGAGCAGATGAGATACATTA
The DNA here is from genome assembly GCA_026153255.1 of Solanum medicagineum. Taxonomy (NCBI): domain Eukaryota; kingdom Viridiplantae; phylum Streptophyta; class Magnoliopsida; order Solanales; family Solanaceae; genus Solanum; species Solanum medicagineum. The sequence continues at coordinate 11,347,279 of JAPFFP010000094.1, read as the reverse complement.
GCTTGAGATCCCAGGTCTCTTCCTATCTTAAGTGGCTCAATCCAATGCAAAGAATGAAATTCCCCTTGTTTGATTTTGTTTAGCTAATTAAGCATGACAGTCTGGTGAAAAATTGAACATAAGTCTTAGGTCTTTTTGTGAGATCCAAGTTGCAAGGCACTGTCACTTCCTTGATAGGATTCCAAATTTTGTACAGCTTTGTCTTCTAGTTGAAAATTTTGCAAGCTGAAGTTTCTTATTATTGCATCAAATATGTTCAATCTAATACTCCCCCTATCCTATTTTATGTGGCACACCACTTTTTCTTCTGTCCCATAAGGATGTATTTTTTATATTTAGAAAAAAGATTAGCTTTAAACTTCTCATTTTACTCTTAATGAGATAATTTATAGCCACATGATTGTCTCTGTCTTGATTTAGACTACAAGTTCCAAAAAAATTCTTTTTTTCTTAAGCCCTATACAGTACTCCCTCCGTCCCATTTTGTGTGGCACCCTTTGACTTGGCACGGTGTTTAAGAAAAAAAGTAAGACTTTTGAAACTTGTGGTCTAAAATCATTTTGAGATATTTGTGTGGTTGAGAATCATTTCATTAAGGGTAAAAGGGAAATTTCAAGGTTAAATTGTTTCCAATTAGAGTACTGTGACATTCTTTTTGGGACGGATCAAAAAGGAAAGGATGCCACATAAAATGGGACGGAGGGAGTATTTGTTCCTTCTGGAACCTCGTTGATTTGGTAATCTTTAAATCTCTGGTACTTGTTTCCTTTAATGATTTTCAGTCCTTCAATTTTTCTTCGTATTCTGCATTGGAATCTTCTTCCTTGATTGCTTCCTTGACTTTATTTAGTGGCCTCCTCCTTTTATTCCTTTCCATCTTTATTGCTGGAAAGATTTGATTTATTTGAAGTCCTTCCTTGTCGGGGAAACTTCTTTTTTCCGGTTGACTGACTTGGTAATTGAGTAAGTCGATTTTCCATACTTGACTTCATATATTTTGAATTTGAAGGACTATCAAGAGTTTAGTGTTACGTGGCAAAGGTTTTTTTTTTTTGTCTTCTTTGTACTTTTGTTGCAAACAGAAAGTATAGGTGGATACTTGGATATAACAAATGAAATCAGCATTATTTTTCAGAAGAGGTACACATTCATATTCTTGGATGTTACTCTACAGAGAGAAGATTATCTAGCTGTTGAGCAGGAGAAAATCACAACCACAAATAACACTGTTTTACCTCCTGATTTTAGCAGGCCATCTATAAAATCTGTTGAGATATCCGACCAGATTTGATTTGGCAGTTGTAGCAGTTGTGACAGTCCTATTGGACTCAAATTAACAGCCTTATTTCATTGACGAAAATCAGGAGGTAAAATAGTGTTGTTTGTTTTATATTTCACCATAGTATCATAGAACTATCAGCTCTGAAGACAACTATCAAATGTAACCTTGGTAGATTGATAGTTGTCTTCGTAGCTGGCCAACAGAAATCCTTGTGAATACGTAGCATGGTCTTCTGAACACCTTCATGTGTGTTATCATGAATCCCAGACAAGATAGAAGTTACTAATGGTGAGTTTGGCAAGAGATAAACCCTGTCTTTGAAGAACAACCGCCCATCACAAAACACTCAAATCACCATCCATTTCTCCCTGTTTGAAGTTCCTGAAGAAGACTGCTTGACTTCTTCCCGGACTTACTCAGATATCAAAAACTTCCTGCTGAGAAATAGCAAGTAACATGTCTTCAATCTCTTCTCATAGCGATAACGCACCTGCAGAAGTATTCAAATGCCTAGCCTTGAATTCCACCCAAAAATTAATCCTCGTCAGCTTGTTAAGCCAATGCTGTTGAGGAGTAGTAAGGAGTTGATCTAACAAATTATTTAAAGTTGTAGTGATCCGTACGAATTAGAAAGGCTGGACCCAAGAGATAAGGCCTCCAATTTTGAACAGCCTTTGTCAAGCCTATCAATTCACGTTCATAAGCTGGAAGTTTCAAGTGTCGGTCAGCTAGCTTATGACTAAAAATAGCAAGGATGTCCTTGTTGTAGGATTGCTCCTATTCCAACACCCATAGTGCCATTCTTCTTTAAAGATTGGCAACAGTAACACCAGGGCAGCAACAGTGTTATCAAAGGTGCGGTTAAAACGTGTTTATTAAGCCCTGAAGTGAGGCTCAAAATGCATTGAGTGCTTCAACTTGCTTAATGTGCACTTCAGCGTCGTTATCAAGGTTCTAAGACGCACTTTTCCTTGCCAATGAACTTCTTGTGAAGAGAGTTCTAAACAATTGATATTTCACTTTATCATAATTCTTTTTCAATTTCTTTGTTTATATATTTGTCATTCATGCTTATAAATTACTCCCTCTGTCTCATTTGTCACCCTTGGACTTCGCACGGTGTTCAAGAAAAAAAAGGGGAACTCTTGAAACTTGTGGTCTAAAACAATCCGTAGATATTTGTATAGATGGAATTCATTTCATTGAGGGTAAAAAACACATTTTAAAGTTAAATTATTTCTAACTATATCAAAGTGGCATTCTCTACGGGATGGACCAAAAAGGAAAGGGTGTCACATAAAGTGGGACAGAAGGAGTATTAGTCTTGGACTAAACTTATATATTTGCATTTTCTTTTCCTTCCTTTGCGCCTTTTTTCATTAACGCCTACACTTTATTTGTGTTTCGTGCTGAAAGCCCTAATGAACCTTAGAGCTTTTTGGCACTTTTTGCCTTTGATAACACTCGGCAGCAACTAATGCCTTTTGAAGAGCTTTAAAAGATGCAAGTGCATCATCATTCCACTTAAAAGAATGTTGCTGAAGCATACTTGTTAAGGGGAGGTAATCAGACCATAATTTTGGATGAATTTATAGTAATATCCTGTCAATTTTAAGAATCCGTGCAGCATTGCTGTTTTATTGTGGATGAGGTCAGCCCGCCGCGACTTCAATTTACTAACATCAGCTGACACACACTATACCTATGTTTGAGACCATGTGGCCTAGATGAGCTACTTGATTTTCGCCAAAGAAACATTTGTGTTTTTTGCTTGCAACAACTTAAAGATGATTCGCTTGTGTGACAAATTATCCTTCCAAGTCTTGCTATACACAAGGATGTCACCAAAAAAATAGAAGTACAAATTAACGTAGGTCTTCTCGGAATAACTCATTCATCAATGCTTTATAGGTAGAAGGAACATTAGTCAATCCAAATAGCATGACAAGGAACTTGAAATGACCATGATGCGTTATGAAAACTGCCTTCTCAACATCTGTGGTATCCATGCTGACTTGATGACAACTGGAATGAAGATCAAGCTTGATGAAAAAGTGTGTTCCATGCAATTCTTCAAGTAATTCCTCCTCTATTGGAATAGGAAACTTGTCTTTTACAGTTTTGGCATTTAGCCCCTATAATCCACACAAAAGCGCCATGTTTCATCATATCTCGGACTAGCAGTACAGTGATGAGAATGGAAAATGATTAGGTCAAATAAGGCCTTGTTGATACATTTGATCACCCTTTTCTAAATCTCATCTTTCTGAACGTTAGGATAGCGATAGGGCACCAGACCAGTTCCTGGTAGTAAGCATATGTGATGGTTGCAGGAATGCATAGGAGGCAGACCTACAGGTTCTTGGAATAGGTCATTGAATTTCAGTAATACCTACTCGACTTCATCTTGCTTAGAATCCTGCGAAAGATGTAGGTGTGGGTGAAATAGTTGTCGTCCATGTGAAATGATCTGCTTCCTTTTACTTGTAAGCTCGTGGTCAATAAAGCAAAATTCCATGGAATAGGCCCTTGTGTATGCAATCACTTGATACCTAGGACAATATCAAAAGCGTCCAACGGAATCACATATAAATCAACATCCAAAGGAATGGCTAACTACACAACATTGCACTGTTGTGCAAATGCCCAAACTGGAAATCTTCTCACCATTTGCCACTGATACATTGAGATTTCTGCAATGTTGGATTGGCAAGTTTCAACGTTGGGCCCCCGTTGAGCTAATAAAACTGTGTGTACTACTTGAATTCACTAAGCTAAGCAACTACTTATTGGTTACAACTTGTAACTGCATAGTATTTGCATGTTCCTTACCTGTGATAGCATGGAGTGAGATGGTAGGCTCTCCACTATCCGTTGGTATGTCTTCAGATTCTCTATGCTCTCTTTTTAGCCAAAATGACTTTTTGCACAGATGGCCTTGAAAATAAGGACCAGCACAGTTGCCATGTGAGAAGCAGCTAATTAAACCCACTTTTTCTTGATTGGCTGTACACTGGTTAGACAAGAATTTCTCACAATGATGAAGCCAAATAATAGGATCTTTACTTCCATCATAAGCAGGCAAGTCTAATTTAGTGTATCTGGAAACTATAGCTCTTCCTCCATTGTTGTCATCAGTATCAAAGTAGTTGTTTTTTCCTTCTAGACGCACATCTAATTGTTCACCTGCATTAAATATGGTCTCAAACTTCAACTCCCTTTGCACATGCCATGGTGCAGATTAAGGATTCAATTTGTTGCGATAGTTGCTGGAACTTGGCGTCCATCCTTGCTTCTGAAGCTGCTAAGTTTGGTCTTCCTATAAAAGGGTTCGCAACTTTGCTTCTACAATATTTTCGTCCATGGTGACAAGCTCTGATACGGAATTGTTAAAGCCCCTAGTTAGGACCGAATCCAGTCAGGCCGAACACTCAGGTCTAAGTCCTTATTATTGTTCCTTGACCTGCCTATGATTGCCGAATTTTGCAATCAATTCAGGGAATTGCCGACCTTGTAACTTGTTTGAGAAAGTTCCGAATTTTTGTGACTTGATAAAATCCAACCTGTTTTATGAATAACGTCAACTCTCTTAAATTGAGTTTACAGTAGCAAGAGTCCTAACAAATCGGAAAAAGCAGTAAGTCCTATATAACTGAAATAGCAAGTCCGAATCTACTCAGGGAAGTTTTATTCAACTAACAAAATAATTCAGAAAATATGAATATTATCTGTCCTATTAATTCTTGCTTGTGGAATATTGATTCCTGACAAACGCATCAATAACATACTATCCGTAGTAACTATTTCTCCTTCTGATCTTTACTCGAGGTCTCATGGTTCCTTTCTTGCTGGAATCTTGAAATCTATAAAAGAAGGGGAAGTAATTTTATTAATCTAAATGTATTAAATCCTTTGGATGTGCCAAAATGAAAGATTTCATGCAAAATGGGGAGAACCTCCATATTTCTGTACATTTATTCTATTCATATGGATGCCATGGCTAGTGATGTTCTGGCTACTTTTGCCCCCACCCTATCGCCCGAAAAAGAAAAAATAATAAGATTTCTGAGGTACTGGAAGATTCATTTTCACTCACAATGCTGAGGAATGTTTGCTTTATGACAGGGACTCTGCCCAGGGCTAACCTATGGTCAAAGGTTTGGCATAGCATTCATGGATCCGGTGGATTCAAGTACTGAGGATGAAAATTCAACTCATAGGGAGACAACTGAAAATCAGAGCCATTCAGTTGTGTTGATTTCGGACCCCGATCCTGAAATTCCCGTATCGGGTCCTCATGATGATCATGACAATGGCCCAGCTCATGCGCCCCAAGAAGAAAGTCCCTCTTCTAAACCAAAAAGGTGACTGGTGGCAACCTGTAATGGATTTTCTGTCCGTTAAGGACTTCTCAGAGTTGGTCATGATTTGGAACAGGTTCAAGCTTCAACGTCCTGGAACATTAAGTCTGGGTTCTGCTAGTGTATGGCGATTTGACTGATCTGTTGGGACTAGATGGTATTTGTGCAAGTCAATCATGATTCTTCATTGGTTATTAGGACTCAGAGTCATATACATCTTATACATAGAGCTGGTATCCTGCAAGAACGTTGGAATCAGCTGCTGACTTAAAATATGTCTAACAAGGTGTCGTCCAGGACTTTTTACTGTATACTAAGTTTGCAAACCTATTTACTGTTGCAACGAAGTTGGGCAAGACTCAATTTTTGGTGACCAAGATCAGAGACCTGAAGGGAGAGTGATCATTTTTTGGACATTTAAATATTGCTTACTCAAGGTATTGACTCTGTTCCCTGGTCTGTTATTTTGCTCAGGCAATTTACTTTTAGTTTATACCCGATTTCATGTTGTAATATATTCAATCAGTGTTACAGTACTTTGGACCACAGGTTCTCTGGTCCTATGGTGCTGCAAATTTGGAACTGCTGATACTTGTAGTTGAGTTTTAGCTCAAAATTGGCTTGAGAGATGAACAAACCAGTTTCACGTTGTGAATTAACAAATCTGATTTTTTAAATTAAAAGGCCCGAGTTGAATTCTGAACTTTTTATCCATCTCTATGATTTACTTCATGTCTGCATCAACCAAGTATATTACGCCAAGTGTGCAGTCGCTCATCTTTCCTATTTTTGCACACGGCAAAAAACGTATATCCAAAGAGTAGAAGAAAAAAAAAGTAAATCGATGAATGTATGACATGTGATGGAATATGTACTATTATCACTAGGGGTGTATATGGATCGGGTTGGTTCGGATTTTTTAAATATCAAATCAAACCATTTATGTCGGGTTTTTTAATATATAGACAAAATCAAACTAATAAAATTCGGGTTTTTCAACTTCAGATTTTTTCGGGTTTTTCGGGGTTTTTTGAATGGTGTGGTAATCAACCTTTTCTTACAAAATTATGTGTAGAAAGATAATTCTCCTTTCCTAGCCATAGAAGAAGTTCATTAATATGAATAATGAAGTTGCTTTTACATGTTAACTTGCTTTTCAATTTTTTAGAAACTACTAATTAGTAAAATAGTGTTCAAAAAAAGTATTAATCATCAAGTATATACAGTCCCAAAATAAATAACAAAACTAGAAGTTGGGATAGCAAAAAGATCAAATTCTTCAATGATATCAATTTGAATAAGTTGACTAATCGATCTTCAAAGGTGAATTTGTATATTCTGGAGAAAAAAAAAAGAAACAAATTGAGTACTAAATAAAATTAAAAAATAAAATCATACTTAATCAAGAATTGAATTTATAAAATTACCCTCTTCAATTTGCTCAATTCTCCAGACTCCCTCTAATATGTCTTCAAATTTGTATTCTTTAGTAGGTGATCGAATCCATTGTTGACTGCAAATAAGAGTTTCTACCATTTTTGGTGAGACAGAGAAGTTCGATAAGTATCAAAAATTCGATCACCTGTACTAAAAGCCGATTCAGATGTAACAGTAGAAATAGGAATAGAAAGAACATCCCTTGCAATTCTCGAAATAATCGGATATCTACTAGACGGAGCTTCCCACCAACTCAAGATATTGAAATCCTTGATCTTCACCATATCATCTGTTAAGTAGGACTCAAGTTCAGATTTTTTTTCACACTTTTCACCATGTTCCATATATCTCTCCCACGAAGCTTGCAACAAATCACTAGATTCACCCATAATGCAATTGTCATCTTCAATATCGCCATTAGAATATTCAGAGCAAGACTCGTTATACTGATTATACAAGAGACACAAAGTAGCATACACATCTTGAGATTTAAGTTTTCCCAACAATGAACCATACGCAATAGAAAGAATATTGTTCACATACTTCATTTTGTATCTAGGATCCAATACAACAGCAACAAATAGTAACATATTCATACTCTCAAATTTTCCCCAGTATTTATCCAGCTTGGATTTCATCCTCTTTGCCATATCAACCAAAATCGGATCATCATGTTTAGTATACTTAATAAT
>JAPFFP010000094.1:11276692-11330012 GCA_026153255.1 Solanum medicagineum | reverse complement strand
GGCTATATGTTGAGGGTCTGGTATCCAACTTGTGAGGCGCCTTTTGGGGTAAACCCAAAGGGACAAAACCGTGAGGGAGACGGCGACACGTAACGCCCCAAAGCGGACAATACTTCACAGTGTTGGGCCAGGTCTTTACAGTTGCCTGTTTGAGCAACTTATACGTGGCAAAAGAAGAGGCAGCTGAGGAGCAGGCATGACCATGAGTCAGCTCAAGCTCCTCACTATCTAGCACAAACCCAATATATGTTATTTTTCTATCTCAATTTATGTGATATAGATAAATTTTAATATAATTTTTTAATATTTTAAATTATTATTTCTAAATAATATACGTTAAACATGTTTTGTAAAACTATACACACAAGCAAGTGGGGAAAAATTAGATGAAAGTTAAAGTGGGAAAATAATGATGAAAGTAAAAGGTGCTTTTGTAAAGTGGAACCCAGCATGCATATTACGCAAGCAAACATGACCATGAAACACACATGTCATACTCTAATTGTGGTTTATTAATAAGAAAATATACATATGTTGAATTCAATAAATATTTTGATGATGGATAAATTGATGGAACAAGTTAATGAAACAGCTAGATGATACATGTTCAATATTTAAAGTTCAATTTTTACTAGGATTTTCTTAGTAAAAGGAGTCTTAAGTAAAAAGAAAATTAAAAAAATCACAACTATATACAAACGGACAAGATTTCTTTTCATTTTCTCCAAGTTCTTATCTTGATAGCTAACACATGACATGACATAAATTAGATTTGATGACTAAGATTTAATTGATCATCTTTTCCTTTTCCATTTAATAGCATAAGCCAATTAAATTTTAGCCGCTAAATTTAAATTCAATATTGAAGTGTGTGTTAACTTCAAGTTGGGAATAATTTGAAGTGAAGCCAATGATATGGTTAATTGTTGAAGTATAGAAATTAGAGGTACTTCCTAGGACCGTAAGAGTTGTAATGTGAATTCATAACTTAAATTACTTTTGATGAACTAGTTGATTGTTGATGTTTATGAATTAGAATTAGGTTCTAGCCTTATAGGATTGCAAGAGTTGTAATTTGAAGTTAAGCTAATTGATTTTGTGAAGTTTTGGAGAAATCCTGCACAGGTGTAGATCGTAATTTCTCACCCTAGTGAATTGAATAATTTTCACATTAAAGAAAAAATCATTTTTATTATTTTTTCCTATGTGATTAGCTCATCAGTGAAATACGTAACTTTAACCCCTTCCATAAAAGCATTGAGTGTGCACAAAATATTGTATATAAGAGCTATAATTATTTCATTCCGTTCAAATAAAATTCAGATAGTATAAAAGTACTAAAAGTGAGTGGTCAATTTAATCTTATATATATGTGTCCGTAATATATTTACAATGTCATTACGATCAATTAATAATACTTTGATCGGAAAGTATTGTTACCTTTTACAATTAATTTGGATAATCCTCATTTATGCTTTCTTACAAACGAAGTGAACAAATAGAATTCTTTAATTATAACGAAAATTGCACTAAATAAACAAAACATAAATAATTGACCGGGGAACGGGGAATCCCCATCAACGTCCACATGGCCTTGTTCCCTCAAAATATAGACTTCATGATAATAAATAATTCCATAAAATTATTAATTTTAAATAAAAAGAATAATAAATTAACATAATCATAATGCATGATAAGAAAATTTTGGTTACCAGAAAAAAGAAGAAGAGGAAACAACATTTGAATGATGGAATAAAACATACAACCACCAAGACAGCCAGGACAAGAAACAAGCCAAACAACATAGCACGTGTCATTCCATAATTGAAATTTAGAAAGCACGATGTCTATTTAGTTTTATTTTTATGATTTTCCATTCAAGTAAAATACGTAAAAAAATTAAATATCTAAAATAAATATAGAAGTGAAAAATTGATGACAAAAATATATAATGAAGAAGAGAAGTAGAAATAATAAAACTTGCCAATAATTAAACAAAGCCTATTATATTATTAACTAGTAAGTACCAAACAAGCCAAACAATAGTATTTTTTGTTTATTGCGTCTTGTCCCATTCCAAATGTCCAAAGATAATTATCTCTATACATACTACTAATTAACTATCAAATAAAAATACATACATCATGGAAATTGACAGCTTCATTCTTCATATATAAACATTATATTTTTGAGTCTCCATGAGTTGCTGAATTAATTGCTCAGCTCCTGTTCTTGCATTTCTCCATGGTTCTTGGTGCTGAGATTCAAGAATCCATTAATTAGGCAAAATTAAGAAAACACTTAACCTCGTCTCAAAATATTAGTCATGTTGATAAATCGAATTTGTCAAATATTTGATAACTATAGTTATTAAGTATTATTTTTGTCGAGGAAATATGTAAAAAATAATAATACTCCAATAAAGAACAAATATATATATAAGCGGGAGGTATTAATTTTACTGAAACATATATAAAGTAGAATGTAAAACCTCATACCAAGTCCAATGGCTTCTGATCCTCTCATTATGCGTATGCGCTTGCATGAATCAACAAACATCCTACACAAAATCATAATTTCACATATATTAGCCATAACCATATACTTATAATTCAAGTTACATTTATGTAAAGAGATCAAACTATTGTCTACCGAACGTTAAAATCAACTTGAGGCAACAATTTACCCTATACTATAGTTAGCAATTTGAGAGTATGCTTAATTATTCTCGAGTCATGAACTTCGTCGAATACATATATATTCATTTTATTTAATAAGAAGTGAAAAATGAACTTACTGCCAAGGTACATCTCCAACAAGCATCCAGTCCCCATCCTTATCTTCATAGGTAGGTACATAGTCAGAACTATTGAGGACATCCATCAGTTTCCTCTCATTCATGAAATCTATCATTCCTTGGGATCCATAAGGACCTGCATAGATTCAATTTTAAGTAATCAACAACCTACATAGTGGAATCAATTATTACTACTTACTAGTAAAATATAAAAAGCTAGGCTCTATCACACTAAAATCTAACTTTTTCCCTTTTAAAAATAGTGGACATGATCAAGAGAAAGATTTTCTGTTACTTGTAATCCTCACATATGTCATTTAGGATGTAGTCATCAAAACTTTTCATTATAAATAACAATAACATACTCAGTAAAATTCTACGAGTGAAGTCTGGGAGGGAGCAATGTACACAGACCTTATCACTACCTTACAGATGTAGGAAGACTGTTTGTTGGGAGCCCTCGTCTCAAAAACTTTTCATTATAATATCTCTAAATATAAAGAATTCCAGAAAGGCAAGATCTTGATAATCGTGGAGAGAGTATCTGCTTTGGGTTCGACTAATTTGAGAGCAAAAAAATTTTTACACTTATCATAACCTTCGATGGTTAAATATATTTTTAGTATGTTAAAACACATATGCTAGTGTTATTGTGAGTATCTAACTTATAATACCATAGCGATGTTAAATAATTATACATTGTCAGTGTACAAAAGTTAATTAATTAGCATAGTAAATTGTTATAGACATACCCATGGTAAAGGAGCTAAACATGTTGGCCAAAGAATGAGAAAGTTGTTGGTAACTTTTGTACATCTTTAAGTCTACCTTACGAAGGTAAGGTGCACCATCCATGGAGACCTTCACAAATGCTATTGGTTTTTCTCCCTTCTCATTAATTTCTTCATTATTGTTGCATTTTTGAGACATTATGTTCTTCCTGAAAGATCTCACTGGTGGCCAACCAACTACTTGAGCCCTGCAATGTAAGAAATAAATAAATTTCGATACGTCCAAAGTCATTTTTCATGAAAATTGTTCCATGTTTGGTTGGTGAGTTAGAGAATTGCCCTCACTAAAGAGAGAAGGAATTAGTTCAAAAATCCATTGCTGATCTGTCGTTAAATAGTGTGTAGCAAATAAATTTGCGATGAAACTTTTTGGTGCAACAATATAATTTGTCCATCACTAATTTCTATTTTATCTTGGTAGTGTCTTATGTTTAAATTTACTTAGCAAACTTTCCTTTTAATTTAATCTTCTCTTTAAAAAAGAATGTGATATTCCTATAGTTAGGAAGTTAATTTACATCAAAAATTTATGATAATAAGATTCAAAGTATTATTTAAAGTTTTAAATTTTTTATCCGGTCAAACTAAGACGCATAAAATAAAATAAAAATAAAAAGAGTAATATGGGGACATATCCAATAGTATAATTGAACCCATACCTTTTAACTAAGACCTAAAATCGATAATCTAAACAAGATTATTGGTGCATACAATTGAAAGCCGAGTCTTCTTACTTAACACAACAACAAGAACATACCCAGTGGAGTCCCACAAGTGGGGACTGTGAAGGGCAGAATGTACGCAGACTTACCACTACCTCATAGAGATAGAGAGACTGTTTCCTGGGAACTCTCGTCTCAAAAATTCATAACCCATAAAATTAAAATCCTAAATTCGCCAATGAAGCAATAATATTTCATGAATATTATGCAAAGAGAAAAAGAGGAAGAAGAAGAGACTCACTTAGTTGGTGGCTTGAAAGAATCCTTGTTGGAAGAATTATCCTTTGGAGGATTGTTGATCTTCATGGAAGGAGTATCATCAAGGTTGAGTTTGAGATCAACAGTTTGAGAAAATGCTCTTTTCTTAATATTCTCATGATCTTTTAATAGTAATTCTCCACCACCAGGCAGCCCCAAACATAGCTCAGTTTCCTTGAGAGTCAAGTCCATTGTATAATTTTCCTGCCAAAACAACTTCTTTTATCTTCTCTAGTACTATACAAATTCAAAATAATGATACTAAATAGATGGAGATTTTGGAGAGAGAGAGAGAGAAAGTAGTTACACAAAGTTGGAATTAATAATGCAGTGCTAGCAAAATATGGATTTATGTGCAAATTTTTTTTCAATTTTGCTATGAAGTTCCAGCCTATGGACTGGTGACAAGTGGACATATACTCATGTTGATCATCACAAAGGCATGTTATGAAAGAAGGGTAAAGAACTCAACTTAATACTCCAATGTCCGATATTAGTTGGTTAATATACTAAAAATAATTATAGCATATTAATTGATTATCTTGATTTTTAAGATGAGAGTTTTCCGGAAATAGTCTTTTTATAGTAAGGTTTGCAGACATTCTATCCTCTTCAGACCCTGTGGGATTCCATTGAGTATGTTATTGTACTAAATTAAACATATTAATTATTTTTTTCATATTATTATTACAATTATTTATATTTTTTTAAAAATATTTACATTTGTTTGTAAAGTTTCAAAAATGTTTTTAAGAAATGAATTGGTAAAATTACCTTTTATCTGTGATTTCTTAATGTGCGTATAAAAAAGGAAAGTAATCAACTAATATGGGACATAAAGAGTACTAATTGTAATATAAAAAATACTCTCTTTTTCTCAATTTATAGAATATAGTTTGACTTAACATAAAAGTAAGAAAGAAAAAGAGCTTTGTTTAAATTTGAGGTCTAAAATAAATAATAACAAAAGTTTATGTGTCTATGAATTTTTTTATTATGTAAAATAAGTATTTTAAAATAAACTATTACGTGCTAAGTATAAAAATGTATCATTCTTTAATAAATTGACTAAAAGTAAAATTGAATCATATATACTGGCCTTCGTCCACTTTTACTTATTCCGTATTCTTAAAATAGATTTTCATTTTTTACTCGTCACTTTTGACGTATCAAGAAAAAATAATTATTTATTTTTCATATTTTACCTTTAACATTAAATAATACTATTTTTCAAGATCTAATACTAAACATCAAATTTATAATAATAATAATGTGATAAAATTTGTATATCAATAATTATTTTTTAATAAATATATTAAGTCAAATAATGATAAATAAAAAAGTGGAGGGAACATATTTTATTCATCGTCATAGTATGTTGAAGGTAATCAACTGCAATTTTTAGTTTTTTATGAACGGTTATATACAAGAGAAAATGATAAAAATAATCTCTTATACGGGGATAAGTTAAAATTAAAGTAGTTAATCTTTTAAAATTTTAGTTCTTTAAATTTTTCAAAAACGTGTATTTTATTCTCTGTCAAATAGGGGTGGTCAGTGGACATGATATGGTATATACCGAGTATCATATTAAAATTGAATTATTTTATATTATGGTATGATAATTATGATATTTGATATGCTTTATAATTTTTTTTGATATTCGGAATGGTATTTGGTATTTAAAAAATAAATACCAAAATACTATATATCATACTGAAATATACAATAATATAATATAATATAATATAATATAATATAATATAATATAATATATATATATGTTAATTTTAAATTATTTTAAATATATATAGAACTTCTACAAGAGCCCTGACTGTTCAATTGACACTCCCATTACTAAACCATGAAGAAAATTTTGAGAAAAATGAATTTGAAAGCATTGATTAACTTTTGTATTATTTATTGTCCACAACTTGAAAATGCATATAGTGTTTGATCACTTAATTGATTAGCTTGAGAAGTTTATAATATTATTAAAATTATACTTCTTTATTATATAATATATTAATATAAAGTCAAATTAATTATGATTACCGAACAACCATACCGTAAAATATTGAAATCAAAATTAGAAATATCGAACCATAACGAGCTAATTTGGTATGATAATGATATTGTATTTTTAGATACCAAAAATTAAAATTACTATATTAAATTTTTAAATATCGTACCGTACCATACCGTACCATGCCCACCTCTACTGTCAAATGTTTTTCAAATGGTCTGTTAAATTTGAGAGGAACTGTAAAATAAGTTTTAACTATGAACGTCAAAAAATTTAATCAATTCAAAAAAACGAAATTACAGATATTACATTTTAATTGAACGGTTCCACTATTGTAGATTCTAAAAAATAAATTAAAAAATAGCAAACTGCACCTCTAAATAAGAGTTCCCACTAAATTCTAGTATTTTTTTCGCTTACCATGTTGAATCAACATATAAAATTTATTAAATATTTTATAAAGATCAAGAGTGTTTATATTTGTCAAACTTACCCCAAAAAGAATTTGTTTTTTTGTTCAGAAATATATTTAAGGAATTACTTTGAACCTACCCAACAAAATAATGAATTACTTTTATTATTTTCTCAATCTAATAACGTAAGGATTTTTAGAACTATCAATGTATACAAATCAAACTGTTGAAAAATTTGTAATTGATTTAAAATGTGGTTTTTTCTTTTGTCAGGGACGTGTAAATATTTTTTTTAATTAGTTGACTTTATTAGTCAACAAAGTATGCATTATAAACCACAATTAGATTCAACACAATCTGTTATCTAAACTGCTCAATTACACTCTACAAGGGGATGGGGAGGTGGGGCATGTGAAGTACTTAGTCATATCAACTATACTACTCTTAGTTATCTTCAAGAGGATGCTATTGAGGAGGAGTAATGTCTCGACTAAAATCTATATTGCTGAAGCATCAGGCTGCTAGTCATAGGCTGGGTTCTAGCATTACAAGTGTCACATTCCGGGAGGGTATTTTTGACGTGGACGACACTCAGAGACTATTGTTAGTCCCAAGCAAACCACTTGGTCTTGTCAAATTCATTCAATCATAATCTAATTGCGAAAGATTCAATCATCAAGAGATAACTCCAAGCCAGAGGCCAACCAATCTAGCAAAACCAATCGGAAGACTAGTAAGAAAGAAAACTAGTAGTCAAACGACAACATCCCAAATCATCAATCACTGTCTAATCTATAAAGCCTCTATCCATGCTGTCTATGTGGTGCCAATGACAACTCTATGACTACCTTAAATTAAAGTAAAAGCAAATCTAAACTCTAATAGCTAGATGATAATAATATGAAAATCTCCCGAAAGTATGGAGGTCACACCAATCAGCTGAATGCGAAAGGATCCTCAACGAAGTGTCTGTTGACGACCTCTAGTACGTGACTTTGCATCATAAAATGATGCAGGTCCAAATGGACGTCAGTACGTGAAATGTATGTAAAATGGCAGAATGAAACATGCATCAAGGTAGAATACTATCAACTCAGCTAACTCAAATCAAGAAAATAAGGAACTCAATCTAGATGTCATAAGTCTAAAGCAAGAGTAAGATTTAGACAAAGACCAATCAGAAACAATCCAATCCATTCAAAGTTCTATCAAGACTTATATGGGAGTTTCTTTTATCGGACAACAATCACTTATGGACCAATACTTATCGTCCAACAATCCTGTTGATGTTGCCACAACCATTCAATACTTTGCTAGGATAACGAACGAATCAACCAATCATGGATCCAACAATTAATCAAGTCCTATTCTTTCATGACAATAAAATAGGAAACATTCGACTTAACGATTTAATCCTCTCCTACATTTGGCGACGTAGTTATTGAGTTCAAGTTGGACTTACTCATGCTCAATTCGGTGCTTGATACTCCTCCCAAAATTCAATGCTCATATACCATCAATCCAATGAATGAATCTCATAAGAACTCTTATCAATCCATCACAATCAAGCCTTTCGGCCTATCAACCATCCGATTAGTTTCCAATCACATCTTTCAAGATTCAATGCTCACAAACCATCAATCCAATCAATGTTTCTTTTACTTTGATTATCTTTAATATTCAATATTTTAACTTGACCTTTTAATCTTGCTTTTCTGTCAAACCTTTATTTGAGAATAATCTTCTTGAGCTAACGTTCTATTGAAAACAACTTCTTTATCCCACAAATATCGAAATAAGGGTATGCATATATTCTATTTCTCTCAGATTTCACTTACAAAATTATGAAATTATAATAAATATGTTATTGTTATGTTACATTATATTGATATGTCTCTACTTTAATTTGCGTTCCATCTCCTATTGTCTTAACAACGTCACGCTAATTCTTAACTAACTCAGCATAAAAAGTTCATATGCATCACTAGTGAACTCTTTTTTTAAATTTTTAAAAAACCATCATTCAAATTGTAAAAGCATTGAAGTCAAGTACTTATTAGGTCCCTCCTAATTTGTCTTTTGATCATAACATGACCTGATATGAAATTTAAAGCTCATGTACTATTTGCTGGGGTGATCCATTGACCAGACAATTAAGTAAGCAAGTGTGTAAAGAAAAATGACTTTCACAATATTAAAGCACACTTTTGACTCCGTAAATTTAAAGTCATGTACTATGAATATGATAACTCTCTGCTAATGTCATCACCTCTGGTAAAATAACGATCTTTTCAATTTCATGCGACACATTTCTATATCCTTAAAAATTAGTTATGAAGTTTTTATTTTATACCCAAATTAAATAATTCCCTTAAACTTCAAATTCAGACCCAGTCAAATGTCACAACGTAAATTAATACGATGGGAGTATGAAACTACTATTCCACAATATACTTTTGTGTATCACTTTAGTAGATGAATTGCTTCCTAGCAAAAAGAAATGAAACATTTGGCCAAACTCAAGTAGAAAAGTGATGCTATACATGAAATTAGTTTTTGGGTTGGGGGTGGGGTATAGCATGTTATGTCAAAATTTGTCCTACAAGACACATGAATATGTATGAGTATATAAGTCATTGCAAGCTTTTTAGGGCATGGTGATGAGTTAAAGGCAGGTCACATCCCTAAGAGATGGAAATTAAAACATCCCTAACCCTAGATGTGCCCTTTGTTCAATCAACATCCCCTCCCCAACCCCATGCTCTCTTGTTTCTTTCTAACCTAACATATATATATATATACACAATGAAATTAATTATATTATCTGGACTTTTCCAAGCCACGATTTCATAACAAGCCATATATACACTCTCTTTGGAGTAGCTTAGGTAGAGTCAAAATCACACAAGCCTACAATTTCATTTGTGGATATAAGACATATACTCCTTGAATCCAACTTTATTGGAAACCTAGCTAGATAGTTCTTGGGCCGGAGACATAGATGTGCAAGACTTCCAATTAAACTTTTTTTACTGAAAATTATACTATGAATTAGACAGAAGGAAATAATTAAATATCATAAGTTACTGGAGCCCGACTAAATCCAAATTAGCGTCAAGAAGTCTCACATTGGGGGTGAAGCCCTCCCTAATAAAGACGACTCTATACCCAAAGAGACTCAAATCCAAAACTTCTTATTAACGATGAAAGAATACTTATTACTGCAGCACGACCCTTATTGGTTATTGGTCATAGTAACTAAGCGGAGAAAGTAGTCATTATTATGGAAGACAATAATTGTCCATATATGTAATAATGGGTGATGCATTATAATAAAATTGAGATCGTGGGTCCCACCATAATGGGAACTCCACTTCATTTATGCATATATGTATAGGCCTTGTCTGCAGAGACACACAAACATACATATGAAATATAACATTGTTTCACTTCTCCTCTTCCTCGGTTAATTATATTGCTTTTATCTTATCTCTCTTTTAACTCATTGCATTTATATTTATAACATGTTATTAGCATGAAATTCTGTCCATTTTAAGCTATTTTAAACAGGTAACAAAGAAGAAATGAATATGTCTCAAATTTTGTTTGGATCAATTATTAACCGCGAAGATATTTGTGTAATTTACAGTGGAACAACTCATACAATTTTTAAGGACGAAAAATATTTTTCTACTTTACTTAGAAGAAAAGCAAATGTCATTATAATATTTGGTAATGCAAAAATAATTGAGGGCTCCAGGAGAGCTACTATATTTCTGCCTAAGGAAACAAAAATTGTTATAGAAGATGCATTGTTCTCTTGTAAATCCCCTAGAAATCTGCTAAGTTTTAAAGATATCCGCAGAAATAGATATCATGTTGAAACACTAAATGAAATTAATATTAAATACCTTGGTATAACCAAGAGTGTCTCGGGACAAAAATATATTCTGGAAAAATTACCGACTTTATCCTCTGGCCTATATTATATAGAAATTTATGCCAGTGAAATATATTTGATCACAAACTAGAAGTTTACTGATCCAAAAACTTTTGTGCTATGGCATGACCGAGTAGGTCATCCTGGATCAATAATGATGAAACGAATTCTTGAAAATTCCACTGGTCATCCGCTAAAGAACCTGAAGATTCTTGTGAATGATGAGTTTTCATGTGCTGCTCGCTATCAAGGCAAATTAATGGCCAGACTATCGACCTTGAAGGTCGGCATTGAATCCCCGAGATTTTTGGAACGTATACATGAGGACATATGTGGACCTATTCATCCACCTAGTGGAGTGTTTAGATATTTTATCAGGATGGTCTCATGTGTGCCTTTTATCATCCGGCAACCTGACGTTTGTCAGGCTACTGGCATAAATAATAAGATTAAGGGCGCAATTCCTAGATTATCCAATTAAATCTATTTGTCTAGATAATGCTGAAGAATTTGCATCCCAAACTTCTAATGATTACTGCATATCAATTCGGATAAAAATTGAACATCCGGTAGCTCATGTTCATACTCAAAATGGCCTTTCAGAGTCATTTATTAAGTGCTACAATTGCTAGATAGATCACTGCTTATGAAATCAAAATTACCCATTAATGTGTAGGGTCATGCTATCTAACATGCAACAACACTTGTACGTCTTAGACCGACTAATTATAATAAATATTCTCCATCACAATTAGTATTTGGTCATGAACCAAATATAGCTCATCTCCGAATTTTTGATTGTGCGATACACATGCCTGTACCACCACAGCAATGTACTAAGATGGGTCCTCAATAGAGGTTTGGTATATACGTTGCGTTTGACTCACCCTCCATAATTCGATACCTTGAACCGTTGACAGGAGATTTATTTACTGCTAGATTGCAGATTGTCGATTTGATGAAATAATTTTCCCGCAATTAGGGGGAGAGAAAGAAATCCCAGAGAAAAATTAGAGAAATTGCGTGGAAAGTCTCATTACTATCTCATTTTACCCATATACATGCTTATGTGAACAAGAGGTCCAGAAGATCATCTACTTACAGATAATAACAAATCAAATGCTAGATGCATTTACTAATTTGAAATGGATAACTAAGTCACGTATCCCTGCAGTGAATGTGCCTATCCGGATTGATGTCCCAAAGGGACCATCTGCTAGTATCACAACTTCTGAATCCTAAACACGCCTGAAGCGTGGTAGACCATTGGGTTTAAAGGATAAAAATCCTAGAAAGAGAAGCATAAAGAATAATAAAGATGATACTGCAAAAGAACCTCTTGAAGAAGGTCAAGACTTGAGAAATACTGATATTCCTGAAGAAATCAGTGAACTCGAGACTCAAGTGAATGAAGAACTTCCAATAAATTCTACTAATGATGAGATATATTTAAATCGATCGAAACAAGAAGTACTACTTTTTGAAAATTCAATTAAATAATTATTGTGCTTCACTACATGTGCTGATTCAAATCTAGATTGCCTATTCCATCAGCAATTTGATCAACAGTTTCTTCATCTTCATCCATTGGAGCTGGTCCAACACTTGCATGTTCATTTTGTTGAGCAGGAACAATTTAGCCTCCACCTAGTTCATAAAGAACCTGGTCAATAAAGGCAGCGCTTCTATCTTGTTCTTGACAAATCATTGGATAATCATTTCAATAAACAAGCTTCACCTTGCAACAAATCAAACCACGTAGTTGTATTAACACCTTACAAGTCATATCACATCTAATTGCATTTTGCATATTTCTGTAACAAACTTACAAATCGATTAAGAATCTTCCTTCATTAATTTCCAGGGAAGGTCGAGACACAGAAATCTACAGAAATGAATAAATTTTGTTAAGAAAAAAAGAACTGCTAATCCTTTTGTTCATGAAAAGGGAATATAGTAATATGGTATATCTTACAAGTTTCAACTCAAGCAGCATTCCATAGCGGGCACAGTAAACGTCAGCAATTGTATTTCCATTTACATGACAAACATAATTCATGTTGTCTACTCTGTGCATATTAAAACTGCATACATACACAACATATATTCTTACATATAAACTGTGTCTATGTATATATAAAAGTTTTTAATTGAAATATACTACTCAATTCTCAAGACTTACACACTGTTAAAGACTCATATTCTACCATTTTGTGTCTGCAAAAGGAACCAGATAAAAATAGTTACCAAAACAAGTTGTTTTGTGCTAGCTTATATGGCAGAAGTAGTTAAGAGCACAAATTCCATGCTTAAATGACATTTTACATATAGTTATTGAAATTAAGCAAGTGCATCACATTTACTCTTTATGGACTTAGCAGTTTCCTTGATTGAAACATATAAACAACGATATATCCAAAAATCTCACAAGTGAGATCCAGGAAGGTTAGAGTGTACACAGATCTTAACACTCTTGTGGAGGTAGAGGGATTGCTTCGATTACTTTATTAATCGAAAATGTAGTAAAGTAAAAATTCATTCGAGAGTGTTTGGATTAAATTTTTTTTTTAGTAGCTTATACGGTAAAGAGCCAAAAGCCATAAGTTGCAAACCCCAGCTTTTAGCTTTTGGCTTTTCGCCTTTTTTAAAGACTTTTTTAGCTTTAGAAAAGTTACCTAAACATTTTCAAAATTTTGAAAGTACTTAAAAGCGATTTTTTTTTTTAAAAAAATTCAAACACCCACTAAAATAATCCAAGATCTACCCTAAATGCAGAGTTTTCAAAGATCTTCAAGAAAAAGTCATGGTTAACAATACACATCATGAACTAAAAAAATGAATTTGATAAAAGATTTGCAAGTAAAAACCTCAAAACATTCAAATATAAAAGATAAAACAGATGTAGAGAGAGATGAGAAAAATCTGTACGTTATCAAGGTGATCCTCGATGAACCCAATTTGGGTTTTGCAGACATTACAACGGATTAAATCCTCTTTGAGAACTTGATCATGTGTATAAGTAATCACCACCATTGTATCAACTTTGTCAGTCAAAGAACCTATTACTGAACAAAGAACAAAGAACAAAATGGAGAAGAATAATCAAAGATCATTCAGTGCTGAAAAACTATGGAAAAAGACTAGTTGATAAACAATGTACCTTATTCAACAGAGAAAAAAAAGAGAGTGCAGTAGAGCGGAGAGGACTGAGAAGAGGTTCTTTTATACTGAAAAATCAGTTTTTGAATCAGATTATAAAAATACTAATTTTAGAGTACGTGCACCTCGCACGCGTAATTGTACGGTTATAGTCGAACTTGCATTTAATCGTAATAATCCTTAATTTTAATTGATAAATTTATATGTGATTATTACGTAATTATAATATCTTATGACATCATAGAAATTATAGATCTATAAGAAGGGGTAGATCCGGGGGTGGAGCGTGTTCGCTCGGACTCTCTTAGTAAAATATTATTTTGGATGAATAAGGTAATATTTTTAGTTTTATGTACTCCCTCTATTTAAAAAATGATAGCTTAGTTTGACTCGATGGAGTTTAAGAAAGTTATTTTAAATCTACCGAAATATCCTTTACTCTTGTGTTCTTAAACATACCATGCGGAAAGTTGAAACTAAAATTTTGCCGAAAAGAAAATGGGTCATTCTTTTTTAAACAAACCAAAAAATAAAGAAGGTCATTTTTTTGAACAAACAAAAAAGGAAAGGATGTCATTCTATTTTAAATAGAGAGAGTATATATATAGAGAGAGATTGTAAGAGTTTTCTCTATTCGCAAGACTAGAGATTGACTCTAGGGTTCAGGGAATTTAAAATCTACCTTGAGATTCCAAGTTCAAACCCGAAGCATTACATGTTTATTTTTCAAACTCCTTTACTGAAAAGCTGTAATCCGCCATTGTTTATAAGAGTAAGGGAAGACTATAGTTCTATTATGGCAGGGTTATCTTAAATCGACTATTTACTTGTATATTACTGTAATACCCTAAAATTCATTCCACCTAGTCTATTGTACATGTCCAGGAAAAACTGAGAAAATGACTGAGAAAAGTCACCGGGAGAAATCACGAAGGATCATCTACTACCCGTAAAGTGATCCATGGCCCGAAGATGGGACCTCATAGTTGCCCATGTGAGTTAAGAAATTTTTCTAACTTTGAGGCTTATATATGAGTCCTTCTATAGGTCGTACTTCAATCTACGACCGTAGAAGGGGTTTTGTGTTTTAATGATTCGAGAAATCAACTTTTCTGGAACTTGAGCTACGATTAACAGGACGGCTCGTCATTCATTTTACAACCCGTAAAAAGGGGTTTTGTAAATCCTATGTTCAATCTATAGTAATCCAAAATTTGGGCACTCCCATCTGCGAGAGGCCACTAAAGCTTGTAAGTGGAACCACGACCCATAGACGAGGTCTCGTGGTTCCATTCGGCAGTTTTTAAGAAGGGTATTTTCATCTTTTACCATACTTTTATTTAAAACCCACAACATTTTGGACTTGTTTGGGACCCCTTCTTAGTACCCTAAGAGTATTACTCCTCACTAATCACTTAGATTCTTGAAAGCATCGAGAAAGGGAGAAAAGCTAGGGTTCTAAGCACATGGTTGAAGATTGTCCAAAAGCTTAATGTTCTACAAAATTCAAGATAGTTGGGCTTTCTAGAGCATTGGGCTAAGTCTGTTCACACGTCCTTTCATCTACCTAAGTTTAGTTTATGAATAAGAGTAGAGTATTGAAAATCCCATGATCCTAATCTTGGCATCGCTTGAATTTATTTTGAATTTTGATGCCTAATTATGAATGAATTAATGAGTTGCTTGCTAGTTATATGAAATTAAGTATTAAATTTCATTTGACATCATGAACCCTAAATTGCATCTATATATATATATATAACCCTTGTTGCATTAACTGAGTTGAGACCACGACTATGATTGTCTGAGTTGAGTAACTTGAGAATGAGGAACATATTACCTTTATACGTGCATATCTAATGAGCACCTTACTTATTGTATGTGATGAGTATGATTGAGTGGAGTCCAAATGACTATTTGAGTTTGAGTGAGAGTCTTGATTTTATGCATGATTGATGACTTAATTGGTTGAACTGTTTAGTGATTGAGTTGATTTTGATTGGAGAACATATGACTAGACGAGATTTAAATTGATTGGAATGAGCATATTTTAGTCTTGTGAGGAGTATTGAGCATCAATATAAGAGTGAGTAGGTCACTATTCTAACCTATAAACTACGTTGACAGCATATGATAGTTGCATCATTGATTCGGGTGACTCCTATCACAAAAAGATGGATATTACTTTGGATCCAAGAGATGTTTGATCATCATTTACCTTGCAAGTATTGGATGAACATGGCAACAATATTACCTTCCTTGCAGCACTAAACTAAAGGTGATAGGATTGCATGTCGATTAAGAGAAACTCCAAGAAACACTTGATTGAGCATATAATGTTTTAAATGGAGTTGTATAGCACTGAGCTATTTTCAAAACATGATTTTAAACATTAAATTTGCATGATTATTAGAGTTAGGTTTGAATTGATGAGTTGGTTTCTGAGCGAGTTGACTGATTTGAGTTTGAGCTCTACTTGTTTCCTCTAGCCCTTTTACATATAAGTATTTCATAAATTGACATCTATTTGGGTCTGCATCGTTAATGATGTAGATATAGGTGATTGAGGAATTCAACCAGCACACCATTATGGTCCAAATTCTTACTTCCATATTTTAGTGAGCCCTTGTTGCTATTCAGTGGAGCCCTTCTATCTTTTATTTGAGTATTATTATTTTTATTTGATTGGGATCGCCATGACCTATCATGGTACCATCTAGATAGTCAATAGAGGCTTCATAGATAGTGTGTAGAGGATTGTATATTGTTATTCATTTCCAATTCTTGTTCATTGGAAACTATTATTGATAGAGATTTTTTTTTATCTAATTGATAGTCTTTCTTGAGTATTATTCCATTGTTGAGTGTGATGTGATGAAGAGGCCAGGTGGTTCTTGTACGAAATCATCAATGGTTCTTCAAGTTCCAGCCACGCCAAGGGTACCTTTCTTGGGCATGAAAAACTTGGTATCAGAGTACAGGGTTCAAGTGTCTTAGGGAGTGTATGAAGTTGTGTCTGGTAGAGTCTTGTTTATGAGTATGTTATGCACCACACTTTATAAGCGGGAGGCTACGGGACATTAGGAATTGTTACACTTCTTTGATGTTTTGAGTTCGTGTGATAGAGTTTAACTCTGTAAGCCCCTTTTCTAATTCGTGCATTACGTATTTGCAGATCACGCCACCTAAACGTACCGCACCCAAAGATATACCCGAGCTGGCAATACTAAGAATCCCATTTCAGAAGTTCCTACTTAGATGGATACAAGGGGTCGGGTTGACCAACTAGAGCCACTAGTGTTCCACAAATACCTACTGCTCCACCTTCTTCTACTACAAAGGCTGATTTCAGAAGAGCTATCACCATGCTCACCTAGTTAGTAGCCACCGAGAATGGGAATCAGAGTTCACAAACTCCTAGTTCTATCTCTGAAGAGCCAAATGATGCAACCAAACTTAGAGATTTCCTGAGGATGAACCCATTAGTCTTCACAGGGTCTAAGGTTGAGGAAGACCCAAGAACTTCATTCATGAGATGTGGAAAGTCCCGAAGGCCGGCCATGCATGCAACTGAGATTGAGGGAGTTGAACTTGCTTCCTATCAACTTAAAGATATGGAAAATGTCTTGTACGACCAATGGGAGCAAGGTCGAGGTAGGATGCTGAGCTTGTTGAGTGGAGTGAATTTGAGAATGCTTCCTTGATCAATTCTTTCTAAGGAGTTGAGGGAGGTGAAGATTGAAGAGTTTGTGAACATGAAGCAGGAGAGGTTGACAGTCAAAGAATTCCACCTCACATTCATCCAGCTATCCAGGTATTGCTCCAGAGATGGTCCAAGACATAAGAGCAAGAATGAGAAAGATTATATCTAGGCTGGGCAAGCATGTGAAGAAAGAGTGCAAGGCGACATTGCCGATCCCAAGCATGGATATCTCCAGGCTTATGGTTATCCAAAACAACTAGAGAAGGATAAAAAGAGGGACAGGGAGAGCATCTGAGTAAGAATGCTAAGTTAGTAGGGGCTGAGCCTAGCCAAGCTAAGTAGAGTAAGGGAGACAAGTCCGACTTCCAGAAGAGATCTAATATCTATGCATCATCCTCATCCAGTGCACCAGCTTCGAGTAACAGGTATGATCATAAGTCCCAAAGTCAGTAGAACTCCATAGCACAGGATCCTCAGTCTCAGTCTAGTATGACCCTTAGTTCAAAAGGGAAGCCACCTTGGGGGAAATGTGGTAGGATGCATCTGGGAGAGTGCATAGAGGGAGGGAATGGTTGTTTCAAGTGTGGCCAAATGGGTCATTTCTAGAAAAAATGTCCAATGTGGGGCAATAAGGCCCAGTCCTCTATTATAGTACCACTATCCAAAAGAAATAAGAGAGGTGCTGCACCAGGGACAGGTGGTGGATCAAACTATCCATGAGTGATGGGCAATTGACAAGACCAAGAGGTTGCACAGATATTGTGACATGTATGCTTCAAGTTTTTACTTTTTCGTTAAGCATTGCTTGATTTGGGTGTAACTCTATCATTTGTGATGCCATATGTGGCTAGTAGATTTGAAATTCTTTCTGAGTGTGTACTTGAGCCTTTTGCTGTCTCCACACCTATTGGTGTGTCTATCATAGCTGAAAGGACCTATAGAGATTATATGGTGTTCGTCTATCATAGGTATACCTTAGTGGATTTTATAGAGTTGGAGATGGTGGATTTCTATGTGATCCTTAGCATGGATTAGCTTCATGACTGTTATGCCTCTATTGATTGTAGGACCCCGACTGTCAAATTCCAATTTCTGAATAAATCAGTCTTAGAGTGGAAAGGTAATTATGTTAACCTAAGGGTAAGTTTATTTCATACCTTAAGGACAAGAAGCTAATCTCTAAGGGATGTTTCTATCACCTCGTGCGAGTTAGGTTTGATAATATTGAGCCTCTTACCCTTGAGTCTATCCCAATTTTGAATGAGTTTCCTAAAGTGTTTCTTGATGATCTGCCTGGTGTCCCTTCAGATAGGGAGATCGACTTTGGAATTGATGTTCTTCCTAACACTCAACCTATCTCTGTTCCACCATACAGAATGGAACCCACTGAGTTGAAATAATAGTTGAAAGATTTACTAGAGAAGGGTTTTATTAGGTCGAGTGTCTCTCTGTGGGATGCTCCAGTTCTATTTGTGAGAAAGTATAACGATCTGGCCCAACACCGTGAAGTATTATTCGCTCTTGGGCTTAGCCCATCACAGATTTATCCCTTTGGGCTCACCCCAAAAGGCACCTCACAGTATATAGACCAATCCTTTACTTATGTACCAACATCTCTCATGTGTTTTGCCGATGTGGGACATCTCATCTCAAGATGGGTTCTTACATACACCCCCTCTATGGCCTCATCGTCCTAGCTGAGGTTTGTCCCACCGCATGGGATTCGCCTAGACTCAGCACTGAGGTTTGTCCCGCCTCACTGAGATTCGCCTAAACTCAATTGAACTTTGACTCATATCGACAAGGCTGACACAAGGGTGGCTTTGATACCACCTCTAACGAGCTAACCCAACACTGTGAAGTATTGTCTGCTTTTGGGCCTAGCCCATCACAGATTTATCCCTTTGGGCTCACCCCAAAAGGTGTCTCACAGTATATAGACTAGTCCTTTACTTATATAACCAGCATCTCTTATATGTTTGATGATGTGGGACATATCATCTCAAGATGAGTTATTGCAGAAAGAAGGATAATTCTCTCATAATATGCATTGACTATTGTTAGTTGAATAAGGTAACAGTCAAGAATAAGTATCCCCTTCCAAGGATTGACGACTTGTTTGACCAACTTCAGGGTGCCACTGTTTCTCCAGGGTAGACCTCAAATCAGGCTATCACCAGTTGAAAGTTAGAGAATATGACATCCCTAAGACTATATTTCAAACCCGATATGGTCACTTCGAATTTTTGGGAATGTACTTTAGGTTGACAAATGCACCTGATGAACAAGTATACAGATAATACCTTAACAAGTTGGTGTCTGTGTTCATTAACGATATTTTGGTGTATCTAAAGATGAGGAGGAGCATGCTAATCACCTTAGGATTGCCTTGTAGACGCGCAAGGATAATGAGTTGTATGCAAAATTTTTGAATTATGAGTTTTGGCTCAAACCTGTGGCATTCTTAGGCCATGTAGTTTTGAGCGATGACATACGAGTGGACACTCGAAAGATTGAGGTGGTTAAGAACTAGCCTAAACTAACCTCCCCAATGGATATAAGAAGTTTATTGGGTTTGGCTGGTTACTACCACTGATTTGTTGATGGGTTCTTTTCCATATCCACATTGTTGACTAGACTAACTCAGAAGAAGGTCAAGTTTCAATGGTCTGATAAGTGTGAGAGGAGTTTTTAGGAGTTGAAAACAAGGTTAACCACTGCCCTAGTATTGACCTTGCCTGAAGTAATTGACAGATTTCTCATCTATTGTGATGCCTAAAGAGTGGGATTGAGATGCGTATTGATGCTGAAGCGCAAAGTCGTTTCTTATGCTTCGAGGCAATTCAAGGTGCATGAGAAGAATTATCTCACATATGACTTAGAACTAGCAGTTATGGTGTTTGCTATTAAGTTATGGCGCCACTGAGCACATGTCGATGTATTCACAGACCATAAGAACCTTCAATATGTATTCACCCAGAAGGAGCTTAATTATAGGGGGAGAAGGTATCTTGAATTGCTGAAAGACTATGACATGAGCATCCCCTACCAGGTAAGGCTAACGTGGTTGCTGATGCTCTTAGTAGGTTATCCATGAGAAGGAAAAATGGCTAGCTAAAGAGGTTCACAGACAGGCACGAATGGGATTTCAACTAGATGAATCTGGTGAAGAGGTTCTTTGTGCATAGTAGGTTTGCATCATCTTTAGTAGTGGAGGTGAAAGAGACGTAAGACCAATACCCTATCTTATTGCACTTGAAGACAGATGTACATAAGTAGAAGGTGATGGCTTTCACCAAAGGGAGAGATAGGGTATTGAGATATCAAGGCAGATTGTGTGTCCCAAATGTTGATGACATACTCGAGAGGATTATGTAAGAAGCTCACAACTCTAAATATTTGATCTATTCAGGCTCAACTAAGATGTACCATGACTTGACGGAAGTTTATTGTTGGAATGAGATGAAAAGAGACGTTGTCAAGTTTATTTCCAAGTGACCAAACTACAAGCAAGTTAAAGTTGAGCACTAAAGGCCATTAGCTAAAAACTTTGAGATCCCAAAATAAAAGTGGGAGATGATTAACATGGACTTCGCCAAAGGCTTATCGAGATCTCGCAGACAACATGATTTAAATTTGATAATTGTTGATAGGATGACAAAATCTGTGCACTCTTTGACAGTAAAGACAACTGACACTGCAGAGAATTATGCCTGATTATATATAAAAGAGATTGTCAGACCGAATGGAGTTCCCTTGTTTATCATCTTACATAAAGGGGCTCAATTCACTGCTCAATTTTGGAGATCTTTCCGAAAAGACTTAAGTTCGAAGGTGAACCTTAGCACTACTTTTCACCCTCATACTAATGGCTAGGCAGCACACATAATTCAATCTTTGAAGGATATGTTGAGATCTTACGTCATTGACTTTAAAGGTAATTAGGATGACCATTTGCCTTTAATTGAGTTTAACTATAATAACAGTTTCCATTCGAGTATTCAGATGGCTCTATACGAGGAACTTTATGGAAGGAGATGTAGATCGTTAATTGATAGTCCGAGGTAGGTAAGGCTAAGTTTTTGGGCCAAACTTGATTCACCAAGCCATGGAGAAAGTGAAGATCATACAAGGGAGATTGAAGACTGCACAAAGTCGATAGAAATCCTATACTGATGTTATGAGAAGAGACTTAGAGTTTGAGGTCAACGATTAAGTATATTTTAAGGTATCACCCATGAAGGGTGTAATGCAATTTGGGAAGAAAGAAAAGTTGAGTCCGAGGTATATTGGCCCTTACTAGATTATAAAAAAGGTAGGTAATGTAATTTATGAGTTGGACTACCACCATAGTTAGAGGCCATATTTCTAGTCTTTCATATTTCTATGCTTAAGAAGTGTTTGGGAGATCCACTGTTAGTTGTGTTTGTTGAAAGTTAGGAGTCAAATATAGTTTGAGCTATGAGGAGATCCCCATTCAAATCCTTGATCCTCATGTTCGCAAGTTGAGGACCAATGAGATTGCATCTGTCAAGGTGTTATGGAGAAATCAATTTGTAGAAGAAGCTACTTGGGAAGCTGAAGAGGATATGAAGGCTAAGTACCCTCATTTATTCCTGCCTACTAATGTGGAGAGATATTATGGTAATGATTCATTCCTATTCCTTGAGTTCCTTTCTATTCGCAGTTTGAATGGCGATAGAGTCCTAAAGTCGTATTGATGATTGGTTTGATTTTTTGATCGTTTACTTGCTTGATTACCTGACCGATTGATTGCATGAGCGAATGGTGAAACTGTTTGATTTTTCTATGATAGGATTCGTGCCTTAACTAGGTTCCTCGATTATTCTTCATTTTAGGACGAATAATTCCAAAGGGAAGATAAACGTAACATCCGCAAATTCATTCCACCAAGTCTATTGTAAATGCCCAAGAGAAGTTGAGAAATGACCGAGCAAAGTCACTGGGAGAAACTATGAAGGGTCACCAACGACCCATAGAGTGATCTACGACCTGTAGATTGGAACCTCATAGTTGTCCATATGACTTAAGAAATTTTTCTTAGTCTGAGGCCCATATACGAGTCCTTCTATGGACCATAATTCTATCCACGAGATATAGAATGGGTTTAGTGGTTTGATGATTCAAGAAATCAACATTTTTGGAACTTGAGTTACGATTAACATGAAGGCTCGTCATTCATTTTACGGCCCGTAGAAAGGGGTTTCGTTGATCTTATGTTCAATTTCTAGTAACCCAAAATTTGGGCATTCCCCTCTATGAGAGGCCACTTACATCCCGTAAGAGGAACCACGACCTGTAGACGGGGTCTTGTAATTCCATTCAATAGTATTTAAGATGGATATTTTTGTATTTTCCTATCCTTTTTAATTAAAACCCACGACATTTTGAACTTGTTTGAGACCCCTTATTAGTACCCTAAGAGTATTACTCCTTATTAAACACTTGAGATTCTTGAGAGTGTCGAGGAAGGGAAAAAGCTATGGTTCTGAGCACATGGTCGAAGATTGTCCAAAAGATGATCATTCTTCGAAATTTCACGTATGTGAGGCTTTCTAGAGCATTGGAATGAGTTTGTTCATGCGTCTTTTCATCTACATAAGTCAATTTTATGGATAAAAGTAGAGTATTGAAAATCCTATGATCCTAATCTTCGAGTTGCTTGTATTTATTTTGAGTTTTCATGCCTAATTATGAATTAATTGATTTTCTTGCTGGTTATATGAAATTTAAGTATCAAACTTCATTTGGCATCATGAACCCTAAATTGCATCAATATATATGTATAACCTTTATTGCATTGACTGAGTTGAGACCACGACTGTGATTGTCCGAGTTAAGTAACTTGAGCATGAGGAACATATTACCTGTATACATGCAAATCTAATGAGTACCTTACATATTGTATGTGATGAGTATGATTGATGGAGTCCAAATAACCGTTTGAGTTTGAGTGAGAGTCTTGATTTCATGCATGATTGATGGTTCTTATTGAAATATTGAGTTATTGAGTCGAGTTTGATTGGAGAACACATGGTAAGACAAGATTCGAGTTGATTAGCATGAGCATGTTTATTCTTGGGAGGAGTATTGAGCACCAATATGGAAGCGAGTAGGTCACTACACTAACCTCAAACTATGTTGCCAGCCTGGGATTGTTGCGCGGTTGATTCGGGCAACTCATGTCCCAAAATGATGGATGTTACTTTGGATCAAAGAGAGGTTTGATCGTCCTTTACCTTGGCAAGTATTAGACGGACGTGGAAACGACATTACCTTCGTTATGCATCACCAAACTAAAGGTAAAAGGATTGGATGTCAGTTAAGAAAAACTCCCAAGCAACATCTGATTGGGTATATAATGTTTTAAATGGAGTTGCATAGCACTAGTCTATTTTCAAAACAT
The DNA here is from genome assembly GCA_026153255.1 of Solanum medicagineum. Classification (NCBI taxonomy): domain Eukaryota; kingdom Viridiplantae; phylum Streptophyta; class Magnoliopsida; order Solanales; family Solanaceae; genus Solanum; species Solanum medicagineum. The sequence goes on along the minus strand of JAPFFP010000094.1, from coordinate 11,305,776 downwards.
GATTTTTTAAACTTTAAGCTTGCATAACTTGAGTTGAGTTATGAGTTGATGAGTTTCTTTATGAGTCAAGTTGACTGATTTGAGTTTGAGCTCTACTTGTTTCTTTTAGCCCTTTTAATAACATTATATTCCCTGTACTGACGTCCATTTGGGTCTGCATCCTTAATGATACAGATACAGGTGATCGAGGACTTCAGCCAGTGCATTGTTGAGGTCCAGCTTCTTAATTCTAAATTTTGGTAAGCCCTCCTTGCTATTGGGAGGAACCCTTCTGTCTTTTATTTGAGTATTATTATTTTCATTTGATTGGGGTAGCCATGGTTGTCATTGTACCATCTAGATAGTCTGGTAGAGGCTTCATAGACTGTGAGTAAAGGATTGTCGATTGTTATTCATTTTTCAATTCTTGTTTATTGGAAACTATTATTGATAGAGATTTGTTATTTAATTGATAGTCTTTCTTGAGTGTTATTTTGCTATTGAGTATGATGTGATGATGAGGCTTAATGATTCCTTTGGGGAATCAACCGTTGTTCTTCAAGTCCTGACCACGCCAAGGGTATCCTCCTGAGGTGTGACAATAAGGAGGTCTGATTATAAATACAAAGACATAGAAATTATCCGAAAATTCTTTTCTTCTATTGTTTCTTCGTTCTATAAATTTTAGCATAGTATCAAAGTCACACCTAAACCCTTGTGGGTCCCTAAGTCCTTGACTATTGTGGAGCTGGAAATATTGGAGGTGTTAGTATAGTTATTTTTCAAAATTATACCAGCCTAATTTTTTGGGTATTTGGTAATGTATAATCTAAATTAGATTTTTTTAAGACCATCCCGATCAATATCAATTTCTCTTCAGCATCGGTAGGGTTTGTTCGGTTTTTTTATTTTTTTTAAATTTGAATGTATCACTTTAAAATACACCATTACTAAAATATTTCTTTCATAAGTGTCTTATTGAAAAATCACTTTAATTCTTTACTAAGAAGTCAAGACTGTAAAACCTTGTTGCCCCATTGTATGATCTAATACGTCTCATTACAAGAGTTTACATATATTTTGTCATATTGTTTGATAAAATATTTGCTATAATATCTTTAAATTTTAAACTTAATTAATTAAATGGTAAAGGCTCAAAGTCGTCTAGTTACTAAAGGCATAGGATCTGGATTAAACTTATATGTGAAAAATAATATATAATACACTTATATATCAAATTTAACATATTATTAATGTATAAAATATATTTATATACATGTAAGGTTATTATTTGATTCGGTTCAAGATTTTTTTTATTTCCTTTTATAAATCAAAAGATCATCCCAAATGCACGATGTGATTATAAGCTTAAATAAAAGTTCACGATTTTATTGAAAAATAATTAAAAATGGTTAGATACCATTCGGTTTGATTGTCTTTTATTATTTTGACAACCCTAGTAAATATGCTTGACCTATGAACAAACAATGGAATCCTTGATGGAAAAAATTTTTAGGCTTGAGCATGAGAGGAAGATAAATGAAAAGAATCACATATCGATGGACTCCTTTCATGTGGATATACAAGGTCGAATATAGCCAAATGGTACAATCGAGCAAAATAAAACACAATTGTCATCTTTGGTAACCGTCAGGTGGATGGAGTTGATTGTACCAAATTCTTTGTTCTGATGATTTTCTAAAATGGTAACTGTTTGAATAGTTCTTTTCCATAGTTATAGCTCAAAATAGGAATTCCATTATATGAATTGCATACGTTTTCTTGCATGGAGATCTAAATGAGGAAGTGTGTCTAAAATGCCACTAGAGTTTCGTAGGATTAAAACAAGTACCACAATTTTAATTTGTAAAATTGTCAAATGTTATGATGAGGTATGACTCGCACACGAATTCATCTCGTTTTACCTTGTACTAAGATAATGTATGAATCAATGTTCTGACTGAGAGTGGATATGGTATTATTGGACAGTGTAAATACTAAATGCGTGAGTATTATCTCTATGATAATTCTATGTATCTTCTACGTTTTACTTTTATTTTAATTAATTTATCCATACCTTATTTTTTCTTGTAGATTTATCCTTAAATTGGTGATGCATGACATCATATATGATGAACAATGAAAAACTATACACTATATTCTAAAGATTGTATTTCTTAAATAATATAATAAAAAGAATTATATGACATAATATGATATATTTAAAGATTGTATTTCTTAAATAATATAATAAAAACAATATGATATAATACGATATATTCCAAAACGATATGTAACAACCATCCAAGTGATTTATTTTTTTTAAAATATAATGGAGTTCATTACTTGAATGATTATTGAATTATTAATAATACGTGAAAAAAGTCATTTATTTTTATTTTTAGACTAGAAAAGACACTTTTATTTTGTTATTTCATTTTTTAATTAAAAAATGAAATAACAAAATAAAAGTGTCTTTTCTAGTCTAAAAATAAAAATAAATGACTTTTTTCACGTATTATTAATAATTCAATAATCATTCAAGTAATGAACTCCATTATATTTTAAAAAAAATAAATCACTTGGATGGTTGTTACATATCGTTTTGGAATATATCGTATTATATCATATTGTTTTTATTATATTATTTAAGAAATACAATCTTTAAATATATCATATTATGTCATATAATTCTTTTTATTATATTATTTAAGAAATACAATCTTTAGAATATAGTGTATAGTTTTTCATTGTTCATCATATATGATGTCATGCATCACCAATTTAAGGATAAATCTACAAGAAAAAATAAGGTATGGATAAATTAATTAAAATAAAAGTAAAACGTAGAAGATACATAGAATTATCATAGAGATAATACTCACGCATTTAGTATTTACACTGTCCAATAATACCATATCCACTCTCAGTCAGAACATTGATTCATACATTATCTTAGTACAAGGTAAAACGAGATGAATTCGTGTGCGAGTCATACCTCATCATAACATTTGACAATTTTACAAATTAAAATTGTGGTACTTGTTTTAATCCTACGAAACTCTAGTGGCATTTTAGACACACTTCCTCATTTAGATCTCCATGCAAGAAAACGTATGCAATTCATATAATGGAATTCCTATTTTGAGCTATAACTATGGAAAAGAACTATTCAAACAGTTACCATTTTAGAAAATCATCAGAACAAAGAATTTGGTACAATCAACTCCATCCACCTGACGGTTACCAAAGATGACAATTGTGTTTTATTTTGCTCGATTGTACCATTTGGCTATATTCGACCTTGTATATCCACATGAAAGGAGTCCATCGATATGTGATTCTTTTCATTTATCTTCCTCTCATGCTCAAGCCTAAAAATTTTTTCCATCAAGGATTCCATTGTTTGTTCATAGGTCAAGCATATTTACTAGGGTTGTCAAAATAATAAAAGACAATCAAACCGAATGGTATCTAACCATTTTTAATTATTTTTCAATAAAATCGTGAACTTTTATTTAAGCTTATAATCACATCGTGCATTTGGGATGATCTTTTGATTTATAAAAGGAAATAAAAAAAATCTTGAACCGAATCAAATAATAACCTTACATGTATATAAATATATTTTATACATTAATAATATGTTAAATTTGATATATAAGTGTATTATATATTATTTTTCACATATAAGTTTAATCCAGATCCTATGCCTTTAGTAACTAGACGACTTTGAGCCTTTACCATTTAATTAATTAAGTTTAAAATTTAAAGATATTATAGCAAATATTTTATCAAACAATATGACAAAATATATGTAAACTCTTGTAATGAGACGTATTAGATCATACAATGGGGCAACAAGGTTTTACAGTCTTGACTTCTTAGTAAAGAATTAAAGTGATTTTTCAATAAGACACTTATGAAAGAAATATTTTAGTAATGGTGTATTTTAAAGTGATACATTCAAATTTAAAAAAAATAAAAAAACCGAACAAACCCTACCGATGCTGAAGAGAAATTGATATTGATCGGGATGGTCTTAAAAAAATCTAATTTAGATTATACATTACCAAATACCCAAAAAATTAGGCTGGTATAATTTTGAAAAATAACTATACTAACACCTCCAATATTTCCAGCTCCACAATAGTCAAGGACTTAGGGACCCACAAGGGTTTAGGTGTGACTTTGATACTATGCTAAAATTTATAGAACGAAGAAACAATAGAAGAAAAGAATTTTCGGATAATTTCTATGTCTTTGTATTTATAATCAGACCTCCTTATTGTCACACCTCAGGAGGATACCCTTGGCGTGGTCAGGACTTGAAGAACAACGGTTGATTCCCCAAAGGAATCATTAAGCCTCATCATCACATCATACTCAATAGCAAAATAACACTCAAGAAAGACTATCAATTAAATAACAAATCTCTATCAATAATAGTTTCCAATAAACAAGAATTGAAAAATGAATAACAATCGACAATCCTTTACTCACAGTCTATGAAGCCTCTACCAGACTATCTAGATGGTACAATGACAACCATGGCTACCCCAATCAAATGAAAATAATAATACTCAAATAAAAGACAGAAGGGTTCCTCCCAATAGCAAGGAGGGCTTACCAAAATTTAGAATTAAGAAGCTGGACCTCAACAATGCACTGGCTGAAGTCCTCGATCACCTGTATCTGTATCATTAAGGATGCAGACCCAAATGGACGTCAGTACAGGGAATATAATGTTATTAAAAGGGCTAAAAGAAACAAGTAGAGCTCAAACTCAAATCAGTCAACTTGACTCATAAAGAAACTCATCAACTCATAACTCAACTCAAGTTATGCAAGCTTAAAGTTTAAAAAATCATGTTTTGAAAATAGACTAGTGCTATGCAACTCCATTTAAAACATTATATACCCAATCAGATGTTGCTTGGGAGTTTTTCTTAACTGACATCCAATCCTTTTACCTTTAGTTTGGTGATGCATAACGAAGGTAATGTCGTTTCCACGTCCGTCTAATACTTGCCAAGGTAAAGGACGATCAAACCTCTCTTTGATCCAAAGTAACATCCATCATTTTGGGACATGAGTTGCCCGAATCAACCGCGCAACAATCCCAGGCTGGCAACATAGTTTGAGGTTAGTGTAGTGACCTACTCGCTTCCATATTGGTGCTCAATACTCCTCCCAAGAATAAACATGCTCATGCTAATCAACTCGAATCTTGTCTTACCATGTGTTCTCCAATCAAACTCGACTCAATAACTCAATATTTCAATAAGAACCATCAATCATGCATGAAATCAAGACTCTCACTCAAACTCAAACGGTTATTTGGACTCCATCAATCATACTCATCACATACAATATGTAAGGTACTCATTAGATTTGCATGTATACAGGTAATATGTTCCTCATGCTCAAGTTACTTAACTCGGACAATCACAGTCGTGGTCTCAACTCAGTCAATGCAATAAAGGTTATACATATATATTGATGCAATTTAGGGTTCATGATGCCAAATGAAGTTTGATACTTAAATTTCATATAACCAGCAAGAAAATCAATTAATTCATAATTAGGCATGAAAACTCAAAATAAATACAAGCAACTCGAAGATTAGGATCATAGGATTTTCAATACTCTACTTTTATCCATAAAATTGACTTATGTAGATGAAAAGACGCATGAACAAACTCATTCCAATGCTCTAGAAAGCCTCACATACGTGAAATTTCGAAGAATGATCATCTTTTGGACAATCTTCGACCATGTGCTCAGAACCATAGCTTTTTCCCTTCCTCGACACTCTCAAGAATCTCAAGTGTTTAATAAGGAGTAATACTCTTAGGGTACTAATAAGGGGTCTCAAACAAGTTCAAAATGTCGTGGGTTTTAATTAAAAAGGATAGGAAAATACAAAAATATCCATCTTAAATACTATTGAATGGAATTACAAGACCCCGTCTACAGGTCGTGGTTCCTCTTACGGGATGTAAGTGGCCTCTCATAGAGGGGAATGCCCAAATTTTGGGTTACTAGAAATTGAACATAAGATCAACGAAACCCCTTTCTACGGGCCGTAAAATGAATGACGAGCCTTCATGTTAATCGTAACTCAAGTTCCAAAAATGTTGATTTCTTGAATCATCAAACCACTAAACCCATTCTATATCTCGTGGATAGAATTATGGTCCATAGAAGGACTCGTATATGGGCCTCAGACTAAGAAAAATTTCTTAAGTCATATGGACAACTATGAGGTTCCAATCTACAGGTCGTAGATCACTCTATGGGTCGTTGGTGACCCTTCATAGTTTCTCCCAGTGACTTTGCTCGGTCATTTCTCAACTTCTCTTGGGCATTTACAATAGACTTGGTGGAATGAATTTGCGGATGTTACGTTTATCTTCCCTTTGGAATTATTCGTCCTAAAATGAAGAATAATCGAGGAACCTAGTTAAGGCACGAATCCTATCATAGAAAAATCAAACAGTTTCACCATTCGCTCATGCAATCAATCGGTCAGGTAATCAAGCAAGTAAACGATCAAAAAATCAAACCAATCATCAATACGACTTTAGGACTCTATCGCCATTCAAACTGCGAATAGAAAGGAACTCAAGGAATAGGAATGAATCATTACCATAATATCTCTCCACATTAGTAGGCAGGAATAAATGAGGGTACTTAGCCTTCATATCCTCTTCAGCTTCCCAAGTAGCTTCTTCTACAAATTGATTTCTCCATAACACCTTGACAGATGCAATCTCATTGGTCCTCAACTTGCGAACATGAGGATCAAGGATTTGAATGGGGATCTCCTCATAGCTCAAACTATATTTGACTCCTAACTTTCAACAAACACAACTAACAGTGGATCTCCCAAACACTTCTTAAGCATAGAAATATGAAAGACTAGAAATATGGCCTCTAACTATGGTGGTAGTCCAACTCATAAATTACATTACCTACCTTTTTTATAATCTAGTAAGGGCCAATATACCTCGGACTCAACTTTTCTTTCTTCCCAAATTGCATTACACCCTTCATGGGTGATACCTTAAAATATACTTAATCGTTGACCTCAAACTCTAAGTCTCTTCTCATAACATCAGTATAGGATTTCTATCGACTTTGTGCAGTCTTCAATCTCCCTTGTATGATCTTCACTTTCTCCATGGCTTGGTGAATCAAGTTTGGCCCAAAAACTTAGCCTTACCTACCTCGGACTATCAATTAACGATCTACATCTCCTTCCATAAAGTTCCTCGTATAGAGCCATCTGAATACTCGAATGGAAACTGTTATTATAGTTAAACTCAATTAAAGGCAAATGGTCATCCTAATTACCTTTAAAGTCAATGACGTAAGATCTCAACATATCCTTCAAAGATTGAATTATGTGTGCTGCCTAGCCATTAGTATGAGGGTGAAAAGTAGTGCTAAGGTTCACCTTCGAACTTAAGTCTTTTCGGAAAGATCTCCAAAATTGAGCAGTGAATTGAGCCCCTTTATGTAAGATGATAAACAAGGGAACTCCATTCGGTCTGACAATCTCTTTTATATATAATCAGGCATAATTCTCTGCAGTGTCAGTTGTCTTTACTGTCAAAGAGTGCACAGATTTTGTCATCCTATCAACAATTATCAAATTTAAATCATGTTGTCTGCGAGATCTCGATAAGCCTTTGGCGAAGTCCATGTTAATCATCTCCCACTTTTATTTTGGGATCTCAAAGTTTTTAGCTAATGGCCTTTAGTGCTCAACTTTAACTTGCTTGTAGTTTGGTCACTTGGAAATAAACTTGACAACGTCTCTTTTCATCTCATTCCAACAATAAACTTCCGTCAAGTCATGGTACATCTTAGTTGAGCCTGAATAGATCAAATATTTAGAGTTGTGAGCTTCTTACATAATCCTCTCGAGTATGTCATCAACATTTGGGACACACAATCTGCCTTGATATCTCAATACCCTATCTCTCCCTTTGGTGAAAGCCATCACCTTCTACTTATGTACATCTGTCTTCAAGTGCAATAAGATAGGGTATTGGTCTTACGTCTCTTTCACCTCCACTACTAAAGATGATGCAAACCTACTATGCACAAAGAACCTCTTCACCAGATTCATCTAGTTGAAATCCCATTCGTGCCTGTCTGTGAACCTCTTTAGCTAGCCATTTTTCCTTCTCATGGATAACCTACTAAGAGCATCAGCAACCACGTTAGCCTTACCTGGTAGGGGATGCTCATGTCATAGTCTTTCAGCAATTCAAGATACCTTCTCCCCCTATAATTAAGCTCCTTCTGGGTGAATACATATTGAAGGTTCTTATGGTCTGTGAATACATCGACATGTGCTCAGTGGCGCCATAACTTAATAGCAAACACCATAACTGCTAGTTCTAAGTCATATGTGAGATAATTCTTCTCATGCACCTTGAATTGCCTCGAAGCATAAGAAACGACTTTGCGCTTCAGCATCAATACGCATCTCAATCCCACTCTTTAGGCATCACAATAGATGAGAAATCTGTCAATTACTTCAGGCAAGGTCAATACTAGGGCAGTGGTTAACCTTGTTTTCAACTCCTAAAAACTCCTCTCACACTTATCAGACCATTGAAACTTGACCTTCTTCTGAGTTAGTCTAGTCAACAATGTGGATATGGAAAAGAACCCATCAACAAATCAGTGGTAGTAACCAGCCAAACCCAATAAACTTCTTATATCCATTGGGGAGGTTAGTTTAGGCTAGTTCTTAACCACCTCAATCTTTCGAGTGTCCACTCGTATGTCATCGCTCAAAACTACATGGCCTAAGAATGCCACAGGTTTGAGCCAAAACTCATAATTCAAAAATTTTGCATACAACTCATTATCCTTGCGCGTCTACAAGGCAATCCTAAGGTGATTAGCATGCTCCTCCTCATCTTTAGATACACCAAAATATCGTTAATGAACACAGACACCAACTTGTTAAGGTATTATCTGTATACTTGTTCATCAGGTGCATTTGTCAACCTAAAGTACATTCCCAAAAATTCGAAGTGACCATATCGGGTTTGAAATATAGTCTTAGGGATGTCATATTCTCTAACTTTCAACTGGTGATAGCCTGATTTGAGGTCTACCCTGGAGAAACAGTGGCACCCTGAAGTTGGTCAAACAAGTCGTCAATCCTTGGAAGGGGATACTTATTCTTGACTGTTACCTTATTCAACTAACAATAGTCAATGCATATTATGAGAGAATTATCCTTCTTTCTGCAATAACTCATCTTGAGATGATATGTCCCACATCATCAAACATATAAGAGATGCTGGTTATATAAGTAAAGGACTAGTCTATATACTGTGAGACACCTTTTGGGGTGAGCCCAAAGGGATAAATCTGTGATGGGCTAGGCCCAAAAGCAGACAATACTTCACAGTGTTGGGTTAGCTCGTTAGAGGTGGTATCAAAGCCACCCTTGTGTCAGCCTTGTCGATATGAGTCAAAGTTCAATTGAGTTTAGGCGAATCTCAGTGAGGCGGGACAAACCTCAGTGCTGAGTCTAGGCGAATCCCATGCGGTGGGACAAACCTCAGCTAGGACGATGAGGCCATAGAGGGGGTGTATGTAAGAACCCATCTTGAGATGAGATGTCCCACATCGGCAAAACACATGAGAGATGTTGGTACATAAGTAAAGGATTGGTCTATATACTGTGAGGTGCCTTTTGGGGTGAGCCCAAAGGGATAAATCTGTGATGGGCTAAGCCCAAGAGCGAATAATACTTCACGGTGTTGGGCCAGATCGTTATACTTTCTCACAAATAGAACTGGAGCATCCCACAGAGAGACACTCGACCTAATAAAACCCTTCTCTAGTAAATCTTTCAACTATTATTTCAACTCAGTGGGTTCCATTCTGTATGGTGGAACAGAGATAGGTTGAGTGTTAGGAAGAACATCAATTCCAAAGTCGATCTCCCTATCTGAAGGGACACCAGGCAGATCATCAAGAAACACTTTAGGAAACTCATTCAAAATTGGGATAGACTCAAGGGTAAGAGGCTCAATATTATCAAACCTAACTCGCACGAGGTGATAGAAACATCCCTTAGAGATTAGCTTCTTGTCCTTAAGGTATGAAATAAACTTACCCTTAGGTTAACATAATTACCTTTCCACTCTAAGACTGATTTATTCAGAAATTGGAATTTGACAGTCGGGGTCCTACAATCAATAGAGGCATAACAGTCATGAAGCTAATCCATGCTAAGGATCACATAGAAATCCACCATCTCCAACTCTATAAAATCCACTAAGGTATACCTATGATAGACGAACACCATATAATCTCTATAGGTCCTTTCAGCTATGATAGACACACCAATAGGTGTGGAGACAGCAAAAGGCTCAAGTACACACTCAGAAAGAATTTCAAATCTACTAGCCACATATGGCATCACAAATGATAGAGTTACACCCAAATCAAGCAATGCTTAACGAAAAAGTAAAAACTTGAAGCATACATGTCACAATATCTGTGCAACCTCTTGGTCTTGTCAATTGCCCATCACTCATGGATAGTTTGATCCACCACCTGTCCCTGGTGCAGCACCTCTCTTATTTCTTTTGGATAGTGGTACTATAATAGAGGACTGGGCCTTATTGCCCCACATTGGACATTTTTTCTAGAAATGACCCATTTGGCCACACTTGAAACAACCATTCCCTCCCTCTATGCACTCTCCCAGATGCATCCTACCACATTTCCCCCAAGGTGGCTTCCCTTTTGAACTAAGGGTCATACTAGACTGAGACTGAGGATCCTGTGCTATGGAGTTCTACTGACTTTGGGACTTATGATCATACCTGTTACTCGAAGCTGGTGCACTGGATGAGGATGATGCATAGATATTAGATCTCTTCTGGAAGTCGGACTTGTCTCCCTTACTCTACTTAGCTTGGCTAGGCTCAGCCCCTACTAACTTAGCATTCTTACTCAGATGCTCTCCCTGTCCCTCTTTTTATCCTTCTCTAGTTGTTTTGGATAACCATAAGCCTGGAGATATCCATGCTTGGGATCGGCAATGTCGCCTTGCACTCTTTCTTCACATGCTTGCCCAGCCTAGATATAATCTTTCTCATTCTTGCTCTTATGTCTTGGACCATCTCTGGAGCAATACCTGGATAGCTGGATGAATGTGAGGTGGAATTCTTTGACTGTCAACCTCTCCTGCTTCATGTTCACAAACTCTTCAATCTTCACCTCCCTCAACTCCTTAGAAAGAATTGATCAAGGAAGCATTCTCAAATTCACTCCACTCAACAAGCTCAGCATCCTACCTCGACCTTGCTCCCATTGGTCGTACAAGACATTTTCCATATCTTTAAGTTGATAGGAAGCAAGTTCAACTCCCTCAATCTCAGTTGCATGCATGGCCGGCCTTCGGGACTTTCCACATCTCATGAATGAAGTTCTTGGGTCTTCCTCAACCTTAGACCCTGTGAAGACTAATGGGTTCATCCTCAGGAAATCTCTAAGTTTGGTTGCATCATTTGGCTCTTCAGAGATAGAACTAGGAGTTTGTGAACTCTGATTCCCATTCTCGGTGGCTACTAACTAGGTGAGCATGGTGATAGCTCTTCTGAAATCAGCCTTTGTAGTAGAAGAAGGTGGAGCAGTAGGTATTTGTGGAACACTAGTGGCTCTAGTTGGTCAACCCGACCCCTTGTATCCATCTAAGTAGGAACTTCTGAAATGGGATTCTTAGTATTGCCAGCTCGGGTATATCTTTGGGTGCGGTACGTTTAGGTGGCGTGATCTGCAAATACGTAATGCACGAATTAGAAAAGGGGCTTACAGAGTTAAACTCTATCACACGAACTCAAAACATCAAAGAAGTGTAACAATTCCTAATGTCCCGTAGCCTCCCGCTTATAAAGTGTGGTGCATAACATACTCATAAACAAGACTCTACCAGACACAACTTCATACACTCCCTAAGACACTTGAACCCTGTACTCTGATACCAAGTTTTTCATGCCCAAGAAAGGTACCCTTGGCGTGGCTGGAACTTGAAGAACCATTGATGATTTCGTACAAGAACCACCTGGCCTCTTCATCACATCACACTCAACAATGGAATAATACTCAAGAAAGACTATCAATTAGATAAAAAAAAATCTCTATCAATAATAGTTTCCAATGAACAAGAATTGGAAATGAATAACAATATACAATCCTCTACACACTATCTATGAAGCCTCTATTGACTATCTAGATGGTACCATGATAGGTCATGGCGATCCCAATCAAATAAAAATAATAATACTCAAATAAAAGATAGAAGGGCTCCACTGAATAGCAACAAGGGCTCACTAAAATATGGAAGTAAGAATTTGGACCATAATGGTGTGCTGGTTGAATTCCTCAATCACCTATATCTACATCATTAACGATGCAGACCCAAATAGATGTCAATTTATGAAATACTTATATGTAAAAGGGCTAGAGGAAACAAGTAGAGCTCAAACTCAAATCAGTCAACTCGCTCAGAAACCAACTCATCAATTCAAACCTAACTCTAATAATCATGCAAATTTAATGTTTAAAATCATGTTTTGAAAATAGCTCAGTGCTATACAACTCCATTTAAAACATTATATGCTCAATCAAGTGTTTCTTGGAGTTTCTCTTAATCGACATGCAATCCTATCACCTTTAGTTTAGTGCTGCAAGGAAGGTAATATTGTTGCCATGTTCATCCAATACTTGCAAGGTAAATGATGATCAAACATCTCTTGGATCCAAAGTAATATCCATCTTTTTGTGATAGGAGTCACCCGAATCAATGATGCAACTATCATATGCTGTCAACGTAGTTTATAGGTTAGAATAGTGACCTACTCACTCTTATATTGATGCTCAATACTCCTCACAAGACTAAAATATGCTCATTCCAATCAATTTAAATCTCGTCTAGTCATATGTTCTCCAATCAAAATCAACTCAATCACTAAACAGTTCAACCAATTAAGTCATCAATCATGCATAAAATCAAGACTCTCACTCAAACTCAAATAGTCATTTGGACTCCACTCAATCATACTCATCACATACAATAAGTAAGGTGCTCATTAGATATGCACGTATAAAGGTAATATGTTCCTCATTCTCAAGTTACTCAACTCAGACAATCATAGTCGTGGTCTCAACTCAGTTAATGCAACAAGGGTTATATATATATATATAGATGCAATTTAGGGTTCATGATGTCAAATGAAATTTAATACTTAATTTCATATAACTAGCAAGCAACTCATTAATTCATTCATAATTAGGCATCAAAATTCAAAATAAATTCAAGCGATGCCAAGATTAGGATCATGGGATTTTCAATACTCTACTCTTATTCATAAACTAAACTTAGGTAGATGAAAGGACGTGTGAACAGACTTAGCCCAATGCTCTAGAAAGCCCAACTATCTTGAATTTTGTAGAACATTAAGCTTTTGGACAATCTTCAACCATGTGCTTAGAACCCTAGCTTTTCTCCCTTTCTCGATGCTTTCAAGAATCTAAGTGATTAGTGAGGAGTAATACTCTTAGGGTACTAAGAAGGGGTCCCAAACAAGTCCAAAATGTTGTGGGTTTTAAATAAAAGTATGGTAAAAGATGAAAATACCCTTCTTAAAAACTGCCGAATGGAACCACGAGACCTCGTCTATGGGTCGTGGTTCCACTTACAAGCTTTAGTGGCCTCTCGCAGATGGGAGTGCCCAAATTTTGGATTACTATAGATTGAACATAGGATTTACAAAACCCCTTTTTACGGGTTGTAAAATGAATGACGAGCCGTCCTGTTAATCGTAGCTCAAGTTCCAGAAAAGTTGATTTCTCGAATCATTAAAACACAAAACCCCTTCTACGGTCGTAGATTGAAGTACGACCTATAGAAGGACTCATATATAAGCCTCAAAGTTAGAAAAATTTCTTAACTCACATGGGCAACTATGAGGTCCCATCTTCGGGCCATGGATCACTTTACGGGTAGTAGATGATCCTTCGTGATTTCTCCCGGTGACTTTTCTCAGTCATTTTCTCAGTTTTTCCTGGACATGTACAATAGACTAGGTGGAATGAATTTTAGGGTATTACAGTAATATACAAGTAAATAGTCGATTTAAGATAACCCTGCCATAATAGAACTATAGTCTTCCCTTACTCTTATAAACAATGGCGGATTACAGCTTTTCAGTAAAGGAGTTTGAAAAATAAACATGTAATGCTTCGGGTTTGAACTTGGAATCTCAAGGTAGATTTTAAATTCCCTGAACCCTAGAGTCAATCTCTAGTCTTGCGAATAGAGAAAACTCTTACAATCTCTCTCTATATATATACTCTCTCTATTTAAAATAGAATGACATCCTTTCCTTTTTTGTTTGTTCAAAAAAATGACCTTCTTTATTTTTTGGTTTGTTTAAAAAAGAATGACCCATTTTCTTTTCGGCAAAATTTTAGTTTCAACTTTCCGCATGGTATGTTTAAGAACACAAGAGTAAAGGATATTTCGGTAGATTTAAAATAACTTTCTTAAACTCCATCGAGTCAAACTAAGCTATCATTTTTTAAATAGAGGGAGTACATAAAACTAAAAATATTACCTTATTCATCCAAAATAATATTTTACTAAGAGAGTCCGAGCGAACACGCTCCACCCCCGGATCTACCCCTTCTTATAGATCTATAATTTCTATGATGTCATAAGATATTATAATTACGTAATAATCACATATAAATTTATCAATTAAAATTAAGGATTATTACGATTAAATGCAAGTTCGACTATAACCGTACAATTACGCGTGCGAGGTGCACGTACTCTAAAATTAGTATTTTTATAATCTGATTCAAAAACTGATTTTTCAGTATAAAAGAACCTCTTCTCAGTCCTCTCCGCTCTACTGCACTCTCTTTTTTTTCTCTGTTGAATAAGGTACATTGTTTATCAACTAGTCTTTTTCCATAGTTTTTCAGCACTGAATGATCTTTGATTATTCTTCTCCATTTTGTTCTTTGTTCTTTGTTCAGTAATAGGTTCTTTGACTGACAAAGTTGATACAATGGTGGTGATTACTTATACACATGATCAAGTTCTCAAAGAGGATTTAATCCGTTGTAATGTCTGCAAAACCCAAATTGGGTTCATCGAGGATCACCTTGATAACGTACAGATTTTTCTCATCTCTCTCTACATCTGTTTTATCTTTTATATTTGAATGTTTTGAGGTTTTTACTTGCAAATCTTTTATCAAATTCATTTTTTTAGTTCATGATGTGTATTGTTAACCATGACTTTTTCTTGAAGATCTTTGAAAACTCTGCATTTAGGGTAGATCTTGGATTATTTTAGTGGGTGTTTGAATTTTTTTAAAAAAAAAAATCGCTTTTAAGTACTTTCAAAATTTTGAAAATGTTTAGGTAACTTTTCTAAAGCTAAAAAAGTCTTTAAAAAAGGCGAAAAGCCAAAAGCTAAAAGCTGGGGTTTGCAACTTATGGCTTTTGGCTCTTTACCGTATAAGCTACTAAAAAAAAAATTTAATCCAAACACTCTCGAATGAATTTTTACTTTACTACATTTTCGATTAATAAAGTAATCGAAGCAATCCCTCTACCTCCACAAGAGTGTTAAGATCTGTGTACACTCTAACCTTCCTGGATCTCACTTGTGAGATTTTTGGATATATCGTTGTTTATATGTTTCAATCAAGGAAACTGCTAAGTCCATAAAGAGTAAATGTGATGCACTTGCTTAATTTCAATAACTATATGTAAAATGTCATTTAAGCATGGAATTTGTGCTCTTAACTACTTCTGCCATATAAGCTAGCACAAAACAACTTGTTTTGGTAACTATTTTTATCTGGTTCCTTTTGCAGACACAAAATGGTAGAATATGAGTCTTTAACAGTGTGTAAGTCTTGAGAATTGAGTAGTATATTTCAATTAAAAACTTTTATATATACATAGACACAGTTTATATGTAAGAATATATGTTGTGTATGTATGCAGTTTTAATATGCACAGAGTAGACAACATGAATTATGTTTGTCATGTAAATGGAAATACAATTGCTGACGTTTACTGTGCCCGCTATGGAATGCTGCTTGAGTTGAAACTTGTAAGATATACCATATTACTATATTCCCTTTTCATGAACAAAAGGATTAGCAGTTCTTTTTTTCTTAACAAAATTTATTCATTTCTGTAGATTTCTGTGTCTCGACCTTCCCTGGAAATTAATGAAGGAAGATTCTTAATCGATTTGTAAGTTTGTTACAGAAATATGCAAAATGCAATTAGATGTGATATGACTTGTAAGGTGTTAATACAACTACGTGGTTTGATTTGTTGCAAGGTGAAGCTTGTTTATTGAAATGATTATCCAATGATTTGTCAAGAACAAGATAGAAGCGCTGCCTTTATTGACCAGGTTCTTTATGAACTAGGTGGAGGCTAAATTGTTCCTGCTCAACAAAATGAACATGCAAGTGTTGGACCAGCTCCAATGGATGAAGATGAAGAAACTGTTGATCAAATTGCTGATGGAATAGGCAATCTAGATTTGAATCAGCACATGTAGTGAAGCACAATAATTATTTAATTGAATTTTCAAAAAGTAGTACTTCTTGTTTCGATCGATTTAAATATATCTCATCATTAGTAGAATTTATTGGAAGTTCTTCATTCACTTGAGTCTCGAGTTCACTGATTTCTTCAGGAATATCAGTATTTCTCAAGTCTTGACCTTCTTCAAGAGGTTCTTTTGCAGTATCATCTTTATTATTCTTTATGCTTCTCTTTCTAGGATTTTTATCCTTTAAACCCAATGGTCTACCACGCTTCAGGCGTGTTTAGGATTCAGAAGTTGTGATACTAGCAGATGGTCCCTTTGGGACATCAATCCGGATAGGCACATTCACTGCAGGGATACGTGACTTAGTTATCCATTTCAAATTAGTAAATGCATCTAGCATTTGATTTGTTATTATCTGTAAGTAGATGATCTTCTGGACCTCTTGTTCACATAAGCATGTATATGGGTAAAATGAGATAGTAATGAGACTTTCCACGCAATTTCTCTAATTTTTCTCTGGGATTTCTTTCTCTCCCCCTAATTGCGGGAAAATTATTTCATCAAATCGACAATCTGCAATCTAGCAGTAAATAAATCTCCTGTCAACGGTTCAAGGTATCGAATTATGGAGGGTGAGTCAAACGCAACGTATATACCAAACCTCTATTGAGGACCCATCTTAGTACATTGCTGTGGTGGTACAGGCATGTGTATCGCACAATCAAAAATTCGGAGATGAGCTATATTTGGTTCATGACCAAATACTAATTGTGATGGAGAATATTTATTATAATTAGTCGGTCTAAGACGTACAAGTGTTGTTGCATGTTAGATAGCATGACCCTACACATTAATGGGTAATTTTGATTTCATAAGCAGTGATCTATCTAGCAATTGTAGCACTTAATAAATGACTCTGAAAGGCCATTTTGAGTATGAACATGAGCTACCGGATGTTCAATTTTTATCCGAATTGATATGCAGTAATCATTAGAAGTTTGGGATGCAAATTCTTCAGCATTATCTAGACAAATAGATTTAATTGGATAATCTAGGAATTGCGCCCTTAATCTTATTATTTATGCCAGTAGCCTGACAAACGTCAGGTTGCCGGATGATAAAAGGCACACATGAGACCATCCTGATAAAATATCTAAACACTCCACTAGGTGGATGAATAGGTCCACATATGTCCTCATGTATACGTTCCAAAAATCTCGGGGATTCAATGCCGACCTTCAAGGTCGATAGTCTGGCCATTAATTTGCCTTGATAGCGAGCAGCACATGAAAACTCATCATTCACAAGAATCTTCAGGTTCTTTAGCGGATGACCAGTGGAATTTTCAAGAATTCGTTTCATCATTATTGATCCAGGATGACCTACTCGGTCATGCCATAGCACAAAAGTTTTTGGATCAGTAAACTTCTAGTTTGTGATCAAATATATTTCACTGGCATAAATTTCTATATAATATAGGCCAGAGGATAAAGTCGGTAATTTTTCCAGAATATATTTTTGTCCCGAGACACTCTTGGTTATACCAAGGTATTTAATATTAATTTCATTTAGTGTTTCAACATGATATCTATTTCTGCGGATATCTTTAAAACTTAGCAGATTTCTAGGGGATTTACAAGAGAACAATGCATCTTCTATAACAATTTTTGTTTCCTTAGGCAGAAATATAGTAGCTCTCCTGGAGCCCTCAATTATTTTTGCATTACCAAATATTATAATGACATTTGCTTTTCTTCTAAGTAAAGTAGAAAAATATTTTTCGTCCTTAAAAATTGTATGAGTTGTTCCACTGTAAATTACACAAATATCTTCGCGGTTAATAATTGATCCAAACAAAATTTGAGACATATTCATTTCTTCTTTGTTACCTGTTTAAAATAGCTTAAAATGGACAGAATTTCATGCTAATAACATGTTATAAATATAAATGCAATGAGTTAAAAGAGAGATAAGATAAAAGCAATATAATTAACCGAGGAAGAGGAGAAGTGAAACAATGTTATATTTCATATGTATGTTTGTGTGTCTCTGCAGACAAGGCCTATACATATATGCATAAATGAAGTGGAGTTCCCATTATGGTGGGACCCACGATCTCAATTTTATTATAATGCATCACCCATTATTACATATATGGACAATTATTGTCTTCCATAATAATGACTACTTTCTCCGCTTAGTTACTATGACCAATAACCAATAAGGGTCGTGCTGCAGTAATAAGTATTCTTTCATCGTTAATAAGAAGTTTTGGATTTGAGTCTCTTTGGGTATAGAGTCGTCTTTATTAGGGAGGGCTTCACCCCCAATGTGAGACTTCTTGACGCTAATTTGGATTTAGTCGGGCTCCAGTAACTTATGATATTTAATTATTTCCTTCTGTCTAATTCATAGTATAATTTTCAGTAAAAAAAGTTTAATTGGAAGTCTTGCACATCTATGTCTCCGGCCCAAGAACTATCTAGCTAGGTTTCCAATAAAGTTGGATTCAAGGAGTATATGTCTTATATCCACAAATGAAATTGTAGGCTTGTGTGATTTTGACTCTACCTAAGCTACTCCAAAGAGAGTGTATATATGGCTTGTTATGAAATCGTGGCTTGGAAAAGTCCAGATAATATAATTAATTTCATTGTGTATATATATATATATGTTAGGTTAGAAAGAAACAAGAGAGCATGGGGTTGGGGAGGGGATGTTGATTGAACAAAGGGCACATCTAGGGTTAGGGATGTTTTAATTTCCATCTCTTAGGGATGTGACCTGCCTTTAACTCATCACCATGCCCTAAAAAGCTTGCAATGACTTATATACTCATACATATTCATGTGTCTTGTAGGACAAATTTTGACATAACATGCTATACCCCACCCCCAACCCAAAAACTAATTTCATGTATAGCATCACTTTTCTACTTGAGTTTGGCCAAATGTTTCATTTCTTTTTGCTAGGAAGCAATTCATCTACTAAAGTGATACACAAAAGTATATTGTGGAATAGTAGTTTCATACTCCCATCGTATTAATTTACGTTGTGACATTTGACTGGGTCTGAATTTGAAGTTTAAGGGAATTATTTAATTTGGGTATAAAATAAAAACTTCATAACTAATTTTTAAGGATATAGAAATGTGTCGCATGAAATTGAAAAGATCGTTATTTTACCAGAGGTGATGACATTAGCAGAGAGTTATCATATTCATAGTACATGACTTTAAATTTACGGAGTCAAAAGTGTGCTTTAATATTGTGAAAGTCATTTTTCTTTACACACTTGCTTACTTAATTGTCTGGTCAATGGATCACCCCAGCAAATAGTACATGAGCTTTAAATTTCATATCAGGTCATGTTATGATCAAAAGACAAATTAGGAGGGACCTAATAAGTACTTGACTTCAATGCTTTTACAATTTGAATGATGGTTTTTTAAAAATTTAAAAAAAGAGTTCACTAGTGATGCATATGAACTTTTTATGCTGAGTTAGTTAAGAATTAGCGTGACGTTGTTAAGACAATAGGAGATGGAACGCAAATTAAAGTAGAGACATATCAATATAATGTAACATAACAATAACATATTTATTATAATTTCATAATTTTGTAAGTGAAATCTGAGAGAAATAGAATATATGCATACCCTTATTTCGATATTTGTGGGATAAAGAAGTTGTTTTCAATAGAACGTTAGCTCAAGAAGATTATTCTCAAATAAAGGTTTGACAGAAAAGCAAGATTAAAAGGTCAAGTTAAAATATTGAATATTAAAGATAATCAAAGTAAAAGAAACATTGATTGGATTGATGGTTTGTGAGCATTGAATCTTGAAAGATGTGATTGGAAACTAATCGGATGGTTGATAGGCCGAAAGGCTTGATTGTGATGGATTGATAAGAGTTCTTATGAGATTCATTCATTGGATTGATGGTATATGAGCATTGAATTTTGGGAGGAGTATCAAGCACCGAATTGAGCATGAGTAAGTCCAACTTGAACTCAATAACTACGTCGCCAAATGTAGGAGAGGATTAAATCGTTAAGTCGAATGTTTCCTATTTTATTGTCATGAAAGAATAGGACTTGATTAATTGTTGGATCCATGATTGGTTGATTCGTTCGTTATCCTAGCAAAGTATTGAATGGTTGTGGCAACATCAACAGGATTGTTGGACGATAAGTATTGGTCCATAAGTGATTGTTGTCCGATAAAAGAAACTCCCATATAAGTCTTGATAGAACTTTGAATGGATTGGATTGTTTCTGATTGGTCTTTGTCTAAATCTTACTCTTGCTTTAGACTTATGACATCTAGATTGAGTTCCTTATTTTCTTGATTTGAGTTAGCTGAGTTGATAGTATTCTACCTTGATGCATGTTTCATTCTGCCATTTTACATACATTTCACGTACTGACGTCCATTTGGACCTGCATCATTTTATGATGCAAAGTCACGTACTAGAGGTCGTCAACAGACACTTCGTTGAGGATCCTTTCGCATTCAGCTGATTGGTGTGACCTCCATACTTTCGGGAGATTTTCATATTATTATCATCTAGCTATTAGAGTTTAGATTTGCTTTTACTTTAATTTAAGGTAGTCATAGAGTTGTCATTGGCACCACATAGACAGCATGGATAGAGGCTTTATAGATTAGACAGTGATTGATGATTTGGGATGTTGTCGTTTGACTACTAGTTTTCTTTCTTACTAGTCTTCCGATTGGTTTTGCTAGATTGGTTGGCCTCTGGCTTGGAGTTATCTCTTGATGATTGAATCTTTCGCAATTAGATTATGATTGAATGAATTTGACAAGACCAAGTGGTTTGCTTGGGACTAACAATAGTCTCTGAGTGTCGTCCACGTCAAAAATACCCTCCCGGAATGTGACACTTGTAATGCTAGAACCCAGCCTATGACTAGCAGCCTGATGCTTCAGCAATATAGATTTTAGTCGAGACATTACTCCTCCTCAATAGCATCCTCTTGAAGATAACTAAGAGTAGTATAGTTGATATGACTAAGTACTTCACATGCCCCACCTCCCCATCCCCTTGTAGAGTGTAATTGAGCAGTTTAGATAACAGATTGTGTTGAATCTAATTGTGGTTTATAATGCATACTTTGTTGACTAATAAAGTCAACTAATTAAAAAAAATATTTACACGTCCCTGACAAAAGAAAAAACCACATTTTAAATCAATTACAAATTTTTCAACAGTTTGATTTGTATACATTGATAGTTCTAAAAATCCTTACGTTATTAGATTGAGAAAATAATAAAAGTAATTCATTATTTTGTTGGGTAGGTTCAAAGTAATTCCTTAAATATATTTCTGAACAAAAAAACAAATTCTTTTTGGGGTAAGTTTGACAAATATAAACACTCTTGATCTTTATAAAATATTTAATAAATTTTATATGTTGATTCAACATGGTAAGCGAAAAAAATACTAGAATTTAGTGGGAACTCTTATTTAGAGGTGCAGTTTGCTATTTTTTAATTTATTTTTTAGAATCTACAATAGTGGAACCGTTCAATTAAAATGTAATATCTGTAATTTCGTTTTTTTGAATTGATTAAATTTTTTGACGTTCATAGTTAAAACTTATTTTACAGTTCCTCTCAAATTTAACAGACCATTTGAAAAACATTTGACAGTAGAGGTGGGCATGGTACGGTATGGTACGGTACGATATTTAAAAATTTAATATAGTAATTTTAATTTTTGGTATCTAAAAATACAATATCATTATCATACCAAATTAGCTCGTTATGGTTCGATATTTCTAATTTTGATTTCAATATTTTACGGTATGGTTGTTCGGTAATCATAATTAATTTGACTTTATATTAATATATTATATAATAAAGAAGTATAATTTTAATAATATTATAAACTTCTCAAGCTAATCAATTAAGTGATCAAACACTATATGCATTTTCAAGTTGTGGACAATAAATAATACAAAAGTTAATCAATGCTTTCAAATTCATTTTTCTCAAAATTTTCTTCATGGTTTAGTAATGGGAGTGTCAATTGAACAGTCAGGGCTCTTGTAGAAGTTCTATATATATTTAAAATAATTTAAAATTAACATATATATATATTATATTATATTATATTATATTATATTATATTATATTATATTATTGTATATTTCAGTATGATATATAGTATTTTGGTATTTATTTTTTAAATACCAAATACCATTCCGAATATCAAAAAAAATTATAAAGCATATCAAATATCATAATTATCATACCATAATATAAAATAATTCAATTTTAATATGATACTCGGTATATACCATATCATGTCCACTGACCACCCCTATTTGACAGAGAATAAAATACACGTTTTTGAAAAATTTAAAGAACTAAAATTTTAAAAGATTAACTACTTTAATTTTAACTTATCCCCGTATAAGAGATTATTTTTATCATTTTCTCTTGTATATAACCGTTCATAAAAAACTAAAAATTGCAGTTGATTACCTTCAACATACTATGACGATGAATAAAATATGTTCCCTCCACTTTTTTATTTATCATTATTTGACTTAATATATTTATTAAAAAATAATTATTGATATACAAATTTTATCACATTATTATTATTATAAATTTGATGTTTAGTATTAGATCTTGAAAAATAGTATTATTTAATGTTAAAGGTAAAATATGAAAAATAAATAATTATTTTTTCTTGATACGTCAAAAGTGACGAGTAAAAAATGAAAATCTATTTTAAGAATACGGAATAAGTAAAAGTGGACGAAGGCCAGTATATATGATTCAATTTTACTTTTAGTCAATTTATTAAAGAATGATACATTTTTATACTTAGCACGTAATAGTTTATTTTAAAATACTTATTTTACATAATAAAAAAATTCATAGACACATAAACTTTTGTTATTATTTATTTTAGACCTCAAATTTAAACAAAGCTCTTTTTCTTTCTTACTTTTATGTTAAGTCAAACTATATTCTATAAATTGAGAAAAAGAGAGTATTTTTTATATTACAATTAGTACTCTTTATGTCCCATATTAGTTGATTACTTTCCTTTTTTATACGCACATTAAGAAATCACAGATAAAAGGTAATTTTACCAATTCATTTCTTAAAAACATTTTTGAAACTTTACAAACAAATGTAAATATTTTTAAAAAAATATAAATAATTGTAATAATAATATGAAAAAAATAATTAATATGTTTAATTTAGTACAATAACATACTCAATGGAATCCCACAGGGTCTGAAGAGGATAGAATGTCTGCAAACCTTACTATAAAAAGACTATTTCCGGAAAACTCTCATCTTAAAAATCAAGATAATCAATTAATATGCTATAATTATTTTTAGTATATTAACCAACTAATATCGGACATTGGAGTATTAAGTTGAGTTCTTTACCCTTCTTTCATAACATGCCTTTGTGATGATCAACATGAGTATATGTCCACTTGTCACCAGTCCATAGGCTGGAACTTCATAGCAAAATTGAAAAAAAATTTGCACATAAATCCATATTTTGCTAGCACTGCATTATTAATTCCAACTTTGTGTAACTACTTTCTCTCTCTCTCTCTCCAAAATCTCCATCTATTTAGTATCATTATTTTGAATTTGTATAGTACTAGAGAAGATAAAAGAAGTTGTTTTGGCAGGAAAATTATACAATGGACTTGACTCTCAAGGAAACTGAGCTATGTTTGGGGCTGCCTGGTGGTGGAGAATTACTATTAAAAGATCATGAGAATATTAAGAAAAGAGCATTTTCTCAAACTGTTGATCTCAAACTCAACCTTGATGATACTCCTTCCATGAAGATCAACAATCCTCCAAAGGATAATTCTTCCAACAAGGATTCTTTCAAGCCACCAACTAAGTGAGTCTCTTCTTCTTCCTCTTTTTCTCTTTGCATAATATTCATGAAATATTATTGCTTCATTGGCGAATTTAGGATTTTAATTTTATGGGTTATGAATTTTTGAGACGAGAGTTCCCAGGAAACAGTCTCTCTATCTCTATGAGGTAGTGGTAAGTCTGCGTACATTCTGCCCTTCACAGTCCCCACTTGTGGGACTCCACTGGGTATGTTCTTGTTGTTGTGTTAAGTAAGAAGACTCGGCTTTCAATTGTATGCACCAATAATCTTGTTTAGATTATCGATTTTAGGTCTTAGTTAAAAGGTATGGGTTCAATTATACTATTGGATATGTCCCCATATTACTCTTTTTATTTTTATTTTATTTTATGCGTCTTAGTTTGACCGGATAAAAAATTTAAAACTTTAAATAATACTTTGAATCTTATTATCATAAATTTTTGATGTAAATTAACTTCCTAACTATAGGAATATCACATTCTTTTTTAAAGAGAAGATTAAATTAAAAGGAAAGTTTGCTAAGTAAATTTAAACATAAGACACTACCAAGATAAAATAGAAATTAGTGATGGACAAATTATATTGTTGCACCAAAAAGTTTCATCGCAAATTTATTTGCTACACACTATTTAACGACAGATCAGCAATGGATTTTTGAACTAATTCCTTCTCTCTTTAGTGAGGGCAATTCTCTAACTCACCAACCAAACATGGAACAATTTTCATGAAAAATGACTTTGGACGTATCGAAATTTATTTATTTCTTACATTGCAGGGCTCAAGTAGTTGGTTGGCCACCAGTGAGATCTTTCAGGAAGAACATAATGTCTCAAAAATGCAACAATAATGAAGAAATTAATGAGAAGGGAGAAAAACCAATAGCATTTGTGAAGGTCTCCATGGATGGTGCACCTTACCTTCGTAAGGTAGACTTAAAGATGTACAAAAGTTACCAACAACTTTCTCATTCTTTGGCCAACATGTTTAGCTCCTTTACCATGGGTATGTCTATAACAATTTACTATGCTAATTAATTAACTTTTGTACACTGACAATGTATAATTATTTAACATCGCTATGGTATTATAAGTTAGATACTCACAATAACACTAGCATATGTGTTTTAACATACTAAAAATATATTTAACCATCGAAGGTTATGATAAGTGTAAAAATTTTTTTGCTCTCAAATTAGTCGAACCCAAAGCAGATACTCTCTCCACGATTATCAAGATCTTGCCTTTCTGGAATTCTTTATATTTAGAGATATTATAATGAAAAGTTTTTGAGACGAGGGCTCCCAACAAACAGTCTTCCTACATCTGTAAGGTAGTGATAAGGTCTGTGTACATTGCTCCCTCCCAGACTTCACTCGTAGAATTTTACTGAGTATGTTATTGTTATTTATAATGAAAAGTTTTGATGACTACATCCTAAATGACATATGTGAGGATTACAAGTAACAGAAAATCTTTCTCTTGATCATGTCCACTATTTTTAAAAGGGAAAAAGTTAGATTTTAGTGTGATAGAGCCTAGCTTTTTATATTTTACTAGTAAGTAGTAATAATTGATTCCACTATGTAGGTTGTTGATTACTTAAAATTGAATCTATGCAGGTCCTTATGGATCCCAAGGAATGATAGATTTCATGAATGAGAGGAAACTGATGGATGTCCTCAATAGTTCTGACTATGTACCTACCTATGAAGATAAGGATGGGGACTGGATGCTTGTTGGAGATGTACCTTGGCAGTAAGTTCATTTTTCACTTCTTATTAAATAAAATGAATATATATGTATTCGACGAAGTTCATGACTCGAGAATAATTAAGCATACTCTCAAATTGCTAACTATAGTATAGGGTAAATTGTTGCCTCAAGTTGATTTTAACGTTCGGTAGACAATAGTTTGATCTCTTTACATAAATGTAACTTGAATTATAAGTATATGGTTATGGCTAATATATGTGAAATTATGATTTTGTGTAGGATGTTTGTTGATTCATGCAAGCGCATACGCATAATGAGAGGATCAGAAGCCATTGGACTTGGTATGAGGTTTTACATTCTACTTTATATATGTTTCAGTAAAATTAATACCTCCCGCTTATATATATATTTGTTCTTTATTGGAGTATTATTATTTTTTACATATTTCCTCGACAAAAATAATACTTAATAACTATAGTTATCAAATATTTGACAAATTCGATTTATCAACATGACTAATATTTTGAGACGAGGTTAAGTGTTTTCTTAATTTTGCCTAATTAATGGATTCTTGAATCTCAGCACCAAGAACCATGGAGAAATGCAAGAACAGGAGCTGAGCAATTAATTCAGCAACTCATGGAGACTCAAAAATATAATGTTTATATATGAAGAATGAAGCTGTCAATTTCCATGATGTATGTATTTTTATTTGATAGTTAATTAGTAGTATGTATAGAGATAATTATCTTTGGACATTTGGAATGGGACAAGACGCAATAAACAAAAAATACTATTGTTTGGCTTGTTTGGTACTTACTAGTTAATAATATAATAGGCTTTGTTTAATTATTGGCAAGTTTTATTATTTCTACTTCTCTTCTTCATTATATATTTTTGTCATCAATTTTTCACTTCTATATTTATTTTAGATATTTAATTTTTTTACGTATTTTACTTGAATGGAAAATCATAAAAATAAAACTAAATAGACATCGTGCTTTCTAAATTTCAATTATGGAATGACACGTGCTATGTTGTTTGGCTTGTTTCTTGTCCTGGCTGTCTTGGTGGTTGTATGTTTTATTCCATCATTCAAATGTTGTTTCCTCTTCTTCTTTTTTCTG
The DNA here is from genome assembly GCA_026153255.1 of Solanum medicagineum. Classification (NCBI taxonomy): domain Eukaryota; kingdom Viridiplantae; phylum Streptophyta; class Magnoliopsida; order Solanales; family Solanaceae; genus Solanum; species Solanum medicagineum. The sequence goes on along the minus strand of JAPFFP010000094.1, from coordinate 11,278,404 downwards.
GTAACCAAAATTTTCTTATCATGCATTATGATTATGTTAATTTATTATTCTTTTTATTTAAAATTAATAATTTTATGGAATTATTTATTATCATGAAGTCTATATTTTGAGGGAACAAGGCCATGTGGACGTTGATGGGGATTCCCCGTTCCCCGGTCAATTATTTATGTTTTGTTTATTTAGTGCAATTTTCGTTATAATTAAAGAATTCTATTTGTTCACTTCGTTTGTAAGAAAGCATAAATGAGGATTATCCAAATTAATTGTAAAAGGTAACAATACTTTCCGATCAAAGTATTATTAATTGATCGTAATGACATTGTAAATATATTACGGACACATATATATAAGATTAAATTGACCACTCACTTTTAGTACTTTTATACTATCTGAATTTTATTTGAACGGAATGAAATAATTATAGCTCTTATATACAATATTTTGTGCACACTCAATGCTTTTATGGAAGGGGTTAAAGTTACGTATTTCACTGATGAGCTAATCACATAGGAAAAAATAATAAAAATGATTTTTTCTTTAATGTGAAAATTATTCAATTCACTAGGGTGAGAAATTACGATCTACACCTGTGCAGGATTTCTCCAAAACTTCACAAAATCAATTAGCTTAACTTCAAATTACAACTCTTGCAATCCTATAAGGCTAGAACCTAATTCTAATTCATAAACATCAACAATCAACTAGTTCATCAAAAGTAATTTAAGTTATGAATTCACATTACAACTCTTACGGTCCTAGGAAGTACCTCTAATTTCTATACTTCAACAATTAACCATATCATTGGCTTCACTTCAAATTATTCCCAACTTGAAGTTAACACACACTTCAATATTGAATTTAAATTTAGCGGCTAAAATTTAATTGGCTTATGCTATTAAATGGAAAAGGAAAAGATGATCAATTAAATCTTAGTCATCAAATCTAATTTATGTCATGTCATGTGTTAGCTATCAAGATAAGAACTTGGAGAAAATGAAAAGAAATCTTGTCCGTTTGTATATAGTTGTGATTTTTTTAATTTTCTTTTTACTTAAGACTCCTTTTACTAAGAAAATCCTAGTAAAAATTGAACTTTAAATATTGAACATGTATCATCTAGCTGTTTCATTAACTTGTTCCATCAATTTATCCATCATCAAAATATTTATTGAATTCAACATATGTATATTTTCTTATTAATAAACCACAATTAGAGTATGACATGTGTGTTTCATGGTCATGTTTGCTTGCGTAATATGCATGCTGGGTTCCACTTTACAAAAGCACCTTTTACTTTCATCATTATTTTCCCACTTTAACTTTCATCTAATTTTTCCCCACTTGCTTGTGTGTATAGTTTTACAAAACATGTTTAACGTATATTATTTAGAAATAATAATTTAAAATATTAAAAAATTATATTAAAATTTATCTATATCACATAAATTGAGATAGAAAAATAACATATATTGGGTTTGTGCTAGATAGTGAGGAGCTTGAGCTGACTCATGGTCATGCCTGCTCCTCAGCTGCCTCTTCTTTTGCCACGTATAAGTTGCTCAAACAGGCAACTGTAAAGACCTGGCCCAACACTGTGAAGTATTGTCCGCTTTGGGGCGTTACGTGTCGCCGTCTCCCTCACGGTTTTGTCCCTTTGGGTTTACCCCAAAAGGCGCCTCACAAGTTGGATACCAGACCCTCAACATATAGCC
>JAPFFP010000094.1:11264186-11276592 GCA_026153255.1 Solanum medicagineum | reverse complement strand
CAAGTGGGGCCTTCGGGTTAGTGGTTGTCTGAGTGCCTAATCGGCACTAGTCACGGCCCCTGGGTTGGGTCGTGACAGCAACTACGCTGACTCATGGTCATGCCTGCTCCTCAGCTGCCTCTTCTTTTGCCACGTATAAGTTGCTCAAGCAGGCAACTACTCGACATGTCTACTTGAGCAGCTTGAGAGTATATCGATAATTTTGAATGGGTGTCCCGTTATAATTAGACCAAGAAGTTTATGTATATTGCTAAATAAATTTTCGGTGTGCTCTCAAAATTTTATGTGCGCAACATAAATTAGTTTCCTATAGGTCTCAATAATTAACAGCGTAAAATATTAAATTGAGACTAAAAGTGAATTTATATTGGGCTCGTGCTAGCACAACATATCTGCTTGAGCAGTTTGAGAGTACGTTGGTAATTTTGAATGGTTCTTCCGTTATAATTAGACCAAGAAGTTCATGTTTCAAAAAAAATACGACGCCTGGGAGCTTTACCAGGACTAACTAATAAAAATGTATATTGCTAAATAAATTTCCAATGTGCTCTTAAAATTTATGTGTGCAACATAAATTAGTTTTCTATAGGTCTCAACAATTAACAGCTTAAAATATTGAATTGAGACTAAAAGTGAATTTATATTGGGCCCGTGTAGCTATCATAACTAGTCTTGATATATAAATATAACTTCATATATTGACTTGTGTAAAATATTTACACAAATATATCATTTATGACGTATTTATTAAAAGTAAGTTGTAAAAATATATTTTACTTTCTACGAACGAATAATTCTCTTAAAGAATATGATCAAGCCAAGAACATCACCTATTTTAAACTAATGAAATAATTTAAATTTAATAACTACTAATGAAAGTCTTCCGAGCAATAAATCCGAATTAAATTTCCATGGTTCCTTCTCTTTTTCTTGATTCTCTTGAGTCCATGTACTCCTCCGTTCCATACTATATCAAGAATATTAAAAGTATTTGTCTCCACTAATTTATTGTTATATTAAATTAAATTAAAACAAAATAAATTATTTTTCATTTTAAATAAGATAGGCTTAATGTTGTTTTTAAAATCAAACCCAACTAACTCTCTTCTTTATCCTAATTAAATATTTAAAAAAGTTTTATATAAGGAACATGTCTATAAAAAAAATATGAGAATTAATATGAAACAGGGATAGTATTAGGAAGAGATTCATTGTCACTTTCTTTTTTAGTAATAAATGATGGCCAACTATTTCAGTTTTTATTGCGTGAAAATTACTTTTATCTCTCCAAATTTGCTTCAATCTTTTTTATTCATGATATTTTTACTCTTTTAAATTCATGCAACAAATTTTTCGTAAAATCATAAGCATTATATTTTGGATGAAAAAAGTGAGAAATGCTAATAAGTTTATAAGCTATGGATGATTTTTTTTCATAATAAAGTAAATTAGAATAATGTGAAAATTAATTTTATTAGTAATAATCAAAACTCAAATATTTATTTTGTACAAGTGAAAATAGCAGAGAATAATAACTATATAAATATTTTTTGATACAGAAAATATACAATAACTAATTAAATTAAAGTCAATACTTCAACGATCGTATTTATTTAGATTTAAATTATCTTAAACTATAAATTATGTAATACTATAATTTATTAGAAAAATTAGACAAGTTTTGACTAGCATTGATGGAATATTACATAAGCTATAGTTATAATAATTTAAAATCTAAATAAATATGACCTTAAAAAATTGGCCTTAATTTAATTAATTATTTTGTAAATTTTGCATCGATATATATTTATATAGTAATTATTCTCTGCTATTTTCACTTATATAAATAAATATAATATTAGAATGTTGGTTATTACTAATAAAGTTAATTTTTCATTACGCTAATTTACTTTATTATAAAGAAATCATTATTAGTTTAAATTCTCAATTAGTGTTATTCACTTTTTCATTCAAAAGATAATGTTTATGCTTTTCTCAGAAATTTGTTGCATGAATTCAAAAAAAAACAAAAAATATCATGATTTTTAAAAGAAGTAAAAAAAAAAACCTTATAATGAAAAGATATAATAGACATTACTTGGCTAAAATGTAGAGGTTTTATCTTCTCCTATTAATAATAATATAGATAATATAGTTATAGATATAGATGTTTGCGGGTGATTATTTAAGAAGTTTGATCAAAAGATAACAGTATTTCAATTCTTTAGATTAGTATGTAATTAATTATCTAAGGACTATTTTGTATATCATTTATTACATACTTCATACTCCTATAAATACAAGCACATTTGCTGCTCACTTTTTTAGATAGCATATTATAAATATCATATGAAATTAGTCGAGATACGTGTCATGCATATGTTGGTGAAAAACTAAAGATGACAAGTATCATATAGAATTAATCGAGATAATGACTATGTTGGTGACAACAAACATTTTGTAAAATTAGTTGAGATATTCGCACTGATGGAAGATAGTAATAATCATAAAATTAGTTAAAATACTCTAATAATGAGACTGTATAAAATACTACTCCCTCATTCTTTTTTAGTAGCCACATTGCACGTTTTAAGAGTGAATTTTAAATAATTTTTAAAATTAGATTAAATTATATTGATTTAATTTTATAAGATAACACTATAAATTATAAATATAATAAATATATCTTAAAATATTAATTAAAGTCCATACAAGTTTGACTTTCAAAAGAATACTATGACAAGTAAAATAAAATGATGGGATTACTGTTGGATCAAACGATAGGAAATGACTATACATGTATGATGACAAATAAAAATCATTACAATCTTTGGACAGTGAAAAGCGGATCTGAATTTCTCTTCATTTGCCAAATATTAAAAGATGCACCTTCTTATTTCTACAATGCAAAATAGTCTCACTTTTACTTTATCCTTATGTTGTGGTATACAGTCCAAAGAAATTTATGTCTACGTATGTAGAGATACGAAAGCAATTATGTTCCTCAGCAACGGTTTGACTAATTATAATTTCGTTTGTTATATATATATTTTTTTGTATATTTTACTTGCCAATATACAAACAAGATAATTATATACAAATTATGCATATACAATTATGAACTTTTCATAACTTATACAAATTAAATTTATCAAGAAATTATATACAAATAGCTAGGATAAGTATATCCAATTTTTGGATTTATACAATTAGAAACCGAATCATACAACTTCTAGAAAAATTAATCAAAACTATAACTGTGTTCAGTAATTAACCGAAACTATAGCAGAAGTACATGATAATTAAATGTGTAGATCGATAACCCAATAATATTATAGCAATACTTTACATATTTTAATGTTTATAGTACTTAAGTGATTAATTATCCACTTTAGTATATTAGTTTGTAATTAATGAATTATAACTTTTGCAAGTTTGTAAACATAGTTTTGTACTCTATCTGCTTTTTATTAATTCAAATTCCCATTATAATAAAAAATTGAATTGTTAAGGACTTAAAATCGACAAATCAAAAACTGATAAAAAATTATTTTATTAGTTTTTTATTAATTTAACATATTTAGAAAAACTAAAACCAATAAATATAATTAATAATGTATAAAACCGACCGGTACACGCCCGAGGCTACCAAGACCTCCCCCTTGATTATATGATTGGTTCACGATTCGAGGTCTCTTGACTCAGGTTCCTAGGAGCCAATAGATCGGTTAAAATATTGATAACTTCTTAAAATTTTATTAATCCATTCTATGTGATTGAAAATACTGTAGATATTTCTAAACCATCTCAACTAGTATTGATTTTTCTTTGAAATTGGTTGGATTTGCTAAGATTTTCAAAATCCTAAGATCTAAATGACAGCAGAAGATATCATCCAACACTTGCTTTTGAGGTATCTTTATGATTTTATGAATGTGAGATATTCTCTGGTTTCCGTAAATATATGATTAATTATCAAATTGTGTATATATAATTTGGTCTCTTCAACAAATACTTAAGGCAGCATTTAAGATTTTTCAATAGAAATGACTCATGACATTACACTTTAGATGTCCCATTCTTACTGGTATGAGTCTAGATCATTAGACACCTTCCCAACATGCCACATGCCATTGACACCAAAACATGTTATAGCTTCAATTGATTCTGTTTTATGCAGCTCACCATATATATGCCCAAAAATCCTATCAGAAAATTCATTTCAAAATTATATGTTGACATTTCACAACCTTTAGGACCATTTAATTCAACTTAAACTTTTTCCGCAATCAAACTTCACAGCAAAGCACAAAGCAACTCGCACATGAAAAAAAATCCAGCTCAACCCAACATGTCTCAGGATGCACAATTTTTCCCCAAATTGCTCCCTGGGTGACTCCAACACAACCTTAGATGTTCACAAACAGGGAAAAAGAGCAGAAAATTCTGGCGAAACCATAATTCAACTGCTAAGAAGTCAGGAGAAGATTTAAATGTGCTATGAATCACTAGAAAACTTGAACACTAAAGACTTGTGAGCATCATAATGCCCTCTCCAGTTGAGCATTTTAAAAGAATCAGGTCTAAGAGACCAATGTCATGACAAAAACAAATGAAAATGATATTTCAAACTTAGATATTACCAAGGCCTTCATCAAAATTCTAGCAAAAGACAGCACAAGATAACCTAACATCACATATTACTTCAGAGGAATGAACCTTGATGAGTGAGTAGCACCAATACCGGGTCTTCCATGCTTGACAGGCTTGTATGAGATTGAGAATTCAGCCAGATAGTGGCCAATCATCTCAGGCTTGACCTCGATTTGATTGAATGTCTTCCCATTGTAAATCCCAATGATACTTCCAATCATCTCAGGAACAATAATCATGTTCCTCAGATGAGTCTTGACAGGTTCTGGTTTCTCACCTGGTGGAGCCTCACGTTTCTGCATTAAAATGCTCCAATGAAAAAAGTAGAAGACCAACCAAAGTACACCATATAATATACGCAAATGGAACTCATACAAGACTGGAAACACATAAAAGACAGTAATACAAATGAATCAAAGGGAGCTGTCGTTCAGAAGAAACATGCGGAGAAAGAAAATATAGTGCATGTCCTCACTTGGTAGAAACCGAAAAAGCATTGCAGACAAATCTTCAAAAATCCAACTAGAACACACCTATGATACAGGGTTTCGCGCTATACATAAAATCTCGTTGGAGTACCAGCCAGAGCTAAATTTCAGGAGAAATGTCAGTCAAGGTGGTCACTGTTCGAATGAAGCTATCCATGTGTAACTCAGTTGGAAGAAATTTCAGCCTCAGCAATTAAAATTTGCAGGGAAAAGTGAGCCAAAAGGAGCAAGTAATTAAGATTCTATTGAACAAGTCTAAAGATCAAAGATTAATAAAAGGAAATTCAGCTAAAAACAGGGAAAAAAAGATTTTTCCCTCAACCAAATCCATCAAGTACAGTTTTTCACATCAAAACTGGAATGCTTGTTCTCTATAGACAACCTTTGTCTAGATAAATGAGCATGCCAAAGAAAATTAGGTTTTAAAGAACCAAGAAGAAGTCTTTTTTTAAAAAAAAATCTTTAAACAAACTTATAGCTCATATGTAGCCAATACCTTATACGATCTTTTCACAGTTGTATTTTGCTTAACCATAAACTTGGGCTTTTCTTGCATATGTAAAAGTTCAACTGATTTGCACCAAGAGATGAATAGAGGGTTTCATAATCTGGTGGAGACATTCATACATGGTGGATGATGCTGATTTGAGTACAAAAAGGTCTTTGTTTAGCATAACTTAGAGATTACACATACTCCACCATAAATCAACATTAAGTACAGTTCCAGGACCAATCTTAGCATAGTGCCAACCAAGAGCTTTTGGGATGACAAATTTGCCATAGAGAGAACTAAGCAAACAAATGTAAAAGATCACATGTAAAATAGAAAGAACAAATTTGGAAAAAAAAATCACACACTTCACAGAAATTGGAGAAACAACATGCATGATGCATCCAATAAAATGTAGACCATAAATAATCCTTTCCTCATGAAATCCACTGATCATATCAATGCAAAGCAACCATGCAAAAGACTTAACTTTGCCATCACAGATCATGAAAAGGAAGCTAGATACATTTATGTACAGCTGAATGACCATCTTAAGTTTTATCAAATCCTATGATGTAGCATTCCAAAAAATCCTGCTCAAAAGAAGGGTATAGAGAAGCTAGTTAAGCAGTAATGCCAATCACATAACACATAAAGGTTGGTCACTAAAAGAAAGATGATAATAAATTCCATTCATGGGACAAGCAACTGATAGGTTATATATGCCTACCGCCTTGCGCAGCTTCTTGATCAAGGCCATTGGCTTCCTCTTTAAACCTCTCTGGAACCTAGAACAAATAAAAACCACTTATGAAGCATCAACAAATATCTCCACACATCCGATGTATCTATGGGGCATAAGTTAATACTCCCTCTATTTTCAATTTGTTAGTCCTACTTTCCTCCTTAGTCCGTGTAGAAAAAGAACATCGTTTTCCTCTTTGGGCAACACCTTAGTTTCAACTCGACCACAGATTAACTAACATTTTCACATATTTGACAAACATTTAATTTAACACCACAAGTCTAACGGGCATTTCGATATATTTAACATATATTTAATTTAGGACCACAAGATTTAAAATTCTTATTTACTTTCTTAAACTCAGTACCAGTCAAAACATGAGGCAGTACATATCAAACAAAACATAATCTAACCACAGAGAAGCATAAAGCTACATCAATAGTAAAATTGTACTCCCTCCGTGTTTCAGAAATAAATGAAAACAGTTTCAACAAGCAAACCTAAATATGTAATAAAGTGTTAGAGTTGCCTCAAATTTCTCACCTCTCTATTCTTCTGCCTTTTGTCAACAAAGTATCAGCTGGTTTTGGCAGTTCCATGAATTGTGCAAGTTGGCAAATCATGGGATCAAGTGCAGTTAACAAGTAACCAAGTATAGCTTTTTTATTGGGCAGTTTTTTTCCTTTTACAAATATACAGACATGTATATTTTTCCAAGGGATATAGAGAGTGAACAGAGAGTTTTTGTCTAGAGGTTTTCTTTATTTTCTTGCCCCCGTTATTGCTTTAAAATTCTTCAGGACTTGTACTCAATTTTTACATAGTGAAATTTGTTCGTCGTGGTTTTTCCCGATTTGGGTTTTCCACGTTAACATCAGTGTGTGTGGTTCCAGATTTGTTTCTTTCTTATTTACATCTACTTCTTTGTCTTCATACTAATACCTAACATAAAGTACTAAGAGGACACTTGTATCAAACGATTCATTCTTTTTACCCGATTGGGCGGAGGAGGGCGGGCCGTAACAATAAAAGTCATCATGTTAAAATTAACAAGGTTGTGCGAATCTTCTAGTCTATACAAACCTTCTGCGAGGACGAGCATTGAAGAGCTTGACGAGCTCATCAGTGGACATGTCGAGTAGAGAATCGAGATCCACGCCTCTGTAGCTAAACTTCTTGAAGGTCCTCTTTCTGGGCTGTCCTGCTGCCACATCGGTTTCAACATCCGCCTGTAAAGAAAACAACAGTGAGGAGACAGACGTATATAGAAAAGCATCTGAATTGACACAAATAGTAGCGGAAACGTGAATGTTTGAAGATAGTTACCATGGTTGTGGAGATGGAGTCGTCAACCTGTAGGGACTAGGGTTTTCCGCAGCCGGGAAAGGGAAACTATATCTTTACAGGGATGAGAGATTTTGGGGTTAGAAGGAATGATCCGGTATGTAACTGGCCCATTGGCCCAGAAGGTTGGTCCAACTCCAACATTATTCAATTACTTGAGATTGGGCCAACTGCAATTTTTTAGACCTAATTTAAAATTATTTATCTTTAAAAACACAATCTAAACTATTTATCCTTAATGGACTCATTATCTAAACTATTTACCTTTTTATCCTCTTGCCCTTTTTTATTTCACGTGCTGACATCAGCATAAATACTATGAAATATATTCTGACAATATATATATATATATATATATATCATATCGGTATCATATAGAATGAGCTCAGTCCTTTGTGATACTCCAGTTGTATATTGATATCCAATTTTCGTATATATGATTTTTTTTTAAAGAAACAAATAAAAAATTATTAAATGTTAAATTAGTAGAAAATATATTCGTTATATACTTTGGCGGTATATTTATACCATATCGATCTCATATAGGATTGAGCTTAATCATTTGTGATACCTTGCTGGTATATGTATACCCTATTGGTATATCATACAAGCAGGTGCTGACGTCTGCATGACGTCAGCGCACGAATTTTAATATTAAGGGGGCAAAATTTTAATAGTACGTGGGGTACTACATGTAAATGAGTATATGAATATAAATAGTTTGATTTAAAGGGGTATAAGCTTAGTTTTCTCCAATTTTTCTGGGCAAAGTGCAAAAATTATCTAATTCTATTTAATTCGGCAAAAACTACATAATATAGTAATTGTATTCAATGTATACATTCTCCTATATAATAAGCCACTGAGTTGAGCAACGTAGGGTCATCGTGCCTCTTCAGCTGCTTTAAGCAGGCAAGTGGCTATTGAGCTGTTTGGCTTGATGGTTCAAACCTGATATTTTAAACTCAACGTTCCAAGATTGAACCTTAATAGCGCCAATATTTTTACGTCATTTCTATTAACTATTATTTAATTATTATATACAACTGAGCATTTCATCTACTGGTTACAACTGCTTGAAGCAGACAGGTGACTATAACGTGTATGCTTAGTATTACGGCGGCTATTAAAGTGTCTGCTTAATTTTACTGTGTCATTTTTGCTAATTATTACTCCCTCCATCCCATTTTATGTGGCACCCTGTGACTTGGCACGGTGTTTAAGAAAAAAATAAAACTTTTAAAACATATGGTCTAAAATCATTCTGAAAATTTTGTGTGGCTGAGATTCATTTTATTAAGGGTAAAAGAGAAATTTTAAAGTCAAATTATTTTTTATTAGAGTAAGGTAACATTCTTTTTGGGACGGACCAAAAAAGAAAAAGTGTCACATAAAATGGGACAGATGGAGTATTTTTCATCCCCTCCCCATTTCCCCCTTTCCCTTCCTTGCCCCAATTTTTTTTTAAAAAAAATTATTTTTTCATCTACTTCAATTATGAAATTATAATAATATGTCTACTTAATTTTGTGATGGCTATTAAAATATCTATCTAATTTTATTATGTCATTTTTATTAATTACTATTAACAAGAAAAAAAATAACATCAATTGGGCCGTTCAACACGCGATCTTCAAAAACTAGTTAGTATTATATAAGGAAATAAGAGAGTTGCTTCTGGTCGTAGGGGTATTTCACGAAATTCAAAAGTTATTTCATTTTGGTGTTTGTTTCTACACCTGACAAGTCTTCTTCCCTTCAGGCTTAACGAGTGCTTCCATGCCTGACCCAATTTCCCCCTTCCAAATTCACTACACTTCTTAAAAGCTTTTCATTTAAATTAAATGTAGATCTAGCAAAGTCATCAAAGATCTCTTCCACGTTTTCCTCCTTTCTCGTTGTCTCGTTTATTCTTCAATGATAGTGCGTTATTAGGTGATCTTTTTGGCTGAAATCTCTGTTTGACCATCAGAAGATTTGAAAAAAATTGATAGCTACTTCAACTGCTTACTTGGCTTCAACTTTAGCTACGTTGATGTGTGTTTCTCTTCTTTGCTTGATTTTTTTGAACGTTTTCTGGGTTTGATTTTGCTTAAATTTGCTCTATTCTAATTTCATCTTCATTAAATGAAGCAGATTGTATAATCAAGCTTTCTATGATTCTTTTTTCTTTTATCTTTTTGTGCTTTATGATTTTGAGTGAAAATGTATGAATCAAAATTTACTTCTATTTTTTTTAAAACAAAATCAAATTGTTTAATATAATAATTTTTGGGTCATTTTCCCCTTGATTAATTTTTCTCTTCTCTTGAGAGAGTTGGGATACTTGAAAAGGGAGACAAAAAAGAATTAGAAATTAGAAGTATATGCGAATTATGATTGAGAAAATATTTTTTTTTAAATATATAAAAAAAAATGTATTGTATTTGCGTGCCAAAAAACTTAATTCTAATTGAAATCACGTGGATATATTATATGATTGTAATTGTATGTATGTGTTTTCTAAGCAGAAGTTGATTGTATGTGCAGCTAACTTTATAGGTATGAATATTTGTTCAGTGTTGAAAAAATTAATTTTTTTTAATTTTATGAAAGGGCAAACACATGAATAACAATCAGCAGTTGCTCTCGACTGTCAATTTATTTTTTATTTATTTTAAAACTTGTGATTTTTTCTCCAGCGATAAATCTTTGCGTGTTAGGCAATAATTTGCATTCTAATTTGGTTGCCCATTTTTAGAAGTACCTTGTTTGTGTTTGAATGTAATCGACAACGATTTGCACGTATCACAAAAGGTAGTTACTTCCCTAACTCTTCCAGTTTGTTACAACCTTGAGTTGTTGAGCTGATTGGAGTTCTAATACCTTTGCCCACAGTTCTTTTGGCAATGCATCCTGAACAAATAAAAAATATCCTTGCACAACGAAAGAGGCTTATGAAAAGAATGCCAAATGATGCGAAATATATCATGATATGCTATTTAGCTGAAAAGAATGCGCTTTTGCTGCAAACACCTTAAAAATAGAGGCGCAACAATTGCACGTCTTCTTGTAAATACAAATTCAGCTATCCATGTTGTATCGACATGTGTTACTCAGAATAATCTTAATGTTGAATGCTCTTCTTCTATTTCCTAAGGTTAGAACATCAAACTAATTACTTACATTTTCTCTTGAATATGCATAGCTCTATCTACAACAGAAGTCGAATATATTGTTATCACTGAAGTTGTCAAAGAATTGCTTTGGAAACAGGAATTTGTCAAAGATCTTGACTTTGAACAATCAAGGTTCATCTTGTTTTGTGATAATCCAAGCATTCCACTTTTCATTCTAAGTCCAAGCATATTAGTAGAAAGTATCATTGGATAAGAATAGTAGTGGAAGAGAAATTATTTGAGAGTGAGAAGATATACACTGATGACAATCCTTCAGATATGCTTATGAAAGTAGTAATTGCAGAGAAAAATAATTTTGCAAAACTACGACAGGCATGAAGCCAGTTAAGAGTTCCTCCACTTAAAGTTCATTTCGCCCCTTGGCTAGAGGGGGTGTTTGTTGGGCAATGACCCATGCTCTAACCAAAAGCACATGGCCTAATCCTATTCTTGTTTCTTTCCAATCCTAATTGGAGAACGATTGGAATAGTAATCTTATTTGGAAAAGGATTGGAATAGTCTTATTTGGAGTTAGTTTTGACTTTACGAATATGTACCACTCATTATCTATAAATAAGACAATTTTTGAGAGAATTATGTATTGCTCACTATTATTTATCTTTGAACGATATTAACACATAACAAAGGTTTTTGGGATAACTTTCAACAAGAGAGAAAAGAGAAAAAAAAAGTGTTTTCCTCAACAGTTTTTTCTCTCCAACCAGCAGCCTTCAAAATTGTGTTTTTCGATTTGTTCACCATTGGATCAGGCTGAAATTTTGACTGAGTGTTCGTAACATCTTGTTCTTTGATTTGAATGGTGGAGATCGAATTCAAAGATCAGTAACATCTATTTTGGGTCCCGAACAATAACTTTGATTTGGATATTTTTCTTCCTACTTCTTTTTGTTGGTGTAGTTAATTCTTCTCCGTGCTAGACAATTATTGTGTAGCCATTTAGAAGAATATTTGTAACTCTCTTATTGTTATAGTGGAGCAATTTGAATCTCGACGAGCCATGGTGATTACCTTCGATTTGAAAGATTTTTTTGCGTTAAACTTAGTGTTCTTTTTTTCTCTCCTTTCAAATTTTGCATCTTTCCGTTGTAACACTAAAAGGAGGAAAAATTTTGTAATCTGAATTACTTATTGTTTTACCTAATAAGAAGAAATGAATAATATGAGTACCCATATGATTCATTGAGTTTATCTATTTTAATTCATATTTGGCTCAATCCTGTCGTTTTTCGCCCGTATCAGTAGAGTCACATTGGAATCTTGAATGGTTTTCGAATGAAGTTAACGCAAGCTGTCATCATATTAACAACAACAACAACAACATACCCCAGTGCCTCAAAAGGCTCCCGCTTATTGTGAGGTGAGGGGGGATCGGATGTATGCAGCCTAACCCCTATATTTAAAAACATAAAGCGACTGTTTCTAGATGACCTATGAGGAGCGTCGAAAGTTGCATTGACTAACTGCTACTTCACAAATGAAAAAAGCGCAGATAGTTTAAAGAGTCATT
>JAPFFP010000094.1:11253682-11264086 GCA_026153255.1 Solanum medicagineum | reverse complement strand
GGAGCTCTTCCTCAATTAACATTCAATCTTGTTCCCTTCAAACTATTTGTGGTTCTTGGCTGATTGTTTTTTACATGTTGTCATCATATTAAAAATACATTAAATGATTCTACCATTGAGCAAGAATTAAATAGGAGGATTTGTTCATTTCAGATTGAAGCAAACCTACTTTCCCCTGTTTTCAATTTTTAGAATTGCAGCTTTGAGTTCTTGTTGGAGAGTAGACCTTGTAGGTATTAAGACCACGTCTTTCCAGACTGAACCAGCAGACTGAAGGGACGACGCATCATCTCCCTCGTACAGCTCGTAAATGGATTCCGCTTCTTCCTTCACTTTTTTCACCATTTCTAAACAGTTGATGTCCTCTGGATCCACCAACATTTTATTATCTCCGTCTTTCCATGCTATTAACTGCATATTCCACAAAAATAGTGTTTTGATGAAAATGTGAGCGCAAGTGTATAAGTTTGTTTTATAACAACATATCCAGTATAATCATACAAAATAGTGTCGGGTAAAGTATAAGATTGAGATAAGAATGTTACCGATGGTTTTGAGCCTAAAGCATTGGTGCAGTATAGCCTGGCGTTATCAACAAGTTCACAGTACTTAGAAAAGGCATTTGCAAATCTCTTGTGAGATGTTAGTTGGGACTTTACTCGAACTGCCCTCCCTGTTGCTATAGCTCGCCTGCATACAAGGACAACCACGTCTCAATTCCAAATAACTTAGAATCAATTATATGAATCATCACTATTAGAACCGTCACTAACATTATGTTATTTATTCCTTAATATTGTTACATTCATACCTGATGCCTCTAACAACGGCTAGGTAAGGATCACATACAACTCCCACCAATTCTATTCTGTAAGGTTTACTGATCTTATTATTAGCAACCGCTTCTCCTTGTTCCTGTTCAATTTGTTCCCAATAATTTTCAGTAACTGTGCCATCCTCTGCAACCTTGTAACCTTCCCCCATTCGATATCGATGTTTGTGCACATTTCTTGCCATGGCTATGGTTTGCTCGACAAATGGCTCCCAAGATAACGTTCCATCCATTATAACGTCGCGCCCCTCATTAAGAGCTGTCACTAGGAGGGACGATGCTGCATCTGTTGAATTTTGATGTACCTGTAATATATTTTGAACAATATAATTCGTTGTTACCATCTTTTATTATTGTTGAAATATATACTATTAACCACGCATTTGCAAAGTAGAAATATTTAATAGTTACCAATTCAGCAGTTTGAAGCATGTCATTATGATGACCTCTTGAGCTGAGAGCTCTGTAAATTACATCTGTCTCCTTGAAAGCATCTGCCTCTACTACAACTGCATTTGCAGCTGCTTCTGACCAAAATGACCTGCCAATTTGTCAAAGTTCTGCTTAAACCATATATATATATATATTTGAATTATTTCACATAGGTAATGGAGTACAAATAAAAAGGGGAAACAGATAAACATATTATTTAGTTTGATAAAGTTATACAGTACTTTCGTCTCTCAAGAATATTTCCTATTTTGTTGTAGGTACTTATCAATATTTTATACTCTCTGCTTAAGCATCCACTAGACTACCAAGTTATGAAATAGTAGCAGCATATTTTTTAAACAACAGATGTTTTGATTTGACTTCAATAACAAACAGATTTTTATTATCATATCAAGTTGTTTCGGTTTGTTAAACCGACACTCACTTTGCAGGCTATTACCCTATAAAACTATTCAAATTCAAAATAAATACACACTTTTAAATATGAATATAGAGGAAATTAGATAAAGTAGATGAGATGAAATAAATAATTACGTACTGTTTTAAAATGTCTTTAAGAACGGTACTTTTACCAGCTCCCATTCCACCCCCCATTAGGAGGAGGACTGGACTTCTTTGACTGTGAGCCATTGGAACCATCACGTCCGTACATCCAGACTCACCAGAACCGTCCGATGATACCGTCCCAATTGCCTTCATCTCTTCTACCAACGTCGAAAATACCCTCGTCACCTTCAAATCTTTTGTGATCATTTCAAATCTCTGTTTCCTGAAATGAAAAAACAAGTACTGTAGTTCAGAATTTTGACCTACTATTATAATACTATGATTTAACTCGACCTCACATGATATTATGTTTTTCAACTTTAAATATGTACAAGTAGAAACATATGTTTTACTTATTAACTTTATATGAATTCGAATATCAACTTGTGCATATTTAAAATTAGAGAATATCAATAACAATTTATTCTGTTTATGGACTTTTAAAACGAAGATTCCCACGGAAACTCTGATGTTGTTGGTAATAATTTACTTGAAAGTTCACTTTCACCGAGGGGACTATAAGCTACCTACAGCACAATGTACAAATAAAGAAAAAAAAGTCACTTTCACAAAAAATCTGTCTAGGTGTACTAGAGAATCCATTATCTACTAAATCCTTCTTTGTTTTCAAGTCACATACGGAACCTTTCCAATATGCCAGTTGGGTCAATTGTTTTTTTTTTCAGACTTAACTTTCAAATTTGGAACTTCTCATTAGACTCATGCTAATATTCATAGCACGGGTGAGCCACTTTTCAATCTTAAAACTAAAAAAGTCTTACAATTTTTAACTTTAAAAGCATGCTAAAATTTCATTTGTAAAAGATAATAATATTTTTAAAATGAGGACAAGTTTTTATTACAACACATGACTATTGGTGAAATTTTTTTGATCTCTAGCCTCCCCCCTCATCCCCCAAAAACAAAATAGAAATTTTGTTCTTGCAATATCATTGAGATAAGGTCAAACAGAACTTTTGGTCCTCAAATTTCAAACTGTTACCATAGGAAGAGTAACGACAGAAAGCCTTTGCAATATTTATTTTAATGCCAGTTGATCAACCCCACAAATCATCAAGATCCACACGCCAGCTTGAAATCATAGCTTCTTATCCTCCATTACCGGTATAATCACTAATAAAAAAAATTATAAAGTAGTAATATTTTCACCCTAGTTTCCAGATTATTTTCATAAATATTTTTGATTAAATTAATAAGGGGAAAAATAATATGCGTAGAATTAAGTCTTGAGAAACTAACTCAAAGTGGTGACCTTATAAAAAGTCCAATTATCTCATTAACTACTAATGTAAGACTTTTATCATTGTTCAATACCCCTCACGTGCGTGATTTTATGTCTTTTATCTCTGTTTTTTTTGGATGTCTTATTATCTAATACTCAAAATTTATTGGTTGTTCGATATATACAATGCGTACTTGAAATTTTAATGAACGGATTTGTGATCACTGATCATTCATCAGAAATCCGAATGATTATCTGGATGTAGTATGTTTGAATCCCGTCCCCACATACAGAAGAAGAGAGAAATAGTTTTTAAAAGACAAAAAAATCAATCACCTTGTAGCAGCCAACACCAAATCCTTGAGTCTTTTCTGCTCAGAATCAACACTCAACACCTTCAAAAAGATTATACTAACTTTTCAAGTTTGTGCTTAATTAATAAATAAATTAAAAAAAACTAATCTTAATGAATACTATACATACCTGGGCAATCAAACTCGAAGCTTTACTCCAATGAAAAGCGAAATAAGCAAGAATGCACCTCTCTAATTCATTTTCAAGTTTGACATACAAAGATTCAGCATCTTGTTCATTAGCAAAGTACTCAAATATGCTATTATCACAGCCTTTGGATCTCTTCAAGTAGTCTTGTAGCAGCTCACATAAACCAACACACTCACTTTCATCTTTAAAACCCAATTGCCTTGCTACATCAATCCAATTCACAAGTTAAGCCATATTAGTAATTTACGAACTAGTGTATAAAGAAATTAGAAACTGAAAAACTCACCAACGTAATGGGAAAACTTTTCGAGTCTACCAGAAGCACGGCCAGATTCAGTACTTGTATCCAACATAGGACAAAGTTGATTTACTATCATATTGTGGTCAACTTCGGGAGATTTTGATTTTCTAAAATGATGCATGGCCAAAGTGGAGATTATTCCCGCAATACTTGCACACAATATATGCACTTTGCCATCTGCAACAAAGAGATATATATGTAAAACAAGCTATGTATAGTCTAATTTGGAAGCATAAAATTCAACAAAGAGACAATAAGTGTGATGATATTTTGACAAATCAAAATAATTGAATGGAAGAGGTCAAATTCAAAGTCAAGTCGGGAGAGGAAGGGACTTAGTGGGTTACATTTCAACAGCATGATTAATTTTGTTTTTCCGTTGTAATTGTACTCTTTCAACTAAGAATTATTGAGGAACTTATAATGATCATCATCAGTTAATGGGGTAGATTAAAAGAAAGGGAGGATGGAGTCAACTCATATCTTTATGAATCATGAGACAAAATAAAATAAAGAGGTGGATTGGATGCTGCGCAACTTTTTATTTCTTTATTTTTGGAGAGTGGGGGTGGGGACCACTAGTAGAAGATGTGAATTTCATGGTCCAGCTAACTCATTACTCCCTCTCCTCCCTTTTATATATTCATTGGAGGTAATATCACATGTCTATCACTCAATTATAGGCTATGAGTTTTTTTGTCAGAAAGTCACTAATCTTTTATTTTTAATTCAAAAGTCACTTAATTATCTATATTTTACTCTCAAAGTCATTCAACCTATTTAATTAATTTTTATTTCTAATCAATACTCTAAAAATTTAAAATATATCCATTTAAATCATTTAATCACCCATTACACTGGAACCAACCCGCTAAAAAAATCTGAATCCAATTATTTGATTTTTTCGAATCAAATAATTTTTCATAAATGGCTTGGATCAACTTGAGGACAAACCATTAATAAATGAATCTCCGGTAATTCTCTGACGGGAGGCATAACCCTTGACCTAATTGAGATATTTTTTATTATTTATTTATTTGTGATTTGTTAATCTAATATTTTCAGAACCATTTATGTAAGGACATTAAAACATATGTGAGTTCTTTTTTGTATTTTTTTCTTAAATAAATTATTATTTTGTGTTGAATTCTGAATCTCGTGATTTTTAATTGTGTTCAAGCTATTTAAGTGTGATCTTGTCACATGCAATGATTTTTTATGCTTATTTTCAAATTTGGAATCAAATAATTAGGCCCATATTATATTTTTAGTAGGCCTGATCAAGTGGGGTGAGTCATTAAAGGATTTAAATGGATATATTTTTAATTTTTAAAATATTGGTTAGAAATAGAAGTTAATTAAAAAGGTTGAGTGACTTTGAGAGTAAAACTTTGATAGTTGAGTGACTTTTGAGTTAAAAATCAAAGTTCAGTGACTTTTTGAGAAAAAAATCCATAGTTGAGTGACTTTGGAGTTAAAAATGAAAGTTATTAATTGCTTTTTTTGTTCTTCTAATTGGTCATGTATATCTTTTCAAAGCACATTAACTATCAAACGTAAAATAAGAAGAACAATGTCAATTATGCATTGATTTGTGAAATGACATATATTAAGGATCATCTATTTATAGTAAAATCGACGTACAAAAGGACCGGAGAGAGTAAATGTAGAAAAGAATTTTGAGAAAAAAACTCTTAAAACAGGTGAAATTCATAATATTTGTCATACTTCTCTTATATAGAAGCCACAATGTTGATTAGCTTGAGGCCCATATGTAATTCACTTGTCTGTTTAATTTGGGTTCAGGGGGACTTCTCTTACAATATCTGAAAATATAATTTTATTGGTAAAAAGAAATCTTATGGTCACTTCCATATAAGATTGTGTTGTCAAATCATGTCATACTTTTTTGTGCTTATTTAATTAAGTTATTACTTAAATTATTGTCTATAATTTGGTAATAAGTTTCAACTTCAAAGTCCTTTAAAATGCTTTAGAAAGATTAAAAGTTGTGATGATGTCATAAACTAATACAGACATGGCATGAATCTTTTTTCTTAATCTTCTGCCGACATTCTTCGTTAAAGAGTGTCTCTTCTCTTTAATAGCGGCTGTTAGAAAACTTATCCAATTAAGTTAAGCTATCATTAATAAGATAAGATCAAGTTGTGCTCGGGTGAAGTTGCTAGTTGATCTATAAGAAATTTTCCTAAGTCAGTGCATATATACATCGAAAATGAAGATACTGAAAATATAAGGACAAATATAGTTGACATTCAATATTATTATATACCAAGTATAATAGTCAGTGCAAAATGCAAGGTCACGACAGACACAATTATTAGGTGATTAATCAAGTAAAAGGAAAGAAAATCCATTAGAACTGGAACATACACAAGAAATGCAGAAGCAACATGTGCATACTTTTCGAAAAGGAAAAGCTAGGGTCCTTTCCAGTGACAAAAATAGTGGGAGATCCGAGACATTGGAATGTTATGCAAAACAATTGCAAACTATCAACAGGAACAACACACTTAATCAAGAAGCTAAGAGGAGATATAAACGTTGCAAAGAAATGATAAAGTAGAAGAGGTAATTGATATAGAAGCTAATCAAAAAGACAAAGATAACAGGAAGATGACTTTAAAGGAGTGCGCTACAAAATCATTTGAAGCATTGTTATTAATTCATGAGACTGACCAATCAGCAATCCCAATAAAATATCAAGTTTTAGAGCAAAAACAAGATGCATTTAACAAAGAGAAAGAAGCTAAGGGAAGGATATGAAAGTATCTGTAAGGGAGCAATGTGGCCAAGATGATTATCAGAAAGATATAATAAAAGGTGACTATGAGGAGGAAAGTAAAGAATTTGTTGGGAATTTTTTGGATACGTGTGATTCTGCAACATAAGAAGATTTAAATAAAATACAAGAATTTGAAGAGAGCGATGATGCACAAGATAAAGAAGAACCGGGGAATCAATCTTTTTTCAAACTTGAAAAACAGCCTTGATAAAGAGTTTTTCTAGTGAAGAAAGCCTACAAGTAGATGATAATAATGATGAAAATGAGGTTAGCTTGAACATTGAAAGTAATACGTTAAAGAAAATGTTTGATTTAGAGTATCAATCCTAGAATAGTGAGCATGAACAATATAACAACAGTAAAACAATAGTTCAAATACATTCACCAGTACAAAATGAAGAATCCTTGTAGTTATGGTTCATATAGAATTCCCAAATGCAAATTTGCATGATATAATTACTCATAACTAGGAGATTCATATTGGAAAGACTTGGAGGAGGATAAGGTGACAAAAAATTTCTAGTCTCAATCTGATGATGATTTATTTTTAAATAATAGAGGTCTGTCATAAAAAACTACTAAAGCTATTAAGTTTGCATAGAAAGGAAGAAAATAGAGACATGAATATACAACACAACCTGTAAGGGTACAACCAAAAAGACATGTTATGTCTCTTTTTGCAAAATGATAATAAATGCACTTATTTGAAATATAAGGCTAGTGAGATGACAAAATACTTTTCAAAGGGTACAACTATTACATAATCATCACAAGTTTACTTTTGTTGCATTATTAGAACCTTTTCATGTAGTTACACACATTAATAAGTATAAAAGAAGATTAAGAATGCCCATGGTGACTCATAATAACAATGAAAAAATTCAAGTATTCATTAATCATGGCTTTGATTTTTCTGTGGTGAGTAATTCAATGTCAAGAGTGTCTGAGAACTATTAAGAAAAAAGAAGAATGTCAATGAAAACTTAAAATTATTATGGGTGAAAGGTTTACCTTTCAAGTTCTCATTTCTAGCCTGGAAGATATTGTAACATAAAGTACCCGTCGCTAACTTAATGTATACTTGGAATCGATATATCTCTTAGAATTATAGGTGTTGTAACAATCCTGAGAATGAGTATATTAATAACTTTTCTTGAGAGAGAAGAGGTTTCAATCAGAATATGATGTTATTACTTTGGAGCTACTGGGATAATTTGATCAATGTTGAATGTGAAATAGATGTGACAAGATGATTGTCAACTAATGGTTACAATAAGATAAAGCTAGTTTTTCAAGTTATTCTTATAGTCATAATGTGATTTTTGTGGAAGAGGGGAAATACTATTTTTCATGATGGATCTTATTCAGTTGGAAAAGTGATCTAAGAAATTAATTATTCTATTTTGAATTTCATTAAGTTCATATTTAAGGGTAATTTTACTTTGAATGATTGGCCTGTTATTGTACAGTATCTAGAAGGGTATGAAGTAGTCTATAATGCCAAAGTGGTGAAATGAGTCCCTCCTCCTATAAATTGACTTAAAGGAAACATGAATGGTGCCTCTAAGGGCAATCCTAGACCTAGCTCAACTGTACTTTTTTTGTATTAGGGATCATGAAGGGAATCTAATTGTAGCTATAAGGGACAACACTCAGGATGCCATCAATTTGATTGCTGAAGCCATAACAATGAGGGAATGTTTGTTATTTTGTAAAAACAATATATTGTCACAGATTATAATTGAGACTGATTCTCTGTCAATGATTCAAATTCTAGAGGGACAGTGGAAAATTCCAAGGAGTGTGCTTTGAAATTCGACTTTATTCAAAATTTGAGAGGCATTGTATTAGCAAGAATACGACATTCCCTCAAGGAAGAAAATACTCTTGTCGATTATTTTGCTAACTTAGTTTTTGATTTTGCAAGTCATTTTCAACTTAATTCTATAGAAGAAGTTCCCAATAAAGGAAAACAAATTATATACATATGGATAAAGGTGACACTCCTGATGTTAGAGGATTTTTTAGCAGAATCATTTTAATTCCTTGATTTACTACTTGATGAAGATTCAACTTGTTAAGAGGCATAATAATTAAAGTATTGTGTTCAGTGACTACAATAATGTCTGAAGAAATTTCATTATAATTTATGTGTTTTGCACGTGATGAGAGCTTTGAGGTGTCCAAGAAATATCTAACCAAGACATTATTCCTAATACTATTGATGATGGTCGCGCTCCAACAAGAAAGCGATTACTATCAGTAATTAACCTAACCAAGGTTAGGGTCAAATCCACAAGAAATACATGGCTTGACTACAAGATTTCACTAGTAATCATTTCTAGTATCTATAACTAAAATCTCTAAATGAGGGGGAGGGGGGGTTGTGATTCAAAAACAACATAAAGTAAACACTAATTAAAATTTGAGAAAGCTCTCAATTTTAGGGACAACTTGAGAATTATGTTCCCCATGGTTCGTTGACTCAATTACCCTAGATAACATAACTATTATTGGTGAATCGCATGCAGGATGGTAACTTAGGTTCTTCCAGCCCTCTTGTGAAGGTGAAGGTTGAATTTTACCATGGCGCTTGGTCGGCTACCATGGCGTGCCAACTTACCATTACCTATTGTCCCAGTCAACCTCCCCTTGGTCAGGTTTGCTCGATTAGACGGGAACACATCAACCGAATCCTGTTATCTACTTCCCTTTTCCTTTTCATCACTACCTTGGTCGGGATCGTGATAGTAGGCAGGGTTTGGTGTTGGACACCACCAAACAACATTAGTCATGAAGGGAAATAAACAATACATGCAAAACCCCAATCATAGACATGCACAAAACCTAGGTCATCTCAAGTCAACTACCCATGGTTTCCATAACCCCAAGTTGTGGGTGCTTAGCTACTCATGGCTAAGATAAAACACACAAGAATGCACATAATAGACATAGTTGAGAGTTTCCCCAATAACAATGAAGGAGATTGGCATCACAAGTTGCAAACCCACAAGTTTGATTGATCAACAATGAGTATAAAGCAAGATTTGCAATCCCCAATATGGTTTTCCCAAAAGAAAGCAATAATCTACTCTAAAAACCTAAGAAAAGCTTCAAAATGTAATGGAGAAATGTCTATTGTTTGAACCCCCTCTCAAAAACCTAACTTAAACTATTTATAGTATTTACAAAATAACTCTAGGAATTATGCAGAAAAGACAGTTGACATCTGATAAATGTCGCAGTTACGACTCGTAGTCTGGCCTATGAGTTGTATTCAGGATCTCGTATAAGGTTCTTGGCATCTTGGACTAAACTGATACGACCCATAGGTACAAGTCATTACTTAAGCTACGACTCATGTGTTGGTCTCGTATTGTTGGTCTTTAGTTTTTTCGTCCAACATTTTGCCCTCTAATTCTTGCTACGAGTCCAACTATACGAGTCGTAGTGTGTATTACGACTCGTAGGCTGGGCTCGTACAGATGACCTTCACTTGGCAGATTTTTTATTTTTGGTCTCTGATTTCTGGTATGACACCACCCTACCACTCGTAGCTTGAGCTACGACTCGTAGGTTGGCTCGTAAGGCCTGTACTTCAGCAAAATCTGTAACTTTTTTGCAAAATCATGCCAACCTAACTTTTAGATTAACATAAAAACACATCAAAAACACTAAAAAGTCGCTTTAAGAATTCACAAAATCCCTTATTTTAGGCA
>JAPFFP010000094.1:11224205-11234659 GCA_026153255.1 Solanum medicagineum | reverse complement strand
TCAAATTCACTGCAGAAACTTCATCGGACCTTTGGGTTCTTCTTCAACAACAAACACAGACACAATAATGGATCCCCAGATTTGACTCTACATTAGAAAATTTTTCCATCTACTCCCCATTTTAATCATTGAAATGCATTATGCATACGAACCAATGACCAACTATTCCCTTATAAAGGAAACCATAGCTGGTCGATTCCACTTATATTTACAAGCAACAGCATAGCAATCATCTTAGATTCAATATCTCACATGCAATTATCCCTAAAAATCCTAGCTTCTGCACTAAAACACATTTACATCTAATTCAAATTGAAACCCTAGAAATACAGACATGCATATATTAGAAAAAGAGATCAAATCAAAAACATACCTGATGATGGAATCATCGCTCCTGTGTGTAAAAGAAACCGAAGCCGGACCCGAAACCACTGAAGACGATCCTATTTCATCCACCGACACCGAATCCGAGGCGGCGGATGGCTTACGTGTCCTCCCCCGGAAATTAAACCAGAGTTTCCTACCAACAGAGAATGCCGAAAGAGCAGTAAAGGCTAACCAGAGCCGGCGAGCACCAAAACCGGGAGGAACGGTCCAAACGAACCGGTTGATTTTAGACCGGAGTCCTAAAAATACAAGTCCAGTCCAACGAGGTCGCCAAGACCAGCCGATCAATAAGCCTATCATGATCGCTACCCAAATCGGGACAATGCAAACCAAAATGTCGACGAATGTTTCCATTATAGCTGGCTTGTTCATCAATTCAACAAACCCAATCCACCTCTCCACCTCCATTTTTGGGACTATTAAGTTTTGGCTCCTTTATTACTTAGCACAAAATTGAAGAGGTAGTTGGAGATTGCATTGGAGTGAACCTACATAGAATTTTGCAGATTGAAGACTCAAATTTCGGACAACACGAAGAAGAAGACGACGAAAGAAAAAAAAGGGAGAAAATAGAAACCGATGCTCTTTTGTTCTGTACAGAAATACACGTGGCAAGATCTGAACTCTCAGATAAACTGGATAATAGTGCGTGCGATTACGCACCTGCTTCAGAAAGACACGTACAATGTGATTAACTTAAAATTTAATTTAAAAATGTCTAATCAAAATGTTAACTCCGTCCCATATTAACTTAATTGAGTTTTTTTTTTCATTGTTCAAATTTTATGATAGTTGTTTGAAATTTTTTTTTCACATTTTATTCTTTAATTTATTGAAATTTCATAATTTTTTAAGAAATAAATTATATTACTTATAAAATTATATTTATAATTTCACAAAGAGTAATAGTAGAAAGTATGATTTAAAGTACGTCCTTTAATATTTTTATTAATATATGAGCATTATTTCATAAATTAAATTAATATGAGATAGAGAGAGTACTTTATTAAAAATTGAGATGTTCAACGAAAGAATAGCTTAGTTCGAACATATAAATAAAATATTATGAGTGATGGAAGGATATGTCATCTCTTTTCATCCTTTTTTTTTTTTAGTTATCATATTGCGCTTTTCGAAAATTAATTTAATTAATTTTTAAAATTACATAAAATTAAATTAATTTAATATTTAAAAAAAATTAAATATCCAGAAATTATAAGAAAAATATTATTAATTAAAACTTTTTTCATGCTATATAATTAAAAAGGCATCTTATAACATCAGTTAGAGTTTATATAATTTGACTCTACCAATAAAAATTATGACAATTAAAAAAATTTAAAAAGTACATGATAAATTGTCACTTTAAATCATTACTCAAGTGATAAATACGCAACTAAGAGACAAAGACGAGGGCACAGGATGTGTAATTATTAGGGATTGACTTGCAATTGGGTGGCAAGTAGTTCTTAAAAAACCAACGCCATATATATTAGTGCTGACAAAATGAATTCATATTTTAATAATCTGCTTAACTTATTTATATTTTAATAAATTGGGGGAACAATTTTTTTACCTAAATAAAATATGAATATAAATTCATACAACTCATAAAAATGTCAGTATTCATAGGTAAAATATGAACAAACTATAAATTGGTCAAATGATTAAGGTTTCAATTTTTGTTCACTTAAAATTCATTATGTCTTTCACTTTTCTCATATTTAATTGGCTTACATATTTTGAATAGTAATATTTTTTTAGATCAGGTTTTTTTTCTCAAAATTAAGGTTAAATGATTTACGACTAAAAAGTATTTTTCAAAACTCTCTGCCAATCTCAAGTTATAATTTTTTTCTGACCTTACTCCGTAGCCCCTATGGAGTGTTGGCCAATAAAAAACTTACATATTCAGAAGATGCAGGTCGCGGAGATGAGGATGTTCAGATGGATGTGTGGACATACCAGGAGTGATAAGACCAGGAATGAGACCATTCGGGAGAAGCTAGAGGTAACCCCTGTGGCTAACAAAATGGTTTGGAAACATGCAGAGAAGAAGTATTGATGCTCATGTCAGGAGTGCAAGATAAAGGTTGGATTTAGGAGTTACACGAAGGAGTAGAGATAGACCAAAGCAGTATTCGGGGAGGTGATCAGAGAAGATATGGTGAAACTTGATCTTACCAAGGATATGACCTTAGATAGAAGGAGTGGATATCGCGAATTAGAGCAGCAGGCTAATAGGTTAGTAGGATTAGGTTGATGATTGGCTATGGGGCATAGTAGAGTAGTAGGATTTGTCGTGTATTTATATCATGTGTTGTCATTATTTGTCTTATATGTGTTAAATTTATCATATCTAAATACTATTATGTACTTTTCATTATTAGTCGCTCTTTTCTTTTTCTTTTCTTTTTGCCATATCTAGTTTATTCTGTTTATGGATTTTTGAGACGAGGGTTCCCAGGATACAACTTCTTGACCTCTATGAGGTAGTGGTAAGATCTGTGTACATTCTGCCCTCTCCAGACCCCACTTGTAGAATTCCACTGGGTATGTCGTTGTTGTGTACCTTCGTAGCCCGACCCCTCCACCATCCCCCATCCTCACTCTCAAAAGAAAAGTAATTTTTTTTCTTAAAAAAATTAAATTTTTTACTCTATCACTACCCTGGCTCCCTATATCCAAACCATCCTCAATTTTACCTCTGACCCTTCACTAGTTCGGACATAAGAATCAGAAGTTGGTCTCAAACATGGTATCTGGCTCGAGATCAATTTGGATTCCGTTCGTGTATTGGATCTCAAGTCAGTAGTTGGATTTTGGATTCAAAGTTAAGGTTGGGGTCCAAATCAAGTATTGAGTTTAGGTCTTGGATCGATTATTGAAGTGAGGTGTTGATCTCTATTTACTAAAAAATTGTTAAAAGAGACCTAAATACGAAAAAAAAAACCTCAACGTTAGGTCACTATTATATAGGTGGCTTTTTTTGTAGAGACATCACGAAGTCGCTAAATAGAGACCTCACAATGCAAGGTCGCTAATTGTTTTTTCGAATTTTTCAAAAAAGAGACCTCATGTGGTCACTACTTTATTATTTAGTTTTTATTTTATATTTTACTAAAGGAAACCTCATTAGATCATAATTTTATAATTTATTTTTATTTTTTATTTACAAAAAAGAGACTTCATGAGGTTTCTTTTGGAAAATGAAATACAACAAAGTGACTTCATGAGATTTTTTTTCTAAAAAAGAGAAAAAACTGATAACTTATTACTACTTTTGCAGCTTCCCACCTGTCATTTAATTCAATATAGATTTTACTCAGCCAAATAAGCTCAAAGAGCTACCAACAATACAACAAAACTCATTTACTAAATATTCTCTTATCGACTCAATATGAAAATCAACTTGAAACTACTTCGAATTTAAGCGAATAGATCATAAAACTCATAAATTAAATAATAGAATTTCAAAGTTATCATGCATTGACAAAACACATAATAAGTCTCATAAAACAACCATAAAGTAAGAAATTTAGATTATATCTATTACAACTCTATACTTCAATAATGTGTCAGTGTGTTTGCCACATGTTCCTCATCATCTTCTTCACTACTAGATTCATCTATCGAATCTCTTTGTTGACCATATACGGGATGTTGAATAGGTTGAGATTGAGAAGATAGAATAGGGGAAGCGACATCACCAGAACAAGGGGGAATCCCTCCCGAAGCAAGTAATGCATTAAATTGAGCCTTAAAGACCTACATACTCTATGTCCCTCCATTTTTCCCTAGCATGTGTAGCTTCGACTTGGCTAGATAGCTCAACTATCTTCTACTCTAAAACCAAATTAGTCTTCCTCGATCCATCATCATAGGAACTACCTAGGCCTTCTAGCTCAGAATGATATTCACGGAAGGTCCGTTGTGGCATGTCATAAGCATATCCATATCTACTCGGGCCACTCTCTGACGGAAATCCTCTAAGGCTTGAAGATATTTATTCTGAATTGAATGATAATAATATTAGAATATAAATTTAGAATATAAAGTAACTATTATTTACATTAGAGGCTTACATAGATTAGTTGAGCTCATGGCTCAACCCAAATATCTAGATCTCCAGGATTTTCCTTCTTCTTTGTGTGTGTAGCCATGAATGCCTCAACCAGAGTTGCTGGCTTCCCCAACTCCTTTTCCTACAAATGAATTAATTAATTAAATTATAATTAAGAGTGCTAATTAAATATTAATACCTATGATATATATATAACTTAGAAGAATGACACATACCAATTTCCTCCTCATATTTCCTTGACTTTGAGCCCTACTTGTGTGGAGAGAACCATCCTTAGTAGATGATCTAACTTTTTTTACCAATCTCGCTCATCTTCTTGAACTTTGCATTCCTCGCCCAATGTTCAACTAACTTTTTCCAATCTTCAGGTAGAATCCACCAAAGCTTCTTATTATATTTACGAGCTTTCATGAACATATTGGCGAGCAAATGCTTGACTTTCTTGTGAAAGTTTGCACAAATTTGGGTCTGACTGATTTGTGGTAGGAGTGTCGAAGCTTAGAACTGTTGTCTCGAAGGAGATGATAGGACATCCCAAGTTGCGAAGTAGATGCTGATGAAGGCTGTGAATCTGTTGGGGTGTGAATAACTGTACGAGAGCCACTAGGCGTTGGTCGCTGGGACTCTAGAGGCGAATGAGTGTATCCATGTGGGGTGGCATATCTTGATGTGGGCATCATCATTGGCGCTTGGGGGGCGATTGAGTATATTCCAATGATGGATGCATATTGATCAATGAAAGACGAATCTGTGGATGCACCAGACTATAAGACTCAATCTGCCTAGAATAGTGATGTATCGGAGGGTCTCGTGGTGGGAGAGATGGTGTGGAGTCTGATCTGAAATGGATCCCCATAGGTCGTCTACTAATCATCACATATCTTTTTTTTTCTTCTTTTTGGAGGCATTATCAATAGCTTTATTCTTCTCACAACCTGCCATCTAAATAACAAAAGCATTCAAGTTAAAACAAGGTATGATATTTAATAATTCATCAAGTTATACTCTCATCGATGAATCAGAAATAAAATAGGTAAATAAATGATCCAACTTATGTCCAGCGACAACTCAGATGCACATAATTCTAAAGATAAATCCAACTTCCTTTATTTGACAAATCTTTATTTATTGTATTAGAAATAGTAAATTCTTACAAAATTAAAAGATAAGTCCACTGTCATTAGCGTATTCTTAGCAATGTTTTCTGGCAAGCAGGAGAGGTACAAAATACAAGTCTACCAACCTGTGGCTTCAGGAGGTATTCACGTTTGGCATATGCCTGCTCTGACCGAGATCTTTGGTTTTCTTTTTCCTACCTAGAGGTGGCCATTTTGAAGCGGCTAACCATATGCCTTTTACTTCGAACACATAATCATTTAATTTTCCTTCCAGTAAAAGTAATTGGGTCATATTCAACTCTTTAAAGGCCTGCATCTTCTTGGAATTTCAATAAGATATTCATATCCCATCATAATGGTTTAATTTAAGAGAAGGAACAAATTGCATATGACGAAACGAATAAGAAGATGATCAAGGTTAGCTTCCCTGTTGCTTATGTTGCCTATACCTGTAATGAGGCCACTGATGTGTACACCTCCCATTTGAATTATTTCATCAGTAGATGAAATAGGACATAGAACATGTTGCATTTTAAAAGACTGTAGCATGATATGTAACAAACATTACTACACTATGGTCATCGTGCAATGTAATTGCAGAAAAGGTAGCGGTGTTAACTAGAACGAGTTGAAAAGGAAAAAATAGTGCAAGTTGACGATGAGCTCGAGGTAGTCAGAACTTCAAACTTCTAAGAGATCTTGAGCATCGTTGCATTCAGGTAATTGATAAACGACCCACAGACCAACTAAAAAGGAGGTTTATGTTTGAAACAACAGAAGTGCTCCGAGGGAAAGACATTGTGTTACAAGATGGTCTATATTAGAAATAGGAATCAGATCCTCAATAATAAACTGATGTTGCCAAAAGAATAGCTTGGATGTGCATATCTGTCTCCGGTGAATTATCTGCCTAACAGACTCTCTATTTGCTAACACACAACAGAATCTTCGTTCTTCCTTCTCCTCCCGAGATAACCAAAATCAAGAAACAATGTAGGAATACCCTAAAGAATGTAAGGATGAGCGATCAATAATTTTCAGTACCTCAGTCAAATTCTGCCTCGATATTCTGCTGGAACTCTGTGGATGTTTCAGAGCATGTTTAGGACTTTTTTTGGGTGCAGATTCCTGCTTGGTCTGTATCGTTATTACTTGCTACTGTTAAAAGCAAACGAATTACTCAACTCCAACAAAGATCTGGTAATAGTATCAAAATACATCTGTCTACTTAGATAAAGATAACAAGATCCTTTACTTTTTCTTTTGAGAGTACCGTTATCCTCTAAATGAAAGTTAAATGCTCATCAAGAAACTCGATTAGACAAAGAGTTAATTTGTCTTCAAGAAATTTGCTAAACAGAAAAACCACATCGACAGCTAAAATTAAGCCTACATTGCACTAGACAAACTATTCTAACTTGTGACTTCTCCATAAAAGAGAATGCCGTCAATTCCACAACAATGTTAATGATACAAATTTAACTGCTGGATCCACATGGTGTAAAATGATTTGGGGAACTTCTTTCCTCATTACTTAGTGATGGGAATTTTTAAAGCCAAGAAAACATGTGAAATGTAAACTTAGTTAAAAATAGGGCATAATGGGAAAAATACTGTGATATCTATTAGCCAAGGATAGATTTTAGTTATTCTTCACTTTTATTTTATGTCCTGTCTTTGTAGAGGCTCTTGTTCTGAACTTTGACATCTCAGGAGACATGAAACTGTCCCATTTTCTTGTCCTGTATTTTCAAAAGTTTAGTTGGGAAGTCCTTGTAATTTTGTATGACCAGAATGTTATAAGACACGTATGATACAATCTGATTATGAGGATTTGGGCGGTAAGACACCTCAGTGTTGTCAAGATCTTTCACAACCATCCAATGGCTGCTAAATTAAAGTAACAGTAAAATTGTATATGACGCATCGGTCAAGTTCCAGTCATGGAATGAGTGACCAATGCTTGCTTCAGGGTAGATTGTTTACATTACACTTCCTTATCTTGTGTGAATGTGAAATTCTTTGTTAAATGATGTGTCATGTAAAAACATAAGGAGGATGATTTACTACCTTAATATTAGTGCTGTTAAGACACCCTTTTAAGAAAAGACGAAAGTCATTTGTATAGACTGTCCACTACTTACTAATCTCAACAGGGTTACATTTCATAACCTCATTTTTTCTGCAGCATTACATTTCTAGAGTAGGAGTTTAAGGTAAAGTTTACTTTGATCATGTCTGTTGGATCCAAAGGTAATAAATTTAGACAAAAACACACTACTCATATCTTGCCATCTTGATATTTTCTACTTTAGAATATAGAAGTTTGGAAGTTGGAAAAGCTGACTGCACAAACATTATAAAGCAACACTCATTCAAGAGTTAACCCACCTAAACCAGAAAACAAAATCTAAACAGACGTCTTAGAAAAAGTCAAGTACAAAAACAACACTATTAAACAGGCAAAATCCACAATACACAACATCCCTAATTGTTATTCTTCATCATCCTCATTCTCTTCTTCGGACCATTCTTCCTCGTCTGGCTATTCTTCCTCATCAATTGATTCACTTCCCCTTCATCTCTTAGTTCTTCTATATCAACCTCTTCTAATATGTGTTCATGATGCTCTAAATCATTTTCTAACTCAGCATCCACTGTATGGTGAGCACTTGATATGTTGTCATTTTGATATGCAACATCCAATGCAACTCAATTTCAACTTCTACACGACCCATGGGTTTGATTTTAATTATCACCCACCAATCTGACTTATCTGGACGCAAGGGATAAGGAGCATGGTATACTTAACATTTTGTGCAATGATGAATGGATCATATGCCCAATGATGAGTTGTGGAAATACGACCCTTGTAACGCTTTAAACATAGGATTTTTGCACATTCTCAAGCAAATTTGTTGGTTTGATGTGTGTTTTGTGTTGTTTTTCAGGAAAATGGTTAAGGCATGGAGTGATGGGCAAAGTGAAGGAAAATGAGTGAGAAAAGAGCCCAAGTGTCAACAGATGGAGGCCTCCACGGCCCGTGTAGCATCACAAGGACCGTGAGAGGCCACGTGGACTTGGCCCAGGTGAATGAAGCAGGAACGGAACCAAGTGAAGGACCACGGGTGCCTTCGAGGTTCGTGTGTCACTCCAGAGACTGTGAGGCCGCCGTGGCCTTACGCTTGCCGTGACGAACAAGGGCTGAAGGCATGGCAAAGGAGCTGGAACGAAATTAGATTAAGGCACGTCCCACAGTGCCTCTCATGGGCCGTGTCACGTGCCATCAAGCTAACGAGAAGTTGAGGGATCACCGTCGAAAAATACAAGAATCATGCAAGTGGAGAGAGACGGGGCCTATCACAGGCCATGTGACCAACCACGGACCGTGACGTAGGCCATGATGCTGAGGAACCAAGTGGACAACGTTGAAAATCATTAAGGCAAGGGTCATGGACTGTTTCACGGACCATGAAACCTCATACGAGCTATATCAGTACACCTGAGAAGTGAAAAGAATGGAAGACCAAGTATTGGGTCACGGACTGTTTCATGGTCCGTTTGGAGCCTCACGGGCTGTGTATTTGCCCGTACCCATGCCGATGCCTATTTTCCTATTTTAAGTTGGATTAGGTTTTTCCTTGTATATATATAGTATTTTTATTTCGTTTTTATTAGTTTTTGACTACTGGAGACAGAGAACTAAGTAAGAATGCTATTTTGCATTAGTTTACGTTGAACGAGAAAATAGCCAATTTCCCCCCAACCTATTACCTTATTCTCAACTACACACGAATACTTCACGGGAGTCCTATTACCCTCCTGAAGTATTTACAACAAGAATATTGACACCCTCAAAACGTCATCCCCAAATCTCTGTGGCTCAGTGTAATGTACACGCCCATTATTTAGAAAAAGAAATTTTAAAAAATCATAATCAAAATCCATTGAAGGATTTCATTTTGTTCCTTCACCATTCTATTTACTTCCTGAATCACACCATTTTTCCTCCATTGTCTCCAGATATCTCATCTTCTCCAATCTTCCTCCATCTCCATCACACTCACCCTTCTTGATGGATCTAAAGATGAAGTTTTCCTTGCCAAATCTCAATTTCTAATACCCACTTTTAGCTTTTAGTCAAGAAACCCAAGTTGCTACTATAATCAAAAATATTTTTTCGCTTCAATCTTGTCTTTCAATGTTGGATTGAAATATTGTTCGTCGAGGTATGGCATGAAATTTTATTATCAGAATTGCTTTTGCTTTCGTTCTTAGCATTGATTTAGATTTAGATTTTAATTTAACAATGTTGGCAAAGAAGTTCGATTAGTACTAATAACCATTATAATAAGTGGGTTTTCTCCATTAATGCATCTTTTACCTAATGATTTCAAAAATAAATTCTTCTCCGTTAATGGATTTGCTATCCAATAAATTCTTCTCCATTTTGACATTAAATTTTCATATTCTTGATTTTAAATTACCAACAAATGTCAAACTAGTGAAAAGTGAACTACAGTGAAAAGTGTGTGATTTGAGGATAAAAGGCTGATTAGGGCGAGGACTTGATGGTGGAGGTGGGCTGTCATGGTGTTCCCCTCTTGAAGAGGAAAAGAAAGAAGAGGAAGAAGGTAAAAAAGAATAAATTAATTAAAAAAAAAACATAAAAATTTAAAAAGAAATAGAATAGTAATATTAAATAGAAGAAATTATTTATAAAATTAAAGTTTTAATTATTTTTGTTGCCTAACACTCTCTCAAAGAGAGTTAGCTGCACCTTCTTTGCCACCTCAGTATTTAGGGAGTAAATAATTCTACTTTAAAATAGTCTAGGGAGGTACTAAGACCCTCGTCAAGTATTG
>JAPFFP010000094.1:11187932-11201826 GCA_026153255.1 Solanum medicagineum | reverse complement strand
ATGTAGTTTGTGGTTTGCCGTTGGCCTAAGTGCCTAGTCGGCACTAGTCGCGGCCCCCGGGGGTGGGGTCGTGACAGCGTATTCCCTCTAGCTTTTCATATGCGTATTTTTCCCCAGCTTTCCAGAAGCGTATTTTTCCTCAAGCCTGTAGAAGCATATTTTTGCTTATCTTTCCAGAGATTTGTTTCTCCTATCTTCCAGAAGCTTATCTTTCCCAGTCTACATTATCAAATACGAGAAGACTTGACTTGGCACAAACCAAACCTCGTGATCCACCATCTCTAAAATCACATAGGCAAAGTCCTGCCTATTTACCGTATCTCATGTATATGTTGGGCTAGTTTACTCTCGAATAAAGCAACAATTGTGCGCTTATTGATAGGTGTGTTACCTTCTATTATCTACTAATTTGAAGAAACTAACTTATTTGCTTTTGAGTAATTCTTCTTACAGGTTATTTAAAATTGATCTGTGTTGATAAAAGTCGGCCAATCATCCTTATTTTTCAGATTCAGAGTCCATAAAAATCCCTCCCCTGACCAAAACTAGCGGGAAGAAAAATGGCATACCACAATGATGGTGCGAGCCTGACCGAGGTCACTGTGGCAAGTCCCTTTGCAACTACGATTGACCTGAATTCTCAAGAACGGGATACGTAGGTGCCATGACGGCTTGGTCATACCCCCATAAAGGAAACTGGGATAGAATTTTGAAAGGAACTCAAAAATTCTGAGCAAAGGTCTATAACGAATCGAAGTTTAGATAAAACTTCAACTGGGACAGAATTTTTGAGAAAGATCTCAAAATTCACAAGGTGCTTCTAATCAACTGTCAACATGTAAATTGGGACAGAAATTTTGAGGTTTCCCTCAAAATTTCACAGAGCATCGTTACAAACTTAAAGATCGTATTTTTCTACCTTATGTCTACCAAGAGGTGGGAGATCAAAGCAATTCATCGAGAGCCAGATGAGGAGTAGATGACCGAAGAACCAACACAAATCAGTTCACTTTAAAAACTAAGAATTTTTCTGTGGATGAAGGGAAAATTTTTGTAGGTCTTATCTACGGGAGAATAATCGAGACACAAATAATTCCGCCTCACCCAAATCCCCATGCCTTTTCTACAAAAGAACAGCTGAGACACGAACAGTCCCATCTCGCTCGATTCGCCGAAAAATTTTCGCATCTACAAGAAAACAGTTGAGGCGTAAATAGTTTTCGCTCAAATACCAACAATTTATCACCTCTCATGCATCACGGAGAGTGTCAGGGACCAGGTTTATTTTTAGTTATACCAGATGCCAGTTTATTTTCCACTCATGCCAGTTTATTTTTTCAGTTATACCAGATGCCAGTTTATTTCTCAGTTATGCCAGGCTTATTTTCCAGTTATACCAGATGCCAGTTTATTTTTCAGTCATGCCAGTTTATTTTTCAGTTATGCCAGATGCCAGTTTATTTTCCAGTTATGCCAGTTTATTTTTCAATTATACCAGATGCCAGTTTATTTTTCAATTATGCCAGATGTCAGCTTATTTTCCAGTTATGCCAATTTATTTTCTAGTCATGCCAGTTTAATTTTCTAGTTATGCCAGTTTATTTTTCAGTATGCCAGTTTATTTTTCAGTTATGTCAGATGCCAGTTTATTTTCCAGTTATGCCAGGTTTATTTTCCAGTTATACCAGATGCCATTTTATTTTCCAGTCATGCCAGTTTATTTTTCAGTTATGCCAGACGCCAGTTTATTTTCCAGTTATGCCAGCTTATTTTCCAGTTATACCAGATGTCAGTTTATTTTCCAGTTATGCCAGTTTATTTTTCAGTCATGCCAGTTTATTTTTCTAGTTATGCCAGATGCCAGTTTATTTTTCAGTATGCCAGTTTATTTTTCGGTTATGCCAGATGCTTGTTTATTTTCCAGTTTATTTCAGGTGCATTGTCCAGTTTATGCCAGGAACCAGTTTATTTTTCAGCTTATGCCAGGACATTTGTCGAGAGGACCAATGCATATCCATTGCCAAAAGGTCTGCTGCATATTCGTTATCACACCAAGTCTATTTATTTTCAACTGCTGATAAAGTCGTCGCTTATTCATCGCCGGCAAGATTATTTTATTTTCAGCTGCCGAGAGGGCCGTTGCATATTTATCGCCCGATAACGCTATTTTATTTTTCAGCCGACGACAGGGCCATTGCTTATTTATCGCCGTCGAGGCTATCTTATTCCCAACTGTCCACAGAGACGTTGCATATTTATCGCCCAATAAGGCTATTTTATTTTTCAACCGCTGACAGGGCCATTGCTTATTCATCGCCAACGGGGCTATCTTATTCCCAACTGTCCATAGGGAAGTTGCATATTCGTCGCCAACAAGGCTGTTTTATTCCCAACTACTGGCTAAGCTATTACATATCCGGCGCCGCCAAGGCTATTTTATTTCCAGTCACCGAGAAGTCCATCGCATGATCATCACCAATAAGGCTATTCTATTTTCCAGTTTATGCCAGAACCAGTTACCAGTTATGCCAGAACCAGTGTATTTTCTAAGGACCAGTTTATTTTCCAATTCGTTCCAGAGAGCTATTTCTCAGTTGCTGAGAAGGGAAAACTATATTATTTTATTTCCAATTGTCGAAAAAGTCGTTACATATTCATCGCCAGCAAAGCTATTTTATTTCCAATTGCCGACTAGGTCATTACATATCCAGCGCCGAGAAGGTTATTCTATTTCCAGCGCCGAGAAGGCTACTCTATTTCCAGTTACCGAGAAGGCCATCACACGATCATCGCAGACAAAGGCTTTTCTATTTTCAAGTTACCGAGAAGGCCATACAATGATTGCTTCAGTGCCTATCATGCCAAAGAGAAGAATAAATATCGAACATGGTGTGGATGTCATCAAATAGGACGCAGCACAACGTGGAACTTTTTCTTAGCAGTGAATTGGGACATAGTCTAAAGGGGGGCGTCAAACCCTTCGGACACAAGCTGGGAAGCAACTACCACCACCATCTAACCACAACCCTATCAGAAGGCATGTGGGAATTTCAGTTGGTTTATTTTCAGTTTTGCCTTTGGATACTCTCAACTCTTACCAAAGGCAATCTTCCCATCCGAGTGACGATATACCAAGAATTTCAGAAGTTATGTCCCTATAAGGTCTTAATTATGGATGTGAAGTGCACCACATTTATGATTAAGAGGTTGCAAGCCTTTTTTTCCATAATTCGATTTTGTTTGTCACTCCTCCTGAACCAGAGGTCATCTCCGAATAAGGGATTTTCTCTTTAGCCGATAGAGTCGAACTATAAGCAGCTCGATTCCTCGGTCCAAAGGATATGTAGGCGGGCTCAATTTTGAAAACTCCGCTGCATTCCAACATTTACTCCAAAAAACTCATTCCCAAGCGTTCCAATTTCTCCATAATTCGGCATTGGGATAGCTTCTAAATTCTTTCACACTCGTGCGTAAGATCAAGCTTTTTGAACTACAAGAGGCCTGAATTCTCACGTAATCTGAGATATGTAGGAAACCCAAGACCAGGGCTCGGCCATAGTTTCTCATAGTTCGCACCGAGAGCTTTGTGGTCGGCTAAAAATTGAGTCAGTCAAAGTTTCTTTGTCCACGATTTCTTTCATCGATCATATCCAAAGAAAGGGACAGATGTTGACACCCAATTTTTACCCTCCACAACGTAATTTTATTATCAAGTTTTATTTTTGTTTTAACGATCTTGAAATCATTATTTTCAAAAAAAAATTTAAGACCAGCGTTTGGGGGGCACGCGCCCCCATTTTCTCTTTATTTCCCCACACCCGCTCCTCTTCTTCTTTCTTCTCCCATCTTCTTCTTCTTCATGAGTGAAAAGCCAGAAAACCAGGAAACCAGACGCCCCCAAAGTGCAAAACCAACCAACCCCCGACAATCCCCAATGGTCATCTGCTCCACTCCCTACGCGTGAATCTTGATTCCTCAATCAACGGTGCGTCTTTGATCCGTTGAGGATTTTTTTTTTCTTTTTAACAAAATCCCAAAGATTTCTTGCCTAAAGGAAGGATTTTGAATTTGGAATTCAAAATTCGACCCCTAATTTCCTCGATTTGCCCTAATTTTGGGAGCTATATAATCCCTTCTCCTTCTCCGTTCTGAGCAGGCCGTGAACCATTCTGAAA
Source organism: Solanum medicagineum (assembly GCA_026153255.1). Lineage (NCBI taxonomy): Eukaryota > Viridiplantae > Streptophyta > Magnoliopsida > Solanales > Solanaceae > Solanum > Solanum medicagineum. The sequence goes on along the minus strand of JAPFFP010000094.1, from coordinate 11,197,651 downwards.
ACCCTAGCAGGCGGCACCTATCGAAATCCCAAGGAAAACCTAGCAAAAGTTTACCAGCCGTTCTTGATCTCAAAAACCTTAATCAAAATCCGGTTTGCCGATTTAAAAACGAGAACGTGTAATCTCAGAGCCAAGAAGCTTTGAACGAGGTTTAGCGGTGTAAGCGTTTTCACTCAAGCTCGTCATCCCAGTTCGCTGCTTCCAAAAAGTGATTCAATCTGAGTCCATTGGGACCTTTATCCTTGCATTTCCAATGGGCCATGGAGTCCCAAATTCCTTCTTGAGTCTGTCTCACCAACATGCAGAAAGAAGCGGGCTTCTCAACTGATACTCAAGAGTTCGACGGCTAAAGGCCCAAAATCACTTCAACTCTCTCTTCTTTTATTTTTGTTTACTCATTTGTATTTGTTTGGATGCTAACATTTTGTTTGTTATTGGTTTCAATCTAATTAAATTCCCCAACGTGTCAAGACCATTTATTTTATTTGCATTTTATTTTGAAAAGTGTTTGCATTAAGAAATAAAAAAACTAATAAAACAATAAAAATGTGATTTTACATTTTTTATTCAATTTTCAAACCTAGTCAATTTCCTTCAAGTTTGGTCAATTGTCTTCACTTTGGTCAAAATTAATCAAGTTTGGTCAGATTCTTTCAAGTTTGGTCAAATCTCTTTCAAAATTAGTTAATCCTTTCAAATTGAGTCACTTTCTTTAAGAGTTAGCAATTCTTTCAAAATTAATCAATTTTAAAGCCAGTTAATTTTCTTAAAGTCAGTCAAATCAAAAGTTAGTCGAATCTCTTAATCGTTGGATAATCGCATTTAGCGGTCATTTCAAGTGCGTAAAACCTTCTTGAAGTGGAAATGTGAACCCGAACTCATTCTTTAGATTTTAAAAAGATTTTTCTGTTAGGTCTTTTTAAAATATTTATTGGTTTCCTAATTATCCTTAAAATTAAGTGGCGACTCTCTGTTTTCCTTCGAATTTCGAGAATTGGTTTTTCTCAAATCAATTGAGTTTTAATCGATTTTTGATTTTCGAATTTCTTTCTTTTCAAAAAACCATTTTTCGGTATAACACATATATGTTATCATCAACAAATATACCAAATATCTACCAAAAAACCTAAGCATACACCAATTCCTATACCAAATGTCCACCAAAAAACTGACAAGATACATATCACATGTACAATAGTGTTTTTGCTTTTGTAAATTTGATTCACTGCCACAACATCATATTGAATGTTCTGGATTATCTCTATTTCTTCGGACTTTATGTTAACAATTGTTTCCAAGGCAGGTAAAAATTTGGTATTCTCAATGGTGTAACATCGCATTTCTAATTCCACAACTCCTTCGTCGAAGTTTGCTTCTATTGCTTTATCAATACACGTTATACACAATGGATACTTTGAGAAGAAATCAATGTTACACCTTTTTTTATCCAAAAATAGTTGAACCCCCATGTTATTATGAATTCGCATTGGTGGTGATTCTTCACTAATTTTATACATAATCATCACCACATAAATGCTAGTATCAAGATCGATATGCAAAGCAATGTTATCAACCAATAAACAGCACCAACATGCAACATCAACGGTAACACCACCCCACCAATTACACAAAGGCGAATCTAGAAATTCAAGAGTGCACCATTACTTTATTTTTAAAAAAGGGAAAAAGTGATATTGTTGGTTGGAATTGAACCCCCAACCTTCATGCTAACAAAGAGCCCATGAACTAGTGAACCAACTTGTCATTTTGAGAATGGGTTCTTTTAGCTAGTATTTAATATATTCTTTAAGAATTATACAGGTAATATATCGAATTTAGTCGGGTGATCACGGGTTCCCGTGACCCCAAAAATAGGGCTAAATTCGCCCTTGATTACACTACCTAATTATCACTATCTATCCAATATGACACAAATCATTACCAAATATTATGATATACTCAAATCCATGAAAACAATCCTCTCATATGCGAGTTAAACCAAATTGTACACCATAGAAACCAATTATATCGTCGTCAAGAGTTAAACCAAACTGTACACCATAGAAACCAATTATATCGTCGTCAAAACCAAAACAAAAAATTATAATACAAAATTATGCCAAATTATCCTATAGGAAACAAATCATTACCAATCTTTATGATATACTCATATTCATGAAAACAATCATCTCAATTAGGGGCTAAACCAAACTTTACACCATAGAAACCAACTATATACTCATTAATACCAAATGGTATACCAACATAGTGAACACTCCCACCAAATTTTCAATTACTTTATCCAACTTTTCAAAATTACACTACAAAGTAAGTTTTTACGGTCGATAACCAAACTTTTCACCAATATCATAACTAAACTATCACTGACAACATCAGTTACTACATCTTGTTGCCACTCATTATTATATTTTTTCTAATACATAATCAAAAAATTTCAACAATCAAAGTTATTTGTATTTAATTAAAGTTATTACAATTATATATTTGTTTTGAACTAAGTCAACAAATTTATCAAATCTGCAACCAACAAAATTTTAAATACATATACATTATTTTCTTAACATGTTGAGCAAAATGTTACCAATTAACACACCACAATTCCTCCCATCAAATAACCCTAAACAACTCCATTTTTTACATATTCATAAAAACTAACAAACAACATAACGACTATCAAAGCCACCAACAATGCATATTCAACCTTCACATTAACTTTGTGTTTTACTTTCATTTATTGCTTCTCATTCACACTAACTTTTATATATGAACATTTATTACCTCCCTTCATCAAGTAGTTAACACCAAAAGTATTAATTGCTACTACACTACATGTACAAATCCACCAACATTCACACATCATTTTCAAAGTTATTTTACCATCCCAACACATTTTCTTCTCTCAAAACTTAAAAATAAAAAAAAAAACATAAAAATGCATCTGTTATACATAAAATAAAACAAACATATAATATCACATCTTCTTTCATGGTGAATTAAAATCGAGACTGTTTTTATATCTATATCTAACATGTAAGCAACTCAACAACAACTTGTCTGTCACAGTGTTATTTTTGATTTTTTCTTGGTTCCCAATGTACAACTTTGGGAAGTTGCACTCTAAACTCCTGAGAAAAATTCTCAACAAGCCTCAACTTACTTTTGCTTTACACATTTAAGAGGCCACTAAATGAACTAGAGAATAATATGACACCTTATCTAAATGCCTTTTGCGTTGGTATCTGATCATGGTTCTTATTGGTGAAAGATTTATTTGCTTTATGATGCACATGTATTAATCATTACCCTATTTTAATGCTACACATATGGAAGTACATTTTTCATTTAATGCAACCGTTGATTGCTTGCATTTTCATACAATTTTCCCCTTTTCCCTATAAATATGTCATTTTCATGGTTGTTGCATTAATTTCAAAACCTTTTTTGCAGTCTTTTTTTCTTCTTTTTTTTCTAGGCTATTTTTTATATTTTGACCTATTTTGCACACTTTTGAAAACTAGATGTGGACATTTGCTTGTAATTATTAATTATGGAGTCAAACATGTAATATTTGCTTTAAAAATGAATAGGAAAGTTTTTTGCCGATAATCACAAAACAGACTAATTAGAAGATGTCCAAAACAAAAATTGTTTCTCTTATAGTACTTTTTTTTAAAGTTGTTGGTATTAAATTGCTCTTTAATCATGTAATATTAATAGGATTAGTAACTGAAAAAAAGACACACTAAAATCATAATAATGATTAACATATAATTACATCCGTTCATAGCCAGGACAAGTATTTGTGGCAATAGATTATAGGCAAGAAAATGCATAGTCATGGTAGGCACAATAATCAGGATATTTACCCTTATAATGATTAGGAAGTTCATACTTATACTAACGGGATGGTGTAATTTTTTGAGAAAATTGGGCTCGAGTCTCTGGCAGGACCAGTTCCGTGAGCTAACACTCACGAAAAACTGTTGAAATCACTTATTTCATATTCCTTCGCCCATAAAATGCTACCAGACGTCGTACTGCACCATCAAGCCTACTAGGGCTTTTGCCGAGCTAGTTACAGATGGATTGGATTTAATTTTTCAGAAAAATTGGGCCCGAGCTTCCTGAAAAATTACATTTTGAAACTGTTTTTAGACAAGGAGTTCAAGATCAAGGATGTTGGTCAATTACATTTCTTTCTTGGCATGAAAATTGTGAGAGAATCATCAGGAATGATCATTTCCTAAAGGAAATTCACACTAGACTTGTAGTTTGATTCACTACACTTATCTCTTATTTCTTCAACAATGGATCCTACTGTCAAATTGCAGGCTAATCAAGGAGTTACTATTCAAGATCATACTTTATATGAACATTTATTGGGTAAACTCAATTATCTCACACACACACGAGACTTGATTTGTCATTCGCAGTGCAACACTTGAGTCAATTTATGCAAGATCCCCGAGAACCTCATCTTAAAGTTGTGTTGTGGGTGCTTCGTTGTTGGCTTACTAATCCATGTCTTGGTCTGTTCATGTATGCTTCCCCTTCTGTTGAATTAGTGACATTTTGTGACTATGATTGGGCAACCAATCTAGATTCACGAAAATCAATAAGTGATTTTTACATCTCTCTAGGTTCCTATTCTATTTCACGAAAATCAAAAAAACAAACATCAATATCTCTTAGTTTTGCTGAAGCTAAGTATCGATCTATGAGAAGGGTAGTAGCTGAGCTTATATGGCTTATTCGATTTTTTGAGGATCTCGGCATATCAATTCCCTTGCCAGCACCCCTTCACTCTTACAGTATTGCCGCCATTCATATTGTCAAAAATCCAATTTTTCATGAACAATGGATGTAGCATGTTGAAATTGATTGTCACTTTGTCTGTCAACAATACCTCACCGGCTCAATTTCCTTATCATATGTAAAATCATCTTCCCAGGTCGTTGATATTTTCACCAAATCCTTGACAGGACCTATCCATCATCAACTTCTAGGTAAGTTTGGGTATTTCTTCCACACCTCCAACTTGAGGGGAGTGTTGGGATTTTAGTTTGATTACACAAAATCTTAATGATTACACAATGTTCTTTTTCTAGTATATCAACAATTTATTTTCTTTTTTAGGTATATATAATATTTTTCTTCCTTTACTTTCCTATGTAAATGTCACGATCCAAGCATATGCCCTAGACATGACACGGCGGATGAGAAACCCGAAGGAACCCCAAATAACCTCTTAGCATGTCATACACACATTCTTGGTCGCGGAAGCAAAATAAACAACATCAAGAGAGTATAAATAAGGATAAGGGACCAAGTGCAGTCTTTAATAGCATAAATCATAAAGAGTCAAAGCTCAAAGTATAATTACACCGCTTGTCCAACAACACCTCTAGCATAGATTGGGTGGGGGCCAAGACACTTTCCGAGCTCACGCTCTTAGTATCAAAGTTCAACATAAAGAAAAAACAAGAGTAAGAGTGCAAAGCTAGTGTCCCCGAACTTGAGGACTCACCAATAGCTTATCTTCAAGATGTCCAAACTAGCCACGAGGAGGATAATTGTGAGGAGTCCCGGTTCTTACATGGTAACATCATATAGGCATAGAGTATGTGTTAGTACATTTGAATGTACTAAGTATGTAGGATGCAATACAACAAAAGATAGGCAACATAGTCAAAATGCATTCACATAGGCAATGGAAAGTATAATGACGATATGACATGCATGATCAATGCTTGAGGTAAGACATGCTAAATCATAATTTAAGAACGTAGACTTAATATGGAATATATGTATGCTCGAACCTTACACCAACATGCTTGAAATGGGCCACATAACCACCCACTCACCTTATGGTATAACTTTTTCGGAGAGTATTACCAATACCTCTACCTTATGACATAGTCTTTTCGGTAGGTAGTATAAGACGCCCCCTACCTTATGATATAATCTTTTAGGTAGGAGTCGTGAATTATTCTACCTTACAATATAATCTTTTCGGTAGGAACCATGAATTATACCTTAAGGCATGGCCTTTTCGGTAGGTGTATAGGATGTCATTACCTTACGATATAATCTTTTCGGTAGGAGCCATAAGTCATTCTACCTTACGGCATGGCCTTTTCGATAGATTTATAGAATGTCCATACCTTACAATATAATCTTTTTAGTAGGAGTGTGAAAATAGCTCATCCAACCATCACATTCAAGTATGAGGAAAGAACTCCTCATTTTCCCAGGATCACAACAAACATGAGAGCCCAACAATTCACTTGCAATGCCATAGGTGCTTTACATGATTTAACACATATATATACATTTCGTTCATCATCATAAAGCCACTTGACTCATAAGCCATGCAATAGATCATCCATAACTCAAGGATCCTTAACAAGACATTTTATCAAACACTTGGCGGGTGTGTAATGCTAGTTCAAAATCATGCAATTCAAGAGTGAAATCATGTGAGAAAAGTAAATCAGCCCACCAACAGCTGGTACCACCCTCATGCAAGATACATTGAAATCCCCTATCAAATCTCATCATAGATCATAGTTTCATAGCTCAAAACACGCATAGTTACAATAGACAAACCATCTCATAGTATAAGCTTAAAATAGATAAACATGTGTTTTCAATCAACATTTCATGAAACCCCAACATAACTTTTAATCATAGTCCATAATGAGTAATACTCATAAGCAACACAACTTGGAAACATGAAATTTTCATAAAAGGAAGATTGGGCTTCATGGGTGAAAGGTACCCATGAATGAAACTCACATACCTTAATCTTGGAGTTTCTTCAACAAGAACTTGAGATGGACTTAGGGCTTGACTTGGTTTCCTTGAACTCCAACAAAACTTCGTGAAAATCTTGAGAATGGATGGAGAATTTAATGAAGATTAGAGAGGAATTTAAGAGTTTTTGGTGAGTTTTTAGGGCTAAAAACGGCTAAAGATTGACGGATTTTGGCATATATAGGTATTGGGTTCTTACCCAATTGCCCTGGAGTAAACAAAGAATTTTTTAAAAATTTTTGAACTAGTTCGCGCCAGGTCCGCATCGAGGACTGGTCGATGACATCTACTATTTTTGTGAAGTTTCGCCAAAAAATTATTTTCTTGGCACGGATAAAGTATACCTCGTAGGTACTCGTTTTCCCACGCAATTTTGTCCTCTGAACAAGAATATGAATTCGTATTTGCGAAATTTTGCACGAATTTTGAGATATTCAAAAAAAATTCATCATAGGATCTTTTCGAGCTACGTGGAGGGATGGTTAAATATCCCCGATTTCAAATATAAGGAAATTGTGATTATGGGGCATTCCTAGACAAATGTGGGGCGTTTCAGTAAATAAGCTTAGGGTTTAACTATTGACTATTATAAATAGTGATCTTTTCTATAGTTGATTCATTCAGAATTACAAAGAAATTCCTTTACTTATCTCTATTTCTTTTACAAGTTGTATAAATTATATGTTACAATCGTAGGTATCAGATCAAGGTCAGGTTTAATTTGTGTTTTTTCGGAGTTCTATCAATTATTTTTGCATCGATTGCATGGAAATAAGACAAGGGCCAAACCAAGGTGATCGATCTGCCTACCAATTTTTTTTCTTTTAATTTTTGTGTCTTCACATTAATTACTAGTCAATAATTAAGAAGGATATTAATTGGAGCAACCAAGTCTCCATTGTCAACTGGCTTTCTTCTTCATCAAATTGAATACGCATTGTGTTGCATGCTTAGTCATCTTCCACAAAACAAGAAACTCGTTAAATCAATGTTATCCAATAACCAATATATTAATGATCTCTACTGTTTCCATATTCTTAATTTTAAATTAATGCTAGCTAGGTATAAGAGTTTGAGTTTGTCAATTTGGTTGCTTCTTCACTCCCAGATTAATTGAGTTTGTCAATTTGGTGGGAGTGCAGATAGTTAATCAAGTGAGCTATTAAGATTTCCTGCGAAGATCCATCCAATATATACAAAGAAGGTTTCTTTTATATTATTAACAAATTCATACATATTATTGACACCAAACATTATCAAACAAATATCTCTGTGTACATAATTTATTAACAAATGAATTCATTGGAAACCCTCCCAAAAGAATAATCCTAAAAGGAGTTCCAACAAAATGTAAAATGAAAAATTAAAGTTCAAAAAGCAAAAAAAAACATCCTGCTAATATGTCCACCGATTTGATATCATAAATCTTTACTGTCTGTTACACGGCCACAATTCTTCTTTTGTGGCGTAGGATCGACAATGGGAGCGAGCTCGCATACTAGCTCCTTAACGTATGACCAGCAAAGTGCATTTCATTGAGTGGACAACCCGACCCGGAGCCAGTATTACCTGGGATATTTGTGCAACCAGATGGTCCAGAAGAAGGGACTGGACCTCTTTGAAGAGATTGTAAATTTATAAAATCTTTTTCATGTAACAACCTTGTCCCATTACATGGCTGGACAGACATAATTAGGACAATAAGGGCTACGAATACCAATAGATTGGTTTTTAAACTCTTCATCTAGGATTTTTATGTTGGTAAAGAAGAAGAAGAAGAATTGATGTTGTTTTTGAAATGAGAGAACATGTTTAATATTTATAGTCAAGGTTACGTTTCTCATTGTTCGATTAGAGGATAGGTTTTTGACTATTGACTAGGAAATTGGTTTTGAACCGATCGACAAATATTCTCCAAGGTTTATTCGTTGGTATTTCGTATTATAATATATTAGTACGAGATAATCCTAAGTGGGATTATGTACGTAGTTGATGATGTTAAATGTTTAGTACTAGAGATATATTTACAGGGTGATATGAACTTTGTAAATTTTGACTGGACTTTATATATGTATTAAAAAATCATCCAATATTTGTAAAAAAATTTATAGTAATTGTATTGTTATTATTATGTGTAAAAATTTCTAATCTTACCAGGAATGATAAGGTTAGGAAATGAGACCATTCAGAAAAAGTTAGAGGTGGCCCTTGTGGCGAACAAGAAGAGGGAAGTGAGATTGCATAGGTTTGGACATATACAGAGAAGAAGTATTTATGTTCCTGTTAGGGGTGCGAAAGGCTGGAGTTAGGTTCTAACCCGAGACATAAACAAAGACAGGGCTAATCAGACTTGCCAGAAAAGCCAATGCATAAATAATGACATGAAATGGATATACCCATATATCTCTGACTCATATTTACGAGATGATAAAATATGGCAAAATCTATACCGAGAATTAGTTCGCGTCGGAATGGACGTATTGGTTCACGTAAGGGTGCACGTACAATACCAAAGGGAGTTATTCATGTTCAAGCAAGTTTCAATAATACCATTGACACTGTTACAAATGTACGGGGTCGAGTAGTTTCTTGGTCCTCAGCTGGTACTTCAGGATTCAAAGGTACGAGAAGAGGAACACCATTTGTTGCTCATACCGCAGCAGCAAACGCTATCCGTACAGTAATGAATCAAGGTATGCAACAAGCAGAAGTTATGATAAAAGGTCCTGGTCTCAGAAGAGATGCAGCATTACGAGCTATTCGTCGAAGTGGTATACTATTAACTTTCATACGGGATGTAACTTCGATGCCACATAATGGTTGTAGACCTCCGAAAAAAAGACGTGTGTAGAACTGAACATTGAAGAAATCTCAAGAGAAAT
>JAPFFP010000094.1:11162042-11187832 GCA_026153255.1 Solanum medicagineum | reverse complement strand
ATTGTATTGAGAAGTAAATTATATGGAACTTCTGACATGTCTATTTGTGTCAAGGGTCCTGGATATGTAACTGCTCAAGATATCATCTTGCCACCTTATGTGAAAATCGTTGATAATACCGGTTTCTCAGAGGGGTAAAGGTAGATAGAAGAAGTATTTGGTGGGGTGGTCAGACAAGATATGGTGAAACTTCATCTCACCAAGAACATGACTTTAGACAGAATGGAGTGGAGGTCACGTATTAGGGTAGCAGGCTAATAGGTTAGTAAGGGCAGACTGATGTCTAACTTTGTGATACAGTAGGTTAATAGGAGTAGCCATGTTTTTATATATCTTGTGTTGTCATTATCCATTTTATATTTGTTACTTTTTCATATTTACATACTATATATATTTGTTTTTCATTAGTCGTTTTCCTTCTCTCTTTTTTCCATATTATTATTGTTGTTGTTACTATTAATAATAATCTGAGACGGTTGTAAGAATGAATAAATTTTAAATTTTAATATTAAGTCTGTGTCCTCGGTGTCTCCTACTAGCTTCGTGGAAACATTACTTATGGTGGCTGCGGCACTTCCTGCTGGGGAGGTCTCTTGGTAATGAAGTAATGGTTTTTGGTACGATTCAGGCTTGTCGTCCGCCAAAGTCTAACCTTTGGACCTTTACACCAAGTTGAATTTCTGAAGTCTTCATTTCAAATATTTTAGTAGAAATGTTCAAAATTTATAGTACGTGATTTTTGACATACGCACAAAAATATATAATTTTTTGATGAGTACACCATAGAACTCCTTTATGGGTAGTCACAGTTTAAGATGTAAGACGTCTACTCAATGAAATTCTATATCCACATATATAGTTGTGCTTAATTCCCACGGATTGAAATAAGTAGCCAATTCCTGGTCACTAGCCTAAACACAAGGCATTCAATTGAATTTGAAAGCCCGTCTGATTTTTCTTACTTCCTACAAGAAGCAAAAGAAAATCAAAATATAGCACCACATAGAAAGTAATGACCAACTTTTAAAACGTCAAAGACAGCATATATGGGTTTTCCAAAGCTAAAAAATATTCAAGGCAGAATCACTCTTTACACAAGGGCGACAACTTTACGGCAGAGAAAAGTAGAAATGTTCCGGGCTAAGCTCCCGTCTTAAATAGCTTTCTTTCAAAGCCCATTGGAAGGCCTAAATACTCTATACCTATTTACACCACACTCCATGTTTGAGTAATCACGGGGGTGGTATGGGTAACCAGTATCAGTATGAGCATTTCTCCTTCCAACAAAGGATGGATCAAAACCCATCAATTGCCACTGGTCATGAACTAACTGATCAATCTGCCCATTGACAAACTGTGGATTAGGCTGCGGAATCATATTCCTAATACTATTATAAAGGCCTCCAGAATAGTTATGCTGTAGCTCGTCATGATAACTTCTTGTTCGTTCAAACCTACAAGAGCGTCTTGAGGGACCTAGTTCAGTTGCCATGCTAATATCACCTGGATAACTGAACTGACGATTCAGATGGTTGCTATTACTTTGCCAGCCTAAGTTTGGTTGGGAAGCCCTTCTAATTCCATGCTCATCGTTCAGCAACTCATTGATTATATCAAGATGTGGAAATTCATATGCCATTACACTCTTGGACTGACAACCAGAAGTGCAGGCTTGAAGTTCAGAGGGAACATGATCATGGGTCCTGCTGTTGTTAACAGGCTTTGACGCATCAAATTCCTGGGTGTCATTTAAGACAAGAGGACGTGATACTGACCTACTACAACTTGCAGAACTTTCCCATTTCTGTCCATTCCACGAGGTATCCTCATTCGCCATTCCATAAGAAAAGCTTGGTCCAGCAGAACTATGTTCTGTTCTTCTCGGGCCCTCTGTCGACAATATTAGGCCAGAAGTCAGTGAAGGTGCTTGAGAGTATGGATGTGGTGAATTAATGGCTGAACTTGGAGAATGTGACTTAGTAAAACCACCCGGGCTTCCAGATACAAGACCGCCCATAATTGCATTTTTATAGGACTGAGGAACATAACTATGTGTCGCTGGTGAAGGATCAGGACCCAATCGACCAGCTGCACTATCTGAATGAGGCAGTAATTCTGTTGCCTGAGCCGTGGAAACGACAGGGGCAACAGACCTAGGTTCAGAAACTAAAGGAGCACTCAAGGATCTCAACTGGGCAGGCACTTGTCTAGAGATGGACCTTTCAGCTGTGGTAGAAGTAGTCACTTGGTCAGACGGGGACTTCTCGGTAGTAATTGAAGCAGGTTGTAGCAAGGGCTTCTGCAAGGCTTTTACCTCTACAGCTTCATGAGGATCAGCCTTCAACGTCATGGAAGTTTCAGCTGAGACAATCTCTGGAGCTGATTTATCAGTCAGCTTAGGACTATCTGAAAATGAACTTTTGACCAAGATAGGATCACTAGTGACCGAGATTTTCAAATTGTCCTTTGACTGAACAGCAGACGATGTACTCTTTTGAGGGCTTCTAGGAGGAGACTGGACACTTGGCTTCAACATGGACGATCTCTCTTTATCATCAATTAGCTTTCTCTGCTGCAAAACTGCTACTTTCTGCATAATGCAAGAAAACGATGCTGCATGATAATTGAAATTAAGCAGCAGAATCAAGCATCTACAGAGTAATCACCCTTTGAATTAATCAATCAATTGGAAATGCCGGCATCTCACCATATGCATAAACAAAGAGATGAATATAATTAACAAATAAAATACAAAAGCCTAAGCATTAACTAATATTCCAGAAATACATATTTCTAGGTAAATAATATTCCAGAAGAACATCCTTAAAAGACGGGATAGCTGCCATAAGCTTTTTTCTTCCATTTCTATGTTCATAATTCTATAAAAAAATATTAGCAGAAGGAGATGGGCATCTAAGAATGTTCACAGCAACGTGCAAGGGAGAGGGGCAGAGTTTAAAAAACTAGAGGAGAATATCAAAAAAGAAGGGAGTTTAGAACAAAGAGAAACACATGATTTAGGTGCTTCAACTTGCTGAGTGTTCAGCAACCACACTTCTAGGATGATATGCACTCCGTATGGAGAGACAAACAAGGCGTGGGTACAGGGAGAAGATAAAAACCTTAATAGTTGCTTGCTGCTCGAACGAAGAAAGTGCAGTAGCCTGACATGCAGATCCTGTTGTCCCACAGCTTACAGATGTGTTACTTGGCTGACCATCATCTGAAACTTCACTAGCCCAATCAGCTGCCTTACAAGTTGACCTGCTTCGTTCATTCCTCCCTCTAAAAGGTTGAAGTACTAGGAATTAAAACCAAAAACAGACATTTTAAAAGATATTTAGACGAAAGTAGAAAAGGTTACCTGCTAGGTAATTTCTGTTTTTTCTGGGTGAAAGAAAAACCTCCGTGGGCTCCAAAAACTACTGAACCAATTGAGTCGGTGGAACACGTTGATGAACTATCATCCATCATGGAAGGACTTGTCCTTCCTGCTGTCCCATTCTGCGAACTTGAAAGGCCTATTAACCCGCTGCAACCAGCTTCCACAGATGGATGCACCTCTGAAGTATCAGTATACCAGTTGACAGGACTTGCACTTCTGTCTTCGGAATCAAGATGAATTACAGACTCCAGAGAATCAGAAATTTCTTCCAGTAAACCTGATTTACCAAGTACTTGTCGTGGCACCTCAGCCAAGTAGTCATTTCCTTTGCCAAAGGGACCATCAACTTCAGTTTTATCTTGCACCATAACATCAGGTTTTTGGTCCCTCGCCTTATCCTTTGCTTTCCGGGTATTCCGTTTCTGTTTAGACTGAAGTACAAAATAAGCAGCCAAACATGATAAAATGTAACTGTCCTCAGTGCATTGAATTAAATGAAAATAAGTGATTTTCAATATTAAGTTTGGTTGTATGTAGCATGCATTTCAGTGTTTTCTGGCAGATAATCGCTTTTCTGCATAACCACTTTTTGATTGGTCAATCTCCAAATGAAATCTCTGAATAAAACAAAAGGCTGCGCAATAAGAGGGTAATGTGAGCAAGTACATTGTATAGCACCAGAACCTATATTTGATCTTGCTAATCAAAATTGGAAAGAATAAATTTGCACCAAGGATAAATACCCAGGTCATACATGAAGAGCTCCTTAGTCCAGCATTCCATAAATAAATATATAAGGCAGTCGGTGCACTAAAGCTCCCACTATGTCTAGGGTCCGGAAGGACCCGACCACAAAAGGGTCGGGCATTTGATAAATACTTATGAAAAAGTTCCAATTGAAGCCTCTCGCTTATCCTTTTCTGAATAAGTTATGGATTGTCTTTCTTATCCTCAAAGACATCAAGAGGCTCGTGTGCTCCATTAACAGGTCATTAGTGCAAACTAATGATAGAATACTTAGTTTTGTATACTAAACCTCCAAGAACAAAACAGCCAATAAATCCCGGAAAAAATTATTTCTTCCAGCCTTTTAAGAGATTTGTTTCCTTTTCTCTCTATTGGGTATGTTAATCTCGCTCTCTTCACAGTATGTCTGTTATGAACCTAGTAGCATCACCTTCAGATGTACTGATTAATTGTAAAATTAATGAATCTGATTCGTCATGCAATATTTGTAATTAAAGTTGAAGCAAATCAACAACAACAACAACAACAACAACATACCCAGTAAAATCCCACAAGTTGAAGCAAATCAATACCTGTTTTTTCTTTGACTTCTTTGACTTCTCAGATGCTTGTTTAGCTTTCTCAGCTTCAGCCAGCCAAGCAGCCTCTTCACGGATGAGTTCCTCTTGCCTCTTTAATGCAACAGCTTCCTGATATGCAACCTCTATTTTACTGCAGAATGTAAGCAATCAAGTGACTGTTATCTATAAAAAGCTATAGTAAATAACAAAATATCACTAGCCAAAGGAAGCAGCAAAAGTCATAACTTCTAAGTAGAAGAAACAAACATCACCCCCTCTCTGATGCAGAAAATGCAGCCAACCTATGCTGCTGGCAAAACTAATAATCCACCAAAATAATCTATTTATGTGATATGAACATCATGCTCATAAAGAGAGAGATATGCATAGTCAAATTCAATGCAATCTGAGTTGCATCATATAACATGAGTACTCGCTCTCCTTTCCTTGCAGATCCATAAAAACCTAGACAATAATTTCTGCATCGCCTCGTAGTCAAATGACAACGAAAAGGTAAATAATTGATCAGAAACTTTACCTGAAAATATGTGCAAGGACAAATATTTCAATAGTTCGCCGACCTAGTTCAGTTAAGCGCCTCTCATCACGTTGAATGGGATCTTTGTTTGTGTCCTCTCCAGAAGTGCCATCCTGAAATGAAAGGTAATGGTAAAAGGAACTTAGCAGTAAGTGGCACCATTAACACTATAGTTGTTAGACCTTTTTTGTAAAGGCTATAATTGTTGGATGTACTTGCATAGAGTTTCAAGAATGCAATTATACAACTCACCTTTGTACGGTTCTGAGGACCTTTCTCATCCTTCGGTGGCAAAGGCTCCAAAACAGCCCTCTCAAGCAAAATCAAGATATCATCCACCAAGACAAACATGTCATTCTCCATGGAAACAATAGGAACTGTTTGTTCCTCTGCATCTAGATGTTTCCCTTTACCTGTCTGTCCCTTAGTCTGGCCTACCAGAGCTTTAAGCCCGCTGTACAAAGAATCCATCACAAGAGTAGACGTAACTTCTTTTTCTAAGAAGAAGTTTTTGACCACCATTTTCAAAATCCGATCGGATTTCTCCCTGGACATGTGGCGTCTAGAATTTTGGTCCATTCCCAGCCAGAAAACACAGAAACTGAAACTCCATCATAAATAAGCAGTCAGTAAGTTTCGCACGGAGAGTTAAAATTAACACAATTCAGAACATAAATGACATAGGCAGTGACCAACAGAAGGCAAGGGCAAACCTTATTCAACATATATCTAAATATGAGTACGAGCAGCCACCAATAATATAGCTAAATAATTACAGGGCAAACACATAGAAATAGAAGCTAGAAGCTAGAGATATCACGCCAATAATCTCCAAAACATGGAAAAATAGAAAATTCACATCCTACCTTGACCATCTAGCTTTATCCCCTATTAATCTTCCAAGCTTTCCTCGTCGCTCCTCTACAAAACGGCGGCAAATTTGCTCAACGTTCGTCAAATACACCCTAACAAGTTCTCTCCGATATTGACAGTCAAGGCAATGGAAAGGACGATCTGCTCTCTCCCTACAAAATAAAAACATTGATCAAAATGGCTAGCATCACAAAGATCTCCATAGGATCTGATAACACTGTTTGAGATCCATAAAAACATGAATGATACAGATTATGAGCTATAAACTCGATACATAAGAAGACAGCAAATTTTTTATATAAGATGGAATTTTATGCTCAAAGAGAAGAATACAGAAAAGAGGAATGGACGTTAACGAGCGGATTGGAAAAGTTAAAACTCGAAAATTAAAATAAATAGAGGCTTCCAACTAAAGATATTATCTCCTGGGTCTACATTCATCTAAGTTACTATTTGGTTCATACTTAACATTAGGCAGTAGTGGTACTTCTAAAAAGTCATCCCGTCCATGTTGAAACTGATGTCTAAGTTGACACTCATTTGATATATATATCAACAAAGGTTTTATAGACTGAACAGTGTAAAACTCCTACATGAGTAGATTCCCCGTTTATTCATTAAAGGAAAAACAAAACTATATAGAGGAAAGAGCATGATAAACCTGATAACTTGAACTTGAGCTTTGATAATGAGGGTATCAGAATCAATAAATCCATCTACAACTTTGGAAAGCTCCATAAATTTTTTCCATCCCCAATCATGTTCTTTCTTCCAGAAACGATGCAATGTATCTGCAGAAAAATCGCAACAGCATATTAATGTGATGGGAGGGAACCAAGAGGTCCATCACACAACCAATGTCTAGTAAATTCACCTGAATATTTGGACTTCTTTGGATCTTTGTTAACCACAGCTATAGTGAATTGTGCAAAATGACTCCAGCCTGTCATGAAAATAGAAGGAAAAAACATCAGCTTAGCTAAAGCTTCATTTCAAAATAGCCGTGACAAACACTATCAGCATTATCATACCTGGAAGAAGCTTGTCATAATTAGCCACACAAAGAAACAAAGAGAGATGATTGCAGACATCACATCCCTGAGGATAAATCAAAATGTACCTGCATCCAACAGTTGGATCAGAGAACTTTTATCAATAACAACAACAACATCCAAGTAGCTTCTTAAATTATAAATTGGCGATTGTCATTCAACCAGAGGAGAAACAAGTAAGAATATAGAAGATGCTACTGTTATTCCTGCCAATTGGCAATGTCGACTAAAAGTTGCAAAATGGATTACAGATCTAAACTCTTTAAGTTAATTATCACAAAGACAAGACTATACATAATACTTTATATTAGTAAAACAGGAGCATGGTAGTCAGCACTTAACAGTATTTTTCTTTCAACATAGAGAAGGAGAGGGGGCACTTCATATATGAATCATTATTTGCGTCAGTACAGTTCAAGGGGAAATAAAGGGATTTACTTAATTGTTTTTATCCATTTATAAAAGGTTCAAAAAGATGAAGAAGAGGAATTACACAGGTCTCTGCTCCTACTTCCAGACTTAAAAAGAAACACAGCCCTTACATCTCCCCTTTTCCTAAAGGGATACAGAGGTATGCACATAAAGCTCTCCCGCAACTCTCAGTTCTTTACCTCTTAAAAGAGAAAGCCAAATAGGAAATATAGAAAAGACTAAGTGGTCCCATGACCATGTAGGATATATCTCCAGCACAATAAAGACGTAAAAAGTAAAAAGTGTTTAGTCAATTAACAGCTGAATGCCATAAACATAGATCAGCAGCTGATGCATGATTATTCCAAATCAATACAACTGCATGGAAAGTTGGAAACAGATCTCGCTCATTTAGTATCACCTTCTAAGCATTTGAAAGAGGAGACTATACAGACAACTTCACAAGTATATTACACAACATAATTCTTCCCGAAAATATAATACCATTTGTAGCCACCAACGTCAAAAGCATTACTCCGAAGTTCTCTCTTATTAATTTGTGAAAACTTATCAATCTTCCAGGTATATTTTCCATATAGCTCAACCGGTTTAGGTCCTGAGAGACGATAAAAAAGGTTAACAAAATAAATGAAGTGAAGGGCTTTAAATAAGCCACATAAAATAGAGAACAAATAGAAAACTGATGAGGTATATAAGGAAGAAAATTCATACAAGAAACAATGGCTAACTATCGCTCTGAAAGTTAAGAGGCTCACACTAACAAAATGAACGTATGTTCACATATCCAATTGAGATAATACATAATTACCCCTTCAAACTATAAAACTATTTCAAAGAGACACTGAAGATTGTCAAGGTCTTAGTCCCCCTTATTCTTATTCAATCTGTATTTATCACCACCTTATGAGCCCAGGCAGTGCATAGGGTGTATTTCATTCTCCAATAGTGAGTGAAATAAGCAAAAAAATACTATTTTAAAAAATTTTGTCCAGCATTTTTATATATTTTTTTATTAGAAATATCTTCTTTTTTAAAAAACTTTATTTATTTCATTTTACTTTTTCAATTCTTTCTTTTTCTTTTTTGACCTAGAAGACCCAATTTGATTTTAGAATTGTGCAGCTCATTATCTTCTTTGTTGACTTGAGAGATTATGCTTCTCACCTATCTTCTTGTCTAATCTACTTGCTTCTCTATTTACCATTTCTACCTTCTGCTCCGTTTCTTCAATTTTTTACTTTTTTTTGGTGAACCACTTCTCTAATCCCTCATTCTTGTCGGTGTTTATTTACTATGGTTTTTGTTATGGAGTTCTGTTGTGAGCTAATTAAGGAATTTCAATTCATCATTTTTCAGCTAAAGAGTACTATTAAACTCCATCGTAATGGAGTTGCGATACATAATTTTTGTAATGGGTAAGGTGCTGGAGCTGGTGGTGAAATTTTTGTAATGGGGTAAGGTGCTGGAGCTGGTGGTGATCTTTAGTTTTGAAATTCTAATTTGGCAGTGAATTGGTGGTAGATACAGTGGAGTTGGTGATATGGCAGTGGTGGTGATGGTAGCTATCCTGGAGGGTGGCCGGCGATGAGTCACAAAGGGTTTGGATTATGAGCATACGATGAAGATTGAAGAAGGAAAGCAAAAAGAAGATACAAGGAAAATCAAATAAGAGAAAACATAAAGGAAAACACTGATAAGAAAATTAAATAAATTTGACACATGGCAAGCAATAATTGGTGCGTGATTTGCATTTCTTTTCTTATAACTGAGGTTGACCGGGAAATGGGGTATTTATACCACTTCTAAATTATTCAAGGGGTACTAGGACCCTCAGAAAGTTCCAGTGTCTCTTTGAAAAAAGTGTTATAGCTGGAGGGGATAATTATGTACTATCTCTATTCCAATTTGGCAAATGCATGCATGAGAAATGGTGATATCTTTCCCACAGGGAATTATCAAGTATACTTCAAAGCATATCTAATAGGTTTAGAAAACACACCCTATTTTACAATTTAATTTTGTGTGGAAAAGAAGAGAACAGAAGAGATGTATTGATGACTTTAATGATATAATGAATGAATACAATATCCACCTATTATAGGTGTCAAAGCAATACACACAATATTCATCAATTGTGAGATATCTTATTTCAAAACTTGAAACATGTAACATTCTATTCTAACAGAAGCACTTACCACCTATGTTGCTCAGACTCTTCAAGAATATCATCGGGTGCATGTCAATCCTCCAAAACTAGTGCATTTTTGGAGGATCCTAATGCGGCAACATATTTGGAGAGTCTAAGCAACATAGCTTAACACTTCCCCATATCTGTTAAAACTCAAAATCGAGAAACTACTTCAGCCTGCCTCTTTTGAAAATACAGAAACTAAATAGTCCCCAAAAATGATAGTGAAAGAACCTACAGTAAAATCAATCAACTGTGCTTCACTCCCAAAATAAATGGGTTTTAGTTATATAAATTATCTATATCCATCTTGCTTTATTTAGACCCATTTCATCCAATACTAAATAATTTCTCTTATAGCTTATGAGTTGGCATAGACATTGCACCTTTTTTTAAATGACCATGGTGTCCGTCCAACTTTTCCGCACCTTGACTAATTCCATAGGATACCTACCACCTCTCACTAGCAATAGGTACCAGGTAACTATATCTATCAAGGGTAGAACAGATGGAAAGAATCATCTAGAGTTTTTTGTCTCCACTGGAACCTGAACATAAGACCTCATGGCTCTCAATCATTTCATAGACCACTAGGTCACACCCTTAGGTGCTAATGCCATTATTTAAAAAGTGATAAAATTATTAAAAAAAAAATTAGGAGCTCTAAATGAAGAGATTCTCTAAGGCATCATATGTTTTTATTAAAATTAAGACAAAAATCTGAATACATATCTTTATCAATGTGCATTAAGATTAGATGTCCAAAACCAAATACATATCTAAATATTAAGATGTGCATTAAGATTAAGCTTTTTGAATATCAAATACACATTTGAATATTGAAATGGTGTATTAAGATTTGAATACCAATTAATTAAGACTTATTTTTTCAACACAAAAATGAATAAAATGTCTTCATTCGAAAATTTATAAGTATATAGTTCAATAAAACACTCAAATAATCCAATATTTTATATCAATTAGGGATGGTGTTAGCTAATAGTAGGGTGTAGGCAATAGCTAGCGGTGATGGTGGTTTAAAGTAGAGGTTAATGGTGGTAGTTAGGATTGATAGTTATAGTCGAGGATAGTAATAGCTAATGGTTGTTGGTGAATAATGACAATGATTAACAATATATAACATGGTGATTGAGGGTAGTGATTGTCCGTGGCAATTGGTGGTTGTTATAGTAATGGTGGTTGGTATTAGTGATAGTAAATGGGGGCTAATGGTAGCGACAGCTGATTGTAGTGATCGGCAACAATGGTGATTGTGGTTGAGGGTGGTGGTACATAGTTAATAACGGTAGACGGTAACAATGGTAATTGATAATGGTGGACAGTGGCGGTAGCTGTAAATAGATGGAATTGGTAAACTATCATTTTTGTAGAAAGTTTTAAATGGACATCTTAATGATACTAAGACTTTGTTACGTATCTTAATCATTAGTCTGATTAAGTGATTGAAACATTATTTTTAAAAAAACTTAATGATTAGGAGTTAAATCACAAAGAGTCAGACCTAAAAAGCACATGGACTTAATGACTGAGACCTAACTAATAAAGATTAAGACCTTGATTAAGTGTGACCAAGTGAGGCCTAAATCTCACACCTATCCCTACATTACCATACACGTCAGTAACAATAATAAATATCCGTCCCAACTAGTTGGTATCATTTATACGGAAATTTTTGCTTCCAAAAAAGTTGTTTTTAGTGACTATGAATTGAATCTCGAGAATATGCTAAGGAGTTGCCGAAAAATTTAGGTCACCACATTCTTGACAGATAAGTTTGATAACCAGAATCTGTAAGAAAATCCCGAACATTGGAACCTTATCGTAAGCTAAGACTGAAGTAGCAGTCGAAAGAGATGTGTGCTACAAAAGGTTGCCAAAAAAGAGACAGGTTAACATCCCACAATCACCAGAAAAGGTGATTGTCAACAACAATTCCATCCTAGTGGTCCAGCATATCACAATCAAGTTCAAGTCTCCCGCAGCCTATGAGCTCTCAGCATAAAAAGGAAGCATTCACAGAACAGATGGGTAGAGATATACTACAAGAGAGCAAAACAAATAGTTGCAAATCAAATAACATAAAACTCCTTCCTCATCTGTCAAGAATCAAAAAGAATTTCTAAGAAAGCTTGGCAAAAAAGAAGCATCATACCACCATCATCGTCATCACTGTCCCAGTATGGTGGTGATGTTGATGGAGTTCCATTTTCCAGCTGCTCACAGTACCTCCATTCTGCCAATGCTTCACCAGATTGGTACCGCTGCTGCCCTTTTGACACTCCCTCCAGAGACTTCCCTGTTCCTGCCTCCTCACTTGCGCTTGAAGCCATTTCTCACTCCACCAACTTCACCTGTCTTCATTACAAACAAAGTTAAACTCCACTACAAATCGACTAATCTTTACACAAAAACACGAAAACTTCCGCTTATATTTATGCAGAATTCAATTCAGAAGCGAAAAGCAACGGAATATACAGACCATGCTAAAAGATTTTATTATCAGTCACCCTCATTGTGTAGCACTAAAAATGCTGGTCAGTGCTGAGTTCAATTTTCAAACCCCCTACGGAAATTCATATTCATCAATGACTGAACATCACCTTAAACTCCATCCACATTAAAAACACCCTCTTATAAGCCTATCCACATTAATCTATCCATTAAATTATAGACATTCCTAACTGAATCAATAGAATATCCAAACCCCATATGTTAAAACCCAATTAACAGGCGAGGAAAAACAAACCCCTTTGAAAAAAGAATCAGAAATTGAAATTCCAAAATTATCCACATCAAGAAGAAGCCCAAACCTAAACCTAAACCTAAAGCAAACAAAACAAAACCGAAAGAGAAAACATAGGAAAAGCAAATTCAGAATTACTGAAAACAACAAAATCAGAAGCGTACACCAAGGGGGGAAAAGGACCTGAATTAAAAAAGAGAGAGGTGCGTCAATGGCGGAATGGCAGCTAAGGAGAAAGTGAGGGGGGATTTCAGAGGTTGAAGAAGCAGCAGGACAGAGGCGGAATATAAATAAATATATATATGCCAATGTGAATATATTTGTGTCTTTTATACAGAGGGGAGATATCTGTATAGTAATTATGTACTTACCATTTCTTTGATATGGTATGTAACAATACTTATTAATTATTTTCAGACTACTTCCCATATATATAATATCTGGTATATTAAAAATAATATTCACTATATAATTTTTATAGAAATATCTTTCACAATACGGTAAAAAGGATGTACAAAATGTTTTGAGAGGTAGAAAGGATGTACAAAATATTTTGAGTTAAAATTTTTTTACATTATTAATATCCTATATTTCATATAATTAAATAAAATTAGTTTAATGTATCTTCTTTGCACGTATGTAAAATGTCAATCTAAAAATTATACTTCTATCTCATTTTATGTGGCATCCTATTCTTTTTGGGTCGTCCCAAAATGAATGTCACCTTACTCTAATTGGAAACATTTGGTGTTCAAATTCTCTTTTTACTCTTAATGAAATGAATCACAACCACACAAATTTCTCAGAATGATTTTACACCACAAGTTTCAAAAGTCTTACTATTTTCTTAAACACCGTGCCACATAAAATGGGATGGAGGTAGTATATAAATGGCACGGTATTTAAGAAAAAAAAAACTTTTAAAACTTGTGGTCTAAAATCATTCTTAGATATTTGTGTGGCTGAGATTCATTTCATTAAGGGTGAAAAGGAAATTTTAACGCCAAATTGTTTCCAAGTAGAGTAAGGTGATATTCATTTTGGGACGGACCAAAAAGGAAAGGGTGCACATAAAATGAGACAGAAGGAGTACTTGTTATTAAAATAAATATAATATTAATCTAAATAATATTAAATAAATACCATTAATTTGATGCATAGTTTAATCCATTATGAATGAACAAAGATGAGAAGATCAACTCAATTGCTTGTAATAGAGATATATATGTTAATAGTTTATGAATACATAAAGTAATAATTTGGAGTTGATAGTTAGGAGTTAAATAATTAATTGATTAAAATTTAATTTTAACAAAGACTCGGAAATATGAAAGGAGTAGTTTAATATTTAAAGTAATTTTAATTACTCTTATTCTTTTTAAATTTGCTATATTACATACTTTTACTAACAAAATATTTGATAATAAAAATTTTAGCTAATTTCAATATATTATGAAAATAAATTTCAAAAGTATGCGAGACTCCATTTGGATTGGCTTTTGACTTATGAAAGTCATAAGTTGGGATTTCTCACTTGTGACTTTTAACTTATTTATGTTAGTATTTTGCCTTAAAAATAAGTGCTTATAAACATTTATTAATTTGACCCATTTTTAGTTTGAGTTAACACAAAATTTAAAAAAAATAAAAAAAAAAGACCTTTTAATTTTGTGATGATCCTAAACTAAAAGTTATGTCAAATGTACCTAAATATCATTTAATCATATAGTTTTAAATATGTCATATCAAAAGTTAAATTAAAATATTATTAACAAGGAAAAAGAATCATTTTTTTAAATAAATAAATAAATTATTATTTTAAATTGAGGTAGTATTTATAATTAGGAACGGATCTAGTAGCTTGCCTATGGACTTGATTGAGCCCAAAAATATCGCACAAACTATATTAATTAAATTCAACAAATATGTACAAATAATATTAGATTTAGTATTTAATAAATTATCCTCATAATAATAAATTAAAATTTTAAAGTTTTCTCTTTTAATAATAATATCACTTTTATATATATTATTATTATTTTAAATGCATCCAATCAAATGAATCCCTAATTACATACTAATATTCAATTGGAAACATGGTATAGTAATTCATAATGAATGACTTTGGGACAGCTTATAAGAATAATAGCATTACGACTAACGAGTATAAATTATAAATAATATATAATGCTATCAATGTACAATTTATTTGCTTGGCATTTCCTTCCCTTTCCGTGATATTTTGACTATTTTGAAGAGTGCCATGAACTCCTCCGTTTGGTTTTGCTTAGATTTTTATATTAAAAACTAGATATCGATGTCCATGTTAATACGGGTTTAATATTTATTATTTTTTATCGCAATTTATGTAATATAAATAGAATTTGAAAAGTTATTTAAAATTCATTTTTTATTTAATTTTTATATGTAGATATATTTCTACTGTTAAATATCTAGATCCACAATACATTTTACGTAATTTCCTAATTAAATAATACATGCTACTTTTTTTTGTTTCATTTTATGTGGCGTCGATAGATTAATTTCAATAATCAATCGAATTTTTGTTGCATGCTTGAGCAACTGAATTAAATAATACATGTTACTTCTTTTATTTCATTTTGTGTGACGTCGACAGAGTATTCTCAATAGTCAATCAAAAATTTTATTTATTTTAAAAATATTTTAAGTTGTCAATTATCATGATTTATGATATCTTTTATACTCTTATGCAACATAATTTTTAGAACTATTTCAAGTCATCAATTAGCATGTTTATTAGTATTTTTTACACCATTTTTAAATGTATAGAACACTAAAAATAAGACAAACAAATTAAAACAGAAGACCTATAAAAAATTACGGATATACCCTCAAGCTGATCAAGTAAACATGTCGACCTACTGCATGCTTGAGCAAGTAAAACTCCCTCTTAAAATAGTTTAAGTTGTCAATTATCACGATTTATGATATCTTTTATGCTCTTAAGCAACATGTTTTTAAAAACTATTTTAAGTCATTAATAACTATGATTAGTAGTATTTTTTACACAATTTTTAAATATATGCCTGATTGGGCAGCTTAACTGTCTCTTATATATTGTACTTTATTTCATTTTATGTACGTCGACAGATTAATCTCAATAATCGATCAAATTTTTTATTCATGTTAAAAATATTTAAGTTGTCAATTATCATGATTTCTGATATCTGTTTGAGCAACTTAACTGCCCCTACGGGAAGTTGCCATAAGCAACATACTTTTAAAACTATTTTAAGTCATTAATTAGCACGTTTAGTAGTAATTTTTACAACAATTTGAAATGTATAAAACACTAAAAATAAGTCAACAAATAAATATGGAAGAACAATAAAAAATTACGGATATGCCCTCAAGCTGCTCGAGCAGACATATCGACCTGCTGCTTGAGCAAATGAAACTCCTCCTTAAACTATTTTAAGTTGTTAATTATCACGATTTCTGATATCTTTGCTCTTATGCAACATATTTTTTTAGAACTATTTTAAGTCATTAGTTATCATGCTTAGTAGTATTCTTTTACACAATTTTTAAATGTATAAAACACTAAAAATAAGATAAATAAATTAAAGTGGACGAATTAAAAAAAATTATAGATATACCCTCAGGCAGCTCAAGAAGGCATGTCCATCTTCCTGCTTGAGTAAGTGAAACTCTCGCTTAAAATATTTTAAGTTATCAATTATCATGATTTATGATATCTTTTATGCTCTTACGCAACATATTCTTTAGAACTAATTTAAGTCATTAATTATCATAATAAGTACTATTTTTATATAATTTTTAAATACATAAAACACTAAAATAAGAAAAATAAATTAAAGTGAAAGAACCACAAGAAATTACGAATATACTCTCAAAGTGCTCAAACAGACATGTTGACCTTGCAGCAGTTTAATTGGAAGTTGGCGTGACGACCGGCAGCAGCTTCCTTAGCCACTAAGTAATATTAGTTAAAATATATTTTATTTGTTAATTTAGCATATCACGAATAATTTATTATGTATAAAAAAGGGTTTAAATAAATATACAAAAGTTTATCAAGTTTGGAATTAAGGTATAATAGTAATTATTGTTAATTTTATTGGCTTACCATATTCAATCTATATAATATTTCATATGTATAGATTTTTAAAGATATATAATGTACCTTAAAAATTAAATTGCATTGACCCTGCTACTCTAAAACTATGTCATCTTTTATGGAATAAGTCATATTTGATTATTTTCTTAATTCTTTGTCTAAAAAACGCACATATATAGTATTTGATAATGAAGCTCTTTGAGTAATGATTTTATTTATATTATTTTTCTTAGATACAATATGAAAAAAGTTTTACAAGAATTTTCATTCAGTCTTTTAACCTCTTCTCTTAAAAAAAGATGTTATCCAAAACAAATGATCAAAATTAAAACGAGGAAGAAATATTTATTATAATTGTTGTACTATGATTTTTCATTTCTTAATTGATCTTTTAATAAGTAGCCAAAAAGGTTGATAGCTTTTAAGGGTGTAGTTTCCATCATTCAATCCCCCTTATTTACGTTTTCATCCTTCATTTACATTTTCTAAGTGCTAAAAATTAGTCGTTTAGTAAGCTAATTAATATATAACTAAAGATTAGTCAGTAACGTTTTGATTATGAGTATATTATTTGTTTGATATGGCATATAAGAAATAGTTATTAACTATTTTCAGATTACTCTTATATATATAAATATATGAATATGATTTGGTATATTAAAAATAACATCTACTATAATTTATATAAAAATATCTTTCACAATACGGTAGAAATCATGTACAAAATATTTTGAGTGATACTTTTATATTATTAATTAATAACCATAAATTTCACATAATTAAATAAAATTAGTTTAGTGTACGTGCTTTGTATGTATGTATCGTATCAATCTAAAAATTATATATAAATAATATTTGTTATTAAAATAAATATAATATTGATATAAATAAAATTACATAAATACTATTAATTTGAAACTAAATAAATACAAGATGAAATAATAAATTAAGAAAATAGTGGAAAGACGATTTTGTCTAAGACATGGTATTGTAATGAAGGGCGAAAAATTCAAACAATATTTTTAAGGACATTCACGCGTTTAATATAGTAATAGATGCATAATTAATGTGCGCTTTAATTATATAATATATGTTAAAAAGTATATTAGACTTAATTTGGATTGGCTTTTGACTTGTCAAAGTCATAAGTTGAGATTTCTCACTTATGATTTTTGACTTATTTATGTTAGTGTTTTGCCTTAAAAGTAAGTACTTATAAACACTTATTAATTTGACCCATATTTAGTTTGACTTAACACTAAATTTTAAAAAATAAAGAAGACATTTTAATTTTGTGAAAGTTATATATGTCAAATGTATCAAAATATCTTTAGTATTATAGTTTTTAACATGTCACATGAAAAGCTAAATTAAAATGTTACTAACAAGGGAAAGGAGTCATTCTTTTTTAAATAAAATAAATAATTAATTATTTTTAAATTGATGGAGTATTAGTAATTAGGAGCGGATCTTGTAGCTTGCGTATGGACTAGATTAATTAAATTCATCAAATATGTACAAATAATATTAGATTTAGTATTCAATACATTATTGTCATAATAATAAAGTTAAACTTTTAAATTCGTTTCTATTAATAATGATATCACTTATATATATATATATATAAAATTTAATACATCCCACCAAATGAATCCATAATTGCATACTAATATTCAATTGGAAACATGGTATAGTAATTCATAATGAATGACTTTGGGACAGCTTATAAGAATAACATTACGACTAATGAGTATAAATTATAAATAATATAATGCTGTTAATGTACAATTTATTTGCATGGCATTTCCCCTCCCTTTCTGTTCTATTTTGACTATTTTGAAGAGTACCACGAACTCCTCCGTTTGGTTTTGCTTAGATTCTTATATTAAACACTAGACATCGGTATCCGCACTGGCATATGTTTAATATTTATTATTTTTCTGCCTTAATTCATGCGATATAGATAGAATTTTAAAAAGTTATTTTAATTTATTTTTTATATATAGATATATTTCTACTGTTAAATATCTCGATTCACAGTACTTTTTACGTAATTTCCTAATTAAATGATACATGTTATCTTTTATTGTTTCATTTTATATGGCGTTGATAGATTAATTTCAAAAATCAATTAAATTTTTGTTATGTGCTTGAGCAACTGAATTAAATAATAGATGTTACTTCTTTCGTTTCATTTCGTGTGACGTCGACAGATTAATCTCAATAGTCAATTAAATTTTTTATTTATTTTTAAAATATTTTAAGTTATCAATTATCACGATTTATGGTATCTTTTATACTCTTACGCAACATATTTTTTAGAACTATTTTAAGTCATTAATTAGCATGCTTAGTAGTATTTTTTACATCATTTTTAAATGTATAAAACACTAAAGATACGATAAACAAATTAAAACAGAAGAACTATAAACAATTACGGATATACCCTCAAACTGCTTAAGCAGACATGTCGACCTGTTGCCTGCTTGAGTAGGTGAAACTCCCCCTTAAAATATTTTAAGTTGTCAATTATCACGATTTATGATATCATTTATGCTCTTATGCAACATGTTTTTTAGAACTATTTTAAATCATTTATTATCATGATTAGTAGTATTTTATACATAATAAAATACTAAAAATAAGACAAACAAAATTAAAATGGAAGAACCACAAAAAATTATGAATGTACCCTCAAGCTACTCAAGCAGGCATGTCGGTATGCTGCCTGCCTGAGCAACTTAACTGGCTCTTATATATTCTACTTTGTTTCATTTTATGTGACGTCGCCAGATTAATCTGAATAATCAATGAAAATTTTTCTTCATTTTTAAAAAATTTGTAAGGTGTCAATTATCATGATTTATGGCATCTGCTTGAGCAACTTAACTTCCCTCGCAGGAAGCTGGCAATGATGACTGACAGTAGCTTCCTTAGCTACTTCTATATATTAATAACTTAGAACTATTTTAAGTCATTAATTAGCATGCTTAGTAGTATTTTTTACATCATTTTTTAATGTATAAAATACTAAAAATAAGACAAACAAATTAAAACAGAAGAACTATAAAAAATTATGAATATACCGCTCAAGCTGCTCAAGCAGACATGTCGACCTGCTGCCTGTTTGAGCAGGTGAAACTCCCCCTTAAAATATTTTAAGTTGTCAAATATCACGATTTATGATATCTTTTATGTTCTTATGCAACATGTTTTTTAGAACTATTTTAAATAATTGATTATCATGATTAGTAGTATTTTATACATAATTTTTAAATATATAAAATACTAAAAATAAGATAAATAAATTAAAACAAAAGAGCAATAAAAAATTATGACTATATGTTCAAGCTGCTCAAGCAAACATGTTCACCTGCTGCCTGTTTGAGTAGGTGAAAACTTTCCCTTAAAATATTTTAAGTTGTTAATTATCACGATTTATGATATCTTTTATACTCTTATGCAACATGTTTTTTAGAACTATTTTAAGTCATTAATTAGTATGCTTAGTAGTATTTTTTAAACTATTTTTAAATGTACAAAACACTAAAAATAAGAGAAACAAATTATAACGAAAGAACAATAAAAAGTTATGACTATATGTTCAAGCTGCTCAAGCTGACATGTTGACCTGCTGCTTGTTTAAGTAGGTGAAACTTTCCCTTAAAATATTTTAAGTTGTCAATTATCATAATTAAGGATATCTTTTATGCTCTTACGGAACATAATTTTTTAGAACTATTTTTAGTCATTAATTATCATAATTAGTAGTATTTTTACATAATTTTTAAATATATAAAACACTAAAATAAAACAAATAAATTAAAATATAAAAACCACAAAAAATTACAAATATACTTTCAAGCTGCTTAAGCAGACATATCGACCTGGTACTGCTCAGAGCAACTTTACTGCCCCTCAAGAAGCTGACATGACCACCGACAGCAGCTTGCCTAACCCTCTTAGTAATATTAGTAATAAAAATTATTCATTTTTTATTTGTTAATTTTAGCATATACAATTTATTATGTTATATAGTGCATAAAAAAGGATTTCTAAAGTTATACCTTGTAACTAATATACAAAAAATTATCAAGTTTGGAATTAAGGTACAATAGTAATTATTGTTAATTTTATTGGCTTGTCATATTCAATCTATATAATATTCATATGTATAGATTTTTAATTTATTTTTATTTTAAAAACCAAGACAAAGATATACAATATACCTTGAAAATTAAATTGCATTGACCCTGCTACTCTAAAACTATGTCATCTTTTATGGAATAAGTCATATTTGATTATTTTCTTAATTTCCTTTTATTCTAGAAAATGCACATATATAGTATTTTGCTGGTGAAACTCTTTTAAGTAACGATTTTATTTATGTTATTTTTCTTAGATTCGATATAAAAAAAAGTTTTACGAGAATTTTCATTTAGTCACTTAACTTCTTCTTTTAAAAAAGATGTTATACAAACAAATTGATCAAAGTCCAAATGAGGAAGAAATATTTATTACAATTATTGTACTATGATTTTTCATCTCCTAATAGATTTTCGGAAAAAAGGGTCAAAATTGCCCCTAAATTATGCGAAATAGATAACTTATATCCTTCGTTATATTTTGGGATCAAAAATACCCCTACTGTTATTTCAAGAGACCACAAATGCTCTTACACCGTTATTATTGCCACATGGCAGTCGGACGCAGATATCCACGTGACAATAAAAGAGTTAAAATTACCCTCAAACTATTCGAAATAGCTCAAATATTCCCTTCAACTATTTTTGAGATCAAAACTACCCTTGTCGTCTATATTATTTAAGTAAATTTTATATACACAATTTATTTTTTATTTTTAAAATATATAGTTTAGATTGATCACATGAAAATTTTAATGTGTCTTTGAATTTGTTTATGAGTAATAATTATTATCTATCATTCACATATTTTTCTAGTATAATAAATTACTTATAAAAAGAATAGTGAAGTGTGTATATATATACATATATATTTCTTTTTTTCCATGTCGGCAATGGTGTAAGGACATTTGTGGTCCAAAAAATAGACGACAAGGGTAGTTTTGATCTCAAAAATAGCTGAACGGTATATTTGAGCTATTTCGAATAGTTCGAGGGTAATTTTGACCCTTTTATTGCCACGTGAATATCTACGTGGACTGTCATGTGGCAAGGATAACGACTTAAAGGCATTTGTGGTCCCTTGAAATAACAGAGAGTATCTTTGATCCCAAAATGCAAAGAAAGGTATAAGTGATCTATTTCACATGGTTTAGAGATAATTTTGACCCTTTTTCCTAGATTTTTTATTAAGTGGCCAAAAAAGTTGATAGCTTTTAAGGGTATTCAATCCCCTTAATTTACATTTTCTAAGTGCTAAAAACTAGTCATTTAGTAAGCTAATTAATATATAACTAAAGATTAGTCGGTTACGAGGTTTTAGAGCTAAATTGATGCTCAACACGTTATTTAAAGGTATAAGCTAAAATATTTAACTTCTTTTTTTAACTCTTAAAACATTGATAGTTTTAATTTAGCTCATATATGAATTTAGGAGGGAGTCAACTAACTTACTTAGTTCATACTATACTCGATGTTTAAATTATATCAATTGAAGACACAGATTTGTAGGGCTTAACCCCCTTCCAAAAATTCTCAACTAGCTGCGTCATTGCCCCAAGCATCCATCCTATTTCTCGACTCTATGTGGGATACTACACCTAACTTCTCACATGGTTAAACCGGAAACCTACATTAGCCACTTGATCAACTCAACATTAGTTACCAAATGGTTGGTTACAAATACCGTTATTTAACACTGACATAATTAATATCATATTTGGTAGATTGTTGAGTACTTGTTTTATAGCATATTAAGTAAGGTACATGGTTATTGTTTTACAACACAAACGAACAAAATATGTAGTGTGAGTCAATTATTTTTCGTAATGAGCTTAGTCCCGCTAAAGAGAATTTGTAGGAATACAATAGATATAAGTTGTACTCCCTACTCATTTGAATATTGAGACTTGAGAAACTCTATCTCTAGCTGCAAAGCAGAATTTTTCTTCTTCTCATTCTCCACTTCATTTCTCAACTTACCAATCACCTCAATCAAATTATCTTTCCTATTCACTTCCACAACATGTTGTTCCCCATGAAAAATGCTAATCAAATTCATTACATTTTGTCTTTGATCATCCAAACTCTTCTTCAGAAACAATAAGCTAGCCAGCATAACTTCCCTACTAACACTTTCACCATGAATTTTCCTATCTCCACTAGATGAATTTATAGCAGCACCTTCGACCTCAGACGACTGTCGCGAACCTCCCGGTGAACTTATAGTCGATGTATCAGAAAACATTTCCGATACATCGACTTGTTTCACCACATCATCAGCATTATCTGGCTTTAGGCTACTACTTTCTTGATCTTTCTCAGTTGGGAAAAGTACTGGATCCAGTTCGAATCCGTCTACGTTGAAATTCCACCCACTGATCCTTCTTTGTTTAGAGATTTCTCCCTGTTCTGGATCCTCATCCTCGTCAGCATTATCTCCATCTGATTTCTTTAAGGATAAAAGTCTCTGAATCTTTGCATGTCTAAACCTCTGTTCCACACTTGGCAACCCCTGCAAAACATGCTTAACAAGAAAGTCAGGGCTTTTATTACAGCTCTTAAAGAAAGGATGCTTCAGTAGTTTCTCTGCTGATGGCCTTCTGAATGGATCTTGATCAAGACATAATCCTACCATATCCTTAAACCCCTTTGAGAATTTCTTGTAATTCTTGCTGTCTTTTGTTTTCTCGTAATCAGAAAACCGAAATCGCTTTGTGATTTTCATGAACAGTGACTTTGAAGGAGGGAGATGAGACAGGGGAGGTCTTCCATGTGCTAATTCAAGAGCAGTAATACCAAAAGACCAGATATCAGCCTTGAAACTGTACCCTGTATGCGAATGTATCACTTCAGGGGCCATCCAATATGGCGTTCCAGCTACATCGGTGAACATTAAACACGAAGATGAGGAGGAGAACGCCGATCCATAACCTGAAATTGGCTCAAAAATTGATGCAGAAACTCCAAAATCCGCGAGTTTTATAGTTCCATCAGAATCTATCAGAATGTTTCCTGCTTTAATATCGCGGTGAAGGTGCCCTTGATTGTGAAGGTAGGCCAAAGCATTGAGTGTCTCTTTGAGGACGATCGCGATACAAGGCTCTGATAAACCATCAGGGAAAGCAGAGGAAATGATGGATTGAAGAGAACCTGCAGACATAAAAGGCATGATAACCCAAAGACAACGATCGACAGTGAAAGAACAATGTGCTTTAAGGATGTTTGGATGAGAAAGAAGGGACATAGTCTTTGCTTCGCGTCTAATATTGTCGAGATCAGCTCTTGATTGATCAAGATCTATGGCTTTGATAGCTACGACAGATGAGTTCATGGGAAGACAAATGGCTTTGTACACAATGGCACTAACACCTCTACCAATTTCATCAAGAATTCTATAGCATGTTGAGTCTAAAGGATACTGAACTTTCCTCTGCTCTTCTTCATTTTGCTCTTCTTGATTATAAGCCATGAATGTGGGATTTGTGAGAAACTGTTTTTTTCTTTTTTTTTAGTTGTAAACAAAGACTTGGAAGTTTGGCAAATTTATGAATGGAAGTTTTTTCAAGAAAGATTAAAAAGTGAAGGATACAGACAAGCTTGGAGTGGTTTTCCCGTGAAATACTGGGAAAAAGGAGGCTTATCCAAAGCGGTGACATGTTTGTTTCATTACTCTTTTATAAAGTGTTTGTGTTGTAGTGCATGTGAATTTTCAACTGTCTTTGTAACAAGATAGGCAGATGTGGATCATGAAAAATTGGCTTGGTTGTCCATTTTTGAGACAGTTTTTTTGTCATTGTTGGTGAAGATTACGAATAACAATTTAAGTGTAAAATGAAGAAAACAAAATTTTTTGAAGTTGAGGTGCGGATAAATAATTTGAAGCTCGGCGCAGTAAATATTTCTATTGGTCCAGTAATAATTTTCTTGACTTGTCTACTTCATAGTACAATAATATAGTCACAAAGTGTAACTGAACATATTCTGAATAAGAGTTGAGTCTTCAACTCTACAAAAAAAATTTCTTTTCAACTAATAAAATTTTTTTTTTGACTAATTTTTATGCCATCTATATTTTTTTTATATCCAAAACAAAAAAAATGCAATAAATAAAAAGATAATGAATGGTAAACAGAGAGGTTATATAGATTATAAGATATGAAGGAATAAAAAAGTAAAATAATATGAGGTAACAAATGCCAAAGGAGTAATGCTCCATAATGACACCTCAACATGCTATGAATGTTGAAGCTTCGCTACCATTCGAATCGTAATTCATAAAAGGTTTTTACTTTTTTAGAATAGTTTGATATTAAGAGGGTATTAGGATAGGTTTAAAAAGTTGGTTAAATTTATTTTTAAGCTTTTTCTTTTAATTTTTAAAAGTGTTTGGTAAATTATAAAATAGTTTAACATAGTTTAAATTAAGTCAAAAGTTAAAAGTTAATCTCCCTTTATTTTTTTCTTTTCGTCTTAAAAGTCAAAAATCTTTTATATTTGATCAACAAATTTATCTTTCTATCCCCAATGTGTGCTTATAATTTCTATCTTATTTTCTTCCTACTTTTTTTCTATTTTTTTCTTTCATTTTTAAATAAAAATTTTGCTCTTTCTTTTTTTTTTTCCTTGCTCTTTCTTTCTTTCATTTTTTCCTTCTTTCTGTTTTTTCTTTTCTTCCGTTTTTCTCTTTTTCTTACTCCTTCTTTTTTTTTCCTTCTAAATTATTTTTTCTTTATTTTTATTCTTTTTATAAATTATTTATGATAGAGAAGAAATATAGCCATTATTTATTACAAATATAATTAAAAATATACTCAAAATTCATGTATTTTATTAAAATATTTTAAAAATAAAAAATAACTTAGACATATAAATGAACTTATACGATTAATTTATATTGAAGATGAATTAATATAAATTAATTCTTCTTTAATCTAATTTAGAAACAAAAATATAGAGTAATAATTAACATTTTATAATCTGTAA
>JAPFFP010000094.1:11132294-11144671 GCA_026153255.1 Solanum medicagineum | reverse complement strand
TATCAATTGTTGAACACCCTTGATACAAAAATCACTCACTCATATTCTAAAAGTATGAACACTCTTGACAAAAATATTGGTTCCGCCACTGCCACATAAGTATCTATGAATTATATATTTTAGACTATTAATTTTGATTTCTTTTTTCTAAATGCTATGCTATATCAAATGATTTTACATAAATGAGCATAGAGTAATATTTTATCTTGTCTTTTTTTTTCCATCTACAAAAAAAAATTGGGATTGTTTTAATGGTGGAACAAAATGGGTGATGGATTCTAGGCAAAGAAAGTTAACAACAGATAGAATGATGAGGTGTGTTTCCTTCACATCACACTGAGCCAAAAGGCAGAGAGATATCTCCCTAATTAATTAGTGGACCAGTACTACACCCTAAAATGCCAATTTCATTCATGGTTAGTTAGTCTATAGAAATAATTTTTTTGTCTTTATATATGTCATGCTCCGGAAGGATATTTTAGACATAATTGATATTTGGAGACTATTGTTAGTCCCCAAGCGAACCACCTAGTCTCATTGCATTCGTTCAATCAACTCATAAGCGGAAGATATAAGAAAATAATAAGCTAACAGTGAGCTATCACAATCACTATCATAAGGAATATGAAATAAGCAATTGAATAGAAATAAGAAGTGGAAAAATTGTCAATCCCGACATCACTATCATTTGTCTATGTCTATGAAGCCTCTATAACTATCACCTAAGAAGGTACCAAGACAGGCCATGACAACCACAATTTAATGAAATAATCTAGAATAAATGAAAAGAAGATAATATGTCCCTCGGAAACAAGGGAGGACTCACCAAGTTTCTGTCGAAATCCGTGAACCTCAACGATTGGGCTGCTGAAGTCCTCTTTCTATAGAATCTGTATCATAAAACAATGCAGCGCCAAAAGACCATTAGTACGTGGAATATACTGTATGTAAAACAGGCTAAAGTAAATAGTATATGAAAGTGTAACATCAACTCATCAATCACTCATCCTCACTCAGAGTAAAGGACAAAATTCTATCACCTCACTATCCATCAAGACATCATACGATCTCATCAACGTCAGAGTACTATCAACAAGAAAATCTATATAGGAGTTTCTATAATCGGCGATCACCACCTATAAGCCAGTAGTGATACAACGAAGAGATATCATTGCCACATCCATCCAGTACCTTGCCGCGGATCCCAAAGAAGTCTGTCAAGTCCTCTGCGTGACAAAAGGAAACATCCGTTCTCACGGTCCAATACTCTCCTACGATGGCCACGTAGTTAATGAGTGCAAGTGAGACTCACTCTTACCCATTTCGATGCTAATACTCCTCCCAGAAAACTCAATAAGCTCATAAGTCAATCAAGGTCAGACTGTGATACAGCCAACCCCCCTTTCAGGAAGGGTCCTTGTCTCATCTATCATTCTATCAATTCAGGAATTTAAATCCTTACATTCAACTCTATCTCATTCTCATTGACCTCAAAAATACTAACTTTATCTACTTTAGCTATCACAATACTCATCTCAAGACTCATACTAAAACAATCAACACAACCATAAATAGTCAAGGCTCTAGACATCACCCTAAGTTCATTATTGTTGTCTTTAATAAAGGAAAATTATATAGAACAAATATATAATCAGTTAATAATACATGTAACCGGTAATTTAAAATGTGATGATCATCAATTTAAGATAATAAGAATTAAAAATAAATATCAAGAAATTCTTTAAAAATCCCAACCCATAACCTATCGTCTATCAACTACCAGTTTAATTTATACATTGGGGCACATGGAAGAACGATTCTGTGTTTTGGGTAGCCTTTATATACCTAGAATGACGAATAATCAAGTTTTTCTCCAAAAATTCACACCTGAACTTGTAACTCTCCACTCTCTGCTTTTCTTCTCCCAGAAACTCTTACGTAAAACCTAAGAAAAAAGGGTTTTTGAAACCCTTTGTATGTATTTAAGCTAAGGAATACGGTTTGAGATGATATAAATAGGTTGGAAAAAGTCAGGAATATCCCTCACGAAAAAAAATCATTGCGAATAGCCCAGTCCGTGTCGCAGACTGGGCCTGCTAATGTGTATTTTGAGTCCAGAATTTTCCATTGAAAAAAATTAACGAAATAAAAAAAATACTATGTGTGTTTCCGCGTCCCAGGCGCATCGCGCCCTGGGAGCAGAAACCTCACTGTTTTTGTTATTTTCATGAAAAATAATTTTTCGACCCGGTTGTTCTTAAATCGGGTAGACCATTTTTTGACTTTATTTTTCGTGCTTGTCGTAAATCTGGTCTCAGATTTTCCATCAGAGCTTTGGAAGACACGTTGCGCATATGATACATTTTAGGGACGTTTCGATAAATTTTTATGGGGTGTTACATCATCTCCCTCTTGGGATCATTCGTCCTCGAATGATGAGTAAAGGTAGAAATAGGCACGAGTAGACTCAACTCATCTTACTCCTCACTTGGGAACCCTCGAACCCTCACTACCCATCACCTATCTATCTTTGTCAAACACTTGAGAGTAGAAATAGATAAATGCATCAACTCAATAAAAGGAGACATCCAATAACATTAAGGATAAGGACAGTTACCTTCAATATCATCATCATTCGGCACGAATAGGATCAAAACTCCTCTCAACATTCACATCTATCAAGCGGTCTCTCGACTCTATCTCATTTTACAGTCAACTCTACTCAAACTCAAGGATAGGCAAACAGCTCAAGAAAGGACAATCAATTTAGTTAAAGGTAAGAAAATTTCCTCCAATACTCTTATCGTCAGACACGAATGACAATCAAGACTTATTTCAATACTCCATCAATCAATCTGGGCAGTCACAAGTCATTCTGGATAGGCAAATCGATTCAGATCAAGAGTAGAGATACTTTTTTAGGATTTTCACCATCAAACACGAATGGAACGACGAACCAAATCAATTCGAAGCGCTTTAACACTTCGATAATCAGTCCTTAGAAATGAAGAAGGGAGCCATCAACTCTAACGGAGAGTGGGACCATCTATATATAAAACACTATGTTCAACTCTCAGGCTCAACACCTCGTCTCAATTGTACTCCTTTTTTTCGTAGCACTTTACCCTGTCAATCCCAATCTTATAGTTTTTACTCCAATTTCCATCTATCCACCTCCTCTTCTTCTATTCAAGCTCTCTTCTAAGTGTCAAGGTGTTATTCACAAGATGATCATATCCTACAAAACTAATCTTTACCACTCAGCTCTAGACCTTCATAAGGATTTCCATTAAAACTCACTAGTCCTCTTCACTACCTCACTATCCTTCCTCAACCCTTATTATGAAGTCTTCACTTAGTCTATCATCGGTGTTCGCATGAAAATAACCTCGAATTCAAGCCTATTACTCTGACCACCTCACTTGCACTTCTACCTCCACCACTCAATGAGTTCGCACTCGAAGTCACACTAACATACTTTTACCTATCTACTACACATTCATAGGATCTCATCTCTCTCCCTCTCCGGTGAAACCTCAAATCACTACTTCTCCGTTTAAGGTCAGTATGAATAAAAATCAAGAACCTATATACTTAGGTACTTGAATACTCATTTTCAAGAATAGACTTAGAACACAATATCTAGGGTTTAAACTTTATCTCCAATATCATTATTAGGCACAAATACTATTAAAGACTTGCATACTTAAGAACGTAGAGGCTCAAAAGGGAACATCAACTCAAGAATAGGAACTCAACTCCTTCATCACAATTCAGAAGAACTCATCCTCTTCCATCACCCATAACTCATCTATTATCCTCAGCAATACTCCTATCAGGATTGAAAAGCTGGATTACTCAAAGAGCTAGGAACAAAGGATCATTGGCACGATTCAATCGAGAAGTCTTATCGGTGAACATTCATAAATTACAATCCTTCTCGTCTATCAAAACTCATTGCTCACAGAATTGTACGTAATATGAAACTTAATTCATATCTCCCTTACATAGGAGTAGAAACACTTAGATCCATGGGGTAAGATCAAAATTAATGAATGACTTCATCATTTTTCATCCTCCTAACTCGACTAACAATCAACAAGTGGTACATGGGACTAGGCCACAAGCGGGACAGTCGCATACCAAACGTGAAGAGAGTATCACCTCAACGAAAGAATAAGGAATGTAGGACATGGAAAAACTGATGTCTCATCTCGAACAACCCATCTCTATCATACTCAAGAACTACTTCGGTCTATCACTCGTCATCCCCCCTTAGCTCTCAAGTTCCTTTCTCTAGGTTTGCGAATCAATTCCTCCACTAGGCTATAAGCATATACTTCTACTCGGTCAGGGAATCACTACCCACAAGAATCTCTTAAACCCTCATGTTATGCTACAGTCACATATATATAACTAGCCACTCAGACTTTTTTCGGTAATATGACTCTTAGGTCCTTTCCTGCCTCTATGGGGATCTATCTATATTTACTATTCTTATGGCGTACCTAACCACTTCCCACGCCTCTTGTAATCTAACCTCTTCTTTTATCTGCTACCACTCAATTTCTATGTTCTCAATCTCCTAAACCCATCTATATAGGACTTAGACTATAATGGAAGACTCCTCATTATCTACCCATAAAACTCCCAATCAACTTAGTTGCTCAGGATGACATCGAATGCCTACCTCAACTTACTTTGCATTGAACTCAAAGATTTTGTCTAGATTCTTATAGCAGTCATAATTTAGAGATTCCCACGTCCTTACACAATCATAGATACAGATCTCAAGTCTGTTCTTATCTATTGGACCATCATCGTTTCACTAATCTCACCTAAGGGGCACTTGTACCCTCCCTATAGTTTCACTTTCCTTGGAAATTACATCTCCGTACACTGTGGCAAGTCTTTTAGAGAAAATTTTCAATTAAGGTTATCACTTTCATGATCTTATCTCCTCTTTCACACCACTCCTCAGAATTCAAGCTTAGGGTCTAGTACTAACATGTGCTTCTATCACACACCTCTTTAATGCTCACTTACCACTACTAGATAAACACTTAGGGAACATTATCCCACTAAAATCTCATAGCGAGTATTCAATCAACACATCTCCTCTTCATAACTCATGTACCACTCACCCACTCACTATACCTCCTTATCTGGCTAAGTTTATAACTCTGTGAATCTCATGAACTCTCTCATACAATCATAAGCCTAACTTAGATCTATTCTATCACATTAAAAACACTCTTTCCCCTGTTCAAGATTTACACTTCACCTTCAATAGAATACATGCTACAACACATCAGCATACACTTCCTTTTAGTTTGGGCATGCTCTAACACAATTTAACACTAACACTCTCTCTCTATATATACCTCATCTCATCATGACATGACAATCATAAGATACTTTCAACTCTCTCATCAAGCTTATGGCCATCCACTTATCCTTTACTACTTACCTAATGGATACATGTCTCTATCTATAAGCCTCAATCACTCACTACTCTCCTTACCCAGTCTCCTCCTCTTTCCTCATTATCTTTCCAGCTCAGAGGTAACAACTTTACTTAAGGTTTTTACAAGACCGCAGATCTCACTCTTAGTTGGCAACATTAAAATTCTTGGAAATGTAAACTCTTCTATCATGCATAGCATCAAAATCAAGCAAGGAGTCAGCTTATACCTATCACAACCTCACGGAGCATTTCTATGAGCTGGACAATTATAGCGGCACATAACTGGTTTGTAACCTCACTCACGCT
Source organism: Solanum medicagineum (assembly GCA_026153255.1). NCBI lineage: Eukaryota > Viridiplantae > Streptophyta > Magnoliopsida > Solanales > Solanaceae > Solanum > Solanum medicagineum. Next base: position 11,138,898 of record JAPFFP010000094.1, on the reverse strand, counting down.
AAGAGTAGCATCTCTCTGATTCCTCTAACTGATGGTGTAGATCTAGCGGGTTGGGCTTAGTCAGCCCACTTTGGACGATCCCTTTGAAAGTGACCCTCTTTTCCACACTTGAAGCAGCCGTTGGTGCCCAATCGATACCCCCCAAATGAAGTTTACCACACCTTCTACATGGTGGCTTTCCTTTACGGCCTCGAGCCACACTTCCTTGGGATGAAGGATTTCGAATCTTGATGGGCTGATTTCCGCTCGGCCTCAAATTATAGCTACTATTGGACATGGGTGTTGTCACCGGTGGTGGCATATACTTCCAAGGTCTCTGCAAACGGGGGACCCTACTTCCCTCCTCACCCCAAGCTTCCTCCTTCTCAGTCTCCTTATCCTCTTCTACCCATCAATTATGCACCACAATTTAAGTAGTAGGCTCAAGTTTCTCGGTGCTGATGATATCTTTCAAATCCACGATGCTGTTCGAATACAAGGTCTGCAAATGTGTAAAGTATGATTTAGAAAAGAACTTTTATGAACTTTGACTCTATCGCACAGACTTAGAATATGAAAGAAGGGGATCAATTCCTAAATGTTCTATAGCCTCCAAATTATGGATGTGGAGCTCTTCACACCAATAATAATGACTCTACTAGACACGACTTTGTAGACTCTCTAGGACTCTTGAACTCTGTGTTCTGATACCAAATTTGTCACGCCCCAAGGGTACCCTAAACGTAACTGGCACTCAGAGACTATTGCTAGCCCTCAAGCGAACTACCTAGTCTCATTGCATTCGTTCAATCAACTCATAAACGGAAGATATAAGAAAATAGTAAGCTAATAATGGGCTATCACAATCACTACCATAAGGAATATGAAATAAGCAATTCAATAGAAATAAGAAGTGGGAAAATAGTCAATCCCTACATCACTATCAACTGTCTATGTCTATAAAACCTCTATAAATATCATCTAAGAAGGTACCATGATAGGCCATGGCTATCACGGTCTAATGAAATAATCTAGAATAAATGAAAAGAAGATAGCATATCCCCCGAAAACAAGGAAGGACTCACCAAGTCTCTGTCGAAATCCGTGAACCTCAATGATTGGGCTGCTGAAGTCTTCTGTCTATAGAATCTGCATCATAAAACGATGCAACGCCAAAGGGGCGTTAGTACATGGAATGTAATGTATGTAAAACGGGCTAAAGTAAATAGTATATGAAAGTGTAACATAAACTCATCAATCACTCATCCTCACTCAGAGTAAAGGAAAAAATTCTATCACCTCACTATCCATCAAGGCATCATACGATCACATCAACGTCAGAGAACTATCAACTAGGAAATCTATCTAGGAGTTTCTATAATCAGCGATCACCACCTATGAGTCAGTAGTGATACAATGGATAGATGTCGTTGCCACATCCATCCAGTACCTTGCGGGGGTAAATGATGAGTCTGTTAGGGATCCCAAAGAAGTCTGTCAATTCCTCTGCGAGACAAAAGGAAACATCCGCTCTCACGGTCCAATCCTTTCTTATGCTGGCCACATAGTTAATGAGTGCGAATGACACTCACTATTAGCTATTTCGATGCTAATACTCCTCGCAAAAAAGTCAATAAGCTCATAAGTCTATCAAGGTCGGACTGTGATACAGCCAACGCTCCTCTCAGGAAGGGTCCTGCTCTCATTTATCATTCTATCGATTCAGGAATTTAAATCCTTACATTCAACTTCATCTCATTCTCATTAACCTAAAAATATTAACTTTATCTACTTCAGCTATCACAATACTCATCTCAAGACTCAGACTACAACAATCAACACAACCATAAATAATCAAGTCTTTAGACATCACCTTAAGTTCATTCTTGTTGTCTTTAACAAGGAAAATTATATAGAACGAACATATAATCAGTCAATAGTACATGTAAAGAGTAATTTAAAATGTGATGATCATCAATTTAAGATAATATATAAGAATTAAAAATAAATATCAAGAAATTCTTTAAAATCTCAACCCATAACCTATCATCTATCAACTACCATTTTAATTTATACATTGGGGCACATGGAAGAACGATTCTGTGTTTTGGGTAGCCTTTACATATCTGGAATGAAGAATAATCAAGTTTTTCTCCAAGAATTCACACTCGAACTTGAAACCCTCCACTCTCTGCTTTTCTTCTCCCAGGAACTCTTACATAAAACTTAAGAAAATAAGGGTTTTTGAAACTCTTCGTATGTATTTAAGCTTAAGAATACGGTTTGGAATAATATAAATAGGTTGGGAAAAGTCAAAAATACCCCTCACAAAAAAAATCACTGTGAATAGCCTAGTTCATGTCGCGGACTGGGCGTGCTAATGTGTATTTTGCGTCCAGCGTTGAAAAAAATTAACAAAATAAATAAAAAAATACTATGTGTGTTCCCGCGTCCCAGGCGCAGCGCGCCCTGGGCGCGGAAACCTTACTGCTTTTGTTATTTTTTATGAAAAATAAATTTTTGACCTAATTGCTCTTAAATCGGGTCGAGACCATTTTCTGACTTGATTTTTCGCGCTGATCGCAAACCCGATTTCAAATTTTCCATCGGAGCTTTTAAAGACGCATTGTGCCCATGATACATTTTAGGGGCGTTTCAGTAATCTTTTTACGGGGTGTTACAAATATAAAAATTTGAGATAATTTTTAAATTTTAAAAGTTTCCAAGGCCAAATTCTTTTTTTTTTTTTCTAAAATTCAGGATATTTGCCAACTATATTTGCTAAATAATAGTAAGTTATACCGACAAATACTAATTCTCAATTTTTTTTGTAAATATATTTATGGTGAAACAACATCTCAAGAGTAAAGTCATTTTAAAGACGACAAATTTAGCTTTAACGAAGTTGAAAATATTTATCTATTTCTATTTTTTCAACAATTAAACTACACTTAAACTACTGTATTTAATTTGACAAAAATTATTTTAAAAGTTAAATCATTGAAAAGAATCCACCGCATGAAATAGAGCAAAATGAGGGAAATAGATAGCACGGGTGACACCATTCATTTGTAACTATTATTATTAAGTTTTACTCATTACTCATTAGTGGGTATGTTTATTTTATGTGCAATATTTATTAGGAGTCTTTTAATCTGCTAAGAATGTATATTTTAATTTAAATATAGAAAACTTTTAATGTGACAAATATATCGAGTAATATTTTATGAATAGGGTAAAAAAAATAGACGTGTACAAATTTTATTATTATATTGTAGAGATAAAAAAACTGTTTTTTAAAGTAAAAAAATTTTAATGTGAGAGAGTCTAAATTTTATTAAATATTTTAAATTAAAGCGACATAAATGATAAAATGCTGGGTTGACATGATATAATAATTGTTGTGTGCTATTTCCTCCCATCCAAAATAAATGTATTTCTAACATTTCCCTTTGATTTCCAATCAATGAATTTCTTATAATATTAAATATTTATTTATATATTTTATTTGGCATAGCTTGTTACATGGATTGTGTCAGAGCTTGGCTACCATCTAAGTATGCGACTTTAGATTGTTATTTGCATATTTAGCTCCTATAGGTGTTGTTATGTATTTTTGATTTACCCAAATTGGTGAAGGAAGTTTTGCATTTTTTAAATTGTTAAAAAAAAAAGTTATTTGTTAGTTTTTTTCTTTTTATTAGCTACGGTTAAGCGATTTGTCGAAATTATAAAAAAGGTTTCATCTTAGAAAAGTCTTCGTGTGAATGGTGCTAGAAAAATCCAAAGCAAAAATATCAATTCGAGTAATGCAGGCATTGATGAGAATTTAATACCCCAAAAATTAATTTTATTGGCCTAATTTGCATTCTAATGTATAAAATTTTGATTTGACAAATTCTCCTTTTTAAGATAAAAAATTTCATTTCTTTTTAAGACCGATTGAAAAAATATATTTTTTTTTGATATTTTTATTTGTTTATTATATAAAAATAGACGTCCAATATTGTCTACTTTGCGAGATCAAAAATAATTTTATATTTAATTTATTTTTATAATTAATTATAGTTAATTGATAAACTCAAATCTTTTATTTATTATTTTTTTAATGTCAATAAGTAAACGTGTATTTTGATGCGTTATATCTCCACCGGCGAATTCCAGCTGACCTTCGCTTTGGCCGGTTTCCATGGGGCCCTGTTCGTCCATCCAGCCAACCAGTATGCCTCCGTGAGCGCGTGCAGTGACCTCCATAGGCACGTGGGCTATTACATTCCCTCCCTCTCTAGTTCGATACGTCAAATTATATATTATTCCTGATATCTATGTAGATGGAGAGAGAGAATAGATTTTGAAAGATTAAAATAAAATAAATAATAATGGACTACTTTATTGAGCAAAAGTGCGTCTAAGTTCTCTTCATGTAAGGTCAATGGGCCCCTTACCCTGAGATTCTTCTCCTCTTCCTCACTTTGCTTCCGTTTTCTTCTTTCCTACTAGCAAACAACGGCGCCAACAAAACCTCTTATTTCTCTCTCTTCTCTCTCTATATATATGTACATATATAGAAATGGCAAGTTTTATTTCTTAATGAAAAAGTGTAGTTATTAGTAAGAACATTGAGAGCTGCTTCTCTGTATTGTCAGCTTGGTTTTTGCACAAGTAATGAACTGAAAACCCAGTTTTGCCCCCTTAATCACCTCCAGTTTTGTGGTGGTCGGGGTGGGTTGGTGCTGGAGATCCCAAAAACTGAAAACGGGTTGTAATGTGGTACCCGTTTGTCTCGTAGGCGCATTGGGTTTTTGGTTAATTTGGGTCATAGGGGTTTGTTGACGATTCCAATGCAGTTGGGGGAGAATGGAGTTTCGGATAGGAAGATGATGCCTGTATATATTTATTGGGATCTGCATGTGGGGGAACGATAAGATCTCACTACTGGATTGGATTTTGCTCTCCAAGAAAAGATGTCTATTCTTTTATCTCTTCAGGTAATTATGCTCTGCAATTCCTTTTTCCCCTTCCTACTCTTGAAGCCGACGATTTTCGGAAACAGACTTTCTGCAAGTGGTAAGGTCTGGATATAATTCCTCTTTCATCTGTTCAGATTTTACTGTTTATTTTAATTTTGGGTGATTATGGTTAACGTGGATAGTGGACTTATCTGTACTTAGGATGGATAAATAGTTATTTTGAACTACCAATTTTGCAAGAAAATATTCTTTTATCAAGTTGTAGGTCTAGTTTGTCTTTGAGACTGTGCTCTAGGGAAATTATGTGTTATTTTATTGCAAGTGGGTGTTGGTGCATGCATTTGTATCCATTTATGTATGTAATGATGTCATTTCTTGATCTAAAGGTGTTTTCATGTTCTTGGTTATATCATTGTTGAACGGGGAATGAAATTGACAACTTGTCTCATACATATTTGGTTGGATTTGTCAGGTTTATGATTCTTGATTAAGAAGCACGGATGCTGAAATGGATATTTATTCTATACAGTAAATGGACTGAAGAAGACTTGGTCAATCGAATGCAATGTTGAGGACATTAGCATCAGTTTTGTTAATTTCGTCGTTCCTTGTTTCCTTATCAGCTGCTGATAATGGTTACCCTCGATGCAACTGTGAAGATGAGGGACTTTGGAGCATTGAGAGTATCTTAGAGTGCCAAAGGATCAGTGATCTCTTTATTGCGATTGCATATTTTTCCATCCCAATAGAGTTGCTTTACTTTGTCAGCTGTTCTAACTTTCCATTCAAATGGGTGCTCTTTCAATTTATTGCATTCATTGTTCTGTGTGGAATGACTCATTTGCTCAATTTCTGGACTTATTATGGCCAACACCCTTTTCAGCTTATGTTTGCTCTAACCATTTTTAAAGTCCTCACTGCACTGGTGTCCTTTGCCACGGCTATCACCCTTATCACCCTCTTTCCTATGCTGCTCAAAATCAAAGTGAGGGAGTTTATGCTGAAAAAGAAGACTTGGGATCTTGGTCGAGAAGTTGGATTAATTAAGATGCAAAAAGAAACTGGATGGCATGTTCGGATGCTCACACAGGAGATTCGAAAGTCACTTGACCGTCATACGATACTTTACACAACCCTGGTGGAGCTATCCAAGACACTGGGTTTGCATAATTGTGCTATTTGGAAGCCCAATGAGAATAAAACTGAGATGAACCTAATTCATGAGCTGAGAGACCGAAGCTTTAATAGTGAGTATAATTTACCCATCCCGAGAAGTGATCCAGATGTAATACGGATTAAAGGGAGTGATGGAGTAAAGATACTTGATGCTGACTCCCCACTTGCTGTTGCGAGTAGTGGAGGGATTAGGGAACCAGGTTCTGTGGCTGCAATTAGGATGCCGATGCTGAAAGTGTCAAACTTCAAAGGTGGAACTCCTGAACTTGTCCCAGAATGTTATGCTATACTGGTTCTGGTTCTACCTGGTGAACAAGGTAGATCATGGAGCAACCAGGAAATTGAGATAGTCAGGGTCGTGGCTGATCAGGTTGCTGTGGCTCTGTCCCATGCTGCAATTCTTGAAGAGTCTCAGCATATGAGAGAAACACTGGAAGAGCAAAACCGAGCTCTGCAACAAGCGAAGCAGGATGCACTTC
>JAPFFP010000094.1:11120876-11132194 GCA_026153255.1 Solanum medicagineum | reverse complement strand
TCTCTTTGATAGTGTAATTCTTTTGAGCCGTGTTTAGGGCTTTGCTAGCGTAATATATGGTATGTAAGACTGTCTCCATGAAGAGTCTCAGCATATGAGAGAAACACTGGAAGAGCAAAACCGAGCTCTGCAACAAGCGAAGCAGGATGCACTTCGGGCGAGTCAAGCAAGGAGTGCATTTCAGATGGTTATGAGCCATGGGCTGAGAAGGCCCATGCACTCAATATTGGGTCTGCTCTCCTTGTTGCAAGATGATAAATTGGGTAATGAGCAGCGACTTCTAGTGGATTCAATGGTTAAAACCAGTAATGTTGTGGCAACCCTAATAGACGATGTAATGGATACTTCAACAAAGGACAATGGTAGATTCCTTTTGGAGATGAGGCATTTTCAGTTACATTCCATGATAAAAGAAGCTGCTTGTCTCGCCAAGTGTTTGTGTGCTTATAGGGGTTATGATATTTCCATCGAGGTTGACAAATCTTTGCCAAATCATGTTCTTGGTGATGAAAGAAGAGTATTTCAAGTTATTCTTCATATGGTTGGAAATCTTTTGAAGGACCCCAATGGAGGGCTTCTCACATTTAGGGTTCTCTCAGAAAGTTTAAGCAGGGAAGGCATTGGTGGAGCTTGGAAAACAAGGAGGTCAAACTCATCTCGTGACAATGCCTATATCAGGTTTGAAGTTGGAACAAGCAACAAGCATTCTCAGCCAGAGGGGTTGTCACATAACAGGGAAAAATGCTGCAATAGGGAGATGGATGAAGGCTTGAGTTTCACTATGTGCAAAAAGCTGGTTCAGGTATCCTATTGCTAAACACCAGCATCTCAGTATGTATCAATATAACTAGTTTACACTCCCAACTGTCTCAGTTGGTTCTAATCTCTTCCTTCTGTAGTAATAGTAGACACTCAACTTTGATAAAATCATCCTGTTATAGTTTAAAAGAAAATAAAGTTATTATTACCAAGACAAAATGATATTAGGCCGGCTAGTTTTGAAATTTCTCCTGCAATTGGATGAGACCTTTTAAATTGTGATTTCTGAATGACGTTAACAACTGCAGTTTCCATGTTAAGGAAAGATGGTCGAGCAATGTCATGACCTTGATTGCCTGTCACATAATTAAATATGTCCAATTTTCTTGTGACTGGTATAATATTAAAGTTGCTAAGTTGATTTTATGGAGCTTTTAACCCCGTTATTGGGAATGAATTCTGAAACCACACATAGAAGTTGGTCGTACGCTGGTACTTGTCCCCTTTTTTTCTCCTTTTGACTATAATTTAAGTGCGTATAGTTGTGGTTTGGGGTTGGCACTAACTTCTTTCTGATATGCAAAAATGATGAACAGCTGATGCAAGGAGACATCTGGGTAATCCCAAATCCAGAAGGTTATGATCGAAGCATGGCTGTTGTTCTTGGGCTTCAACTGCGGCCATCAATTGCCATAGGCATTCCTGAATATGGGGAATCCTCTGATCATTTGCATCCACACTCACTCCTCCAAGGTGTGACAGTTCTGTTAGCAGATTATGATGACGTGAATAGAGCGGTAACAAGTAAGCTACTTGAAAAATTGGGATGCAGTGTTTCTGCAGTTTCATCTGGACGTGATTGTATTGGTGTTCTTAGCCCTGCTGTATCCTCATTCCAAATTGTCCTTTTGGATCTTCACCTACCTGATTTGGATGGTTTCGAAGTAACCGTGAGAATTCGGAAGTTTGGTAGCCGCAACTGGCCATTGATCGTTGGTTTAACTGCAACTGCTGATGAAAATGTTACTGGAAGATGCCTGCAGATTGGAATGAATGGACTTATTCGTAAGCCAGTGCTATTGTCAGGGATAGCTGATGAGCTTCAGAGGGTTCTGCTACGGGCAAGCAGAATGATGTTATGATGTTATTGCTGCCTTATAGGAGTGGAGTTTATGAGGCAGGGATTCGTCATCAACGTATTGCTAGATGTGCAAACGAAAATGCTTGGACCACTTCCGACCCTTGAAGATTCCAGCATACAGATGTAACATACATACAATCTTTGAAATCAAAATGGTATAGAAAATATATCGTCTTTCCTCTCTCATAAAAGCTCTTAGCTCTAAAGGATTTGACTGCCAGGTTGCCCATTTTACATGTTATTGAGCTTAGAAACTCTGAATTTAACTAATCTTCCCTTAGAACAGAAGTATATACTGTTGAGAAATGACCCAAGAATAGCTCCATTTCTAAGTGTTATGGAGCACCATTCTTGCTATTAGATTTGCATTGCAGGAATATCTATTGCCACTTGAAATTTGGGTGAAGGATGTTAAAATGTCTGGTCTAAAATGTAGCCTTATATGAATATGCATTCACAGTTATACACTTCATCAAGATGAGACTAAACATACTTGTAGACTAGGATGCAACTGGTTAATTCTTGCACACAGATAGGCCAATCTCTCCTTTAGATTGTGCACTTCTAGTTCCATAACCTTTCCAAAGGTTTTCAGCTTTGTTGTTTGCTGCATTATTGTCGATTTGAAAAAGATGAATCCCCATATTGATTGAATAGTTTTCGTTAAAGTTAACAAGGAGTGTTATAGTCTTACTGATATCCTCACTATAGTCTGATTTTGGTCTTTATGTATATTAGAGGTGGTTGCGAGTCCTTAGCTTTTCTGGTCATGTTTGTAATTGCTTTAAAATGGAAGATATTGGCAAGTCTGAAATGCCTACTAGAAAAGTTATGCTAGATTGAATGTCTAAGCTTTGGTTCCAAGAGGTAGATAAGTTCAGTGGCGGAGCCGGGGGGGGGGTCATTTTTGTTTAAAGGGTGTTCAACAATTGATATATATCAAAATATCTACATTTAATCTATATATTTAAAAAAGTTTTTCGGCAAAGGGTGTTCATCTGACCACTCCGCCTTGCATCAGTTTCTTTATATATGTTTTGAATCCCTTCCCCCAGAGCTTGCCACCCTTTTACAATTTTTGATTGTGGACAAAGTTTTCTTAGTTCCTTAGACCTTAATAATGAGGAATAACAAGTGATATTGTACCCCTTGACACCTCGTTACGTGTTGAGATAATTTCTTTTTCAGATACCTTACTGTTTTTTGTATTATATTATGGTGCATGTGGTTGATCCTTTTTTGGATATGGCAAGAAAGCATGTAAGCCCATTCCTGTCATTGTTAGAGACCCATGCATGCATTCTTACTTTTCTGGCCTACACCAATAAACAAAAGGATTATCATTTCAATTCCTATTCCAATATTGTTCAAAGAGGTTTAAAAGGCAAATTTCCTTTTCACTTCTTCATAACTGATTTAAATAACAACTTCTTGAGAAGAATTTACTGGACAGTGACAGTGATATACGTATTTGTTAATATTATAGTGAAAAAAAATAAATTAAACTCAAAGTATTAGTAATTCTAAAAGTTTGAAAACAGAATTTTTGATAACAATGTGAAAGTGTGTATAAATATCTCTAATAAACTTTTATATAAGATTTATATATCGTTTACAGTAATATCGTATAATATTTGTGTAAGCATTGCTGCGAATAAGAAAGTGCTATGCAAATATAATGTAGACATTATTACATATACATGAGCGTATCAATTACATATTTAATGTTATAGCAGTTTTACCTCTTGTGCTTCTGAACATGGATAGTATCATGGAAACTTCCAACTTTCGTGTGCCTTTCCTCATAGTTTTTTAGGTAACAATTATTATCTTCCATACAAGTTAATTTATTTTTATTTATTAATTGATAGTAAAAGTTAAATCCATATATATATTTTCTGACTTTGCGCATATTTTAATATATAACTAGTTTAAAGGGTGTATTTAGAATGATCGTGCTTAAAATCTCCTTTAGCCTATTGACAATATAACATCAACTCCGGCTACTTCTTTTAGTAACAACATGCTTGTTCCATTCAAATTTTCGATCATAATTTTCAACTATATATATAAAAAAAGAATATATTATCAATTATTAATTATATATAATTCATATATAATCTTTAACTTTGTTAGCTAAAAGGAATAAATAAAGGATATGATAATAAATGTAAGAAGATTTCTAGAATCAAAATGAAAATAAAAAATAAACTTAGAAGTAGAAGAACGATGTATGTTTCTGAAAGAGTTTGATCAGGATACTACTTAAATAAATTAGTAGAAATTCTTTTATATATGTATATATAAACACTTCTAATTGATACAAAAGTGTTAAACATTATGATTTCTTATATACATATACATCAAATAAAAAAGTGTAACGACCTTATTAGATCATTTTGAGTACAAGAACTTTTTATTATATATATTAGACTTATTTTGAAAATTTTTTATGGGTATTCTGGACTACTAGATAACTATGATCATTTAATTGAGAGCTAGTTCATGGCTGATCAAGCTAGGTAACGAACACTTTTAAAGTCGGAGCGTAATTTCATCAAAAATTGATCTATCTTGCTTTGTTCATGAATTGCCTGAATCATGGAGAGAGATTCGGCAGGTATTTTGACATAGACAATATTTGTAAATTCAGCCCATAAGTTTTGAAATCCAGAAAAATAATCCTGAACAAAAAGATTTCCTTGAGTGTAACTAGCAATATCATACTCTAATTGAAAGCGTCTTGCGCTATTATCTTGGTTGTAACCCTTTTGTAAATAATTTCACATGGCTTTAGTTGTCTTGTATGGCCTGAGATTAAGAACAATAAGAGGGTCAATTGATCCTAAAATTCATGTCATCACCCTATCATCTTTAATCCTTCATTCACTTAACTTTGTTGGATCATTAGGAGCAGGATCACTTCCATCTATATGGCCCCATAATTCTTTTCCAGTGACAAATAACTGAAATTGAAATTCCCAAGAAGAATAACTTTTCCAATGAAACAAACACTAAAGGATTCAAACTGATGTGAATTCATGCTTTTGAATGCTATGAAAATGAGAAAGACTAAAGAAAATAACTAGAGTGACCAAGAACGAAAGTCCTAGGTGTAAGGACTGATTGTCAACGATCAGTCAACAAGAAAATCAAGATTTCAAAAAATTTGAAAGAAACCACAGAGAAACTCTATGAAATAAGACAACTATGAGAAGACTCTGATACCATGTCAATAATTTCATTGAATGCCTCTCAAAGTGAGAGTCTTTCCATTATATAGAAAATATACAAATACATATCCCTAAAGATACGTTTCCTGTCCCTAAAGATCAGCTACTCAATTCCTATAAATCTTCCACTAAAATCCTTCTAAATCTGCTATGCTATCCCACCAAATTTGTTATGCCATCTATATGATTACTACAACAAATCTCTATGATTACACTTATTTACAACATTAATGTATACAATCATTAACCATTAATTCATGAGTTATCCATCATGCTTGTAACACCCCTCATATACTTTGAAATGCCTTATAAGTGTATTTCTTAAATATCTCAAACTCGGTGCATGATTTCAAAGATCCAACTTCATATTCTTGTTGGAGGGGAGGGGGGGAGGGGTAAAATTATGTAGGAAAAGGGTAGCCCTCGAATTTTAGAAGACCCGTAGCAAAAAATAATTTTCGCAACAGGGGGCCGAGGCAATGTGCCTGCATACCCATAGTGTTTCGCGCCTTGGGCGCGATTTAGTGCAACGCGAACTTCGCGTCTCTGGTCTGCGTCGCGCCTCGGCCACGGGCCAGTGTAATTATTTTTTCTTCAGTTTTTCCAGCTTCACTCAAGGGCATTTGGGTGATAATCCAATGCCCTTTTAAACGGGAATCCTTCATCTTTTCAACCATTCCATGCCTTAAACCTCTTAAAAACACTCCCAAAACCCTCCCAATTCATCATCAAGTACCCCATTAAATTTCCAGAATCTCAAGAGCACACTTTGGAATTCAAAGACCCAATCCATACTCCAAGTCTTCCTCAAATTTTTTTAAGATAATCTCAAGTTTAGATATGTGGGTTTCATTCATGGGATCCTTCCACCCATGAAGCCAAAACTTTCCTCTTTATCAAATTTCATGATCTTAATGTTGGATATTTTATGGGTAAACTTTATTATGCATTATAAACATGATTTGAGTTTAGATTCTCCAAGTATTGACTATATATGCATGAATATCTATTTGAAGCTTATTCCATGAATTGATTTGTACCTATTGAGGCTATGCATGCTATGAACTATGAAATTATGAGTGATGGTGAATTTTTAAGATAGATTTCATGACACCCTAATGAGGATTTTACTACCATGTTGGTGGATTGATTTGAATGATATCAAAATAAATTGATTTTACTCATTCTTGTCCTATACTCCTAAAATTGCATGATTTTAAGTATTTATATGTATACCCACCATGTTTGAGTAAGTTTGCATGATTTTAAGCATGTGTATGCATACCCACCATGTTTGAGTAAGTGCGCATGATTATGAATCTTATGTTGATGAGAGGTTATTGCATGATATGCAAGTCAAGTATTTTATGATAAGTTATGGGCTCCCAAGCATGTTTTTAACTCATGAAAGGTTTCTATGATCTACAAGTGAATTATTGAGCTCTTATGCTATGTTTTATTCTCATGTGAATTGTGAAGCCTACTAGAAGGGGTTATGAACTAAGTTGTATTCCTCACCCTCTAGTACGAGGCAAATGTCTACATGAAGGGTTATGAACTAAGTTGTGTGCCTTACCCTCATGTGCGACTTAATACTATGCACTACCTAGTGCTACAAGAAGGGGTTATGAACTAAGTTATATGCCTCACCCTCATGTACGGTTTAATACCATGCTTCATCTTATGCTTACATGAAGGGGTTATGAACTAAGTTGTATGTCTCACCCTCATGTACTATTCATTACCTACTAGAAGGTGCTATGACCTAAGCTATATTCCTCACTCTCTAGCTAGTACAAGGTATTCGGATGAGCTATTCATGTCATTTTATTGTGTTAAACAAGTTATGCAAGTATGATTATTCTCAAGCATGATTCATCCTAAGCATTGATTATACATGTCATATTGAGCTCATGTCTAACGCTTATGATTATGCATCTTGATTAATATGCTTATGATCCTGCATTGCACCCCGCATATTTAGTACATTCCAAGTACTAACGCATTCTCTATGCCTACATGATATCACCATGTAGGAACCGGAGCTCCTATTGATCCTCCTCCTCTGCATGTAGCTGGATCGTTGAAGTTAGCTTTTGGTGAGTCCTCATATCTGGGGACAATATCTATTTTCTTTCATGCTTATGTTAAGACTTTATCTTGTATTTTTGGATGCTTGTCTATGAGGAAGAGCCCGGGAGATGTCTTGGCCCCAGCCCTATCTACTAGTAGATCGTTGGACATTGAGTTAGTTTGTATTAATGGGCTTGACTCCTTCATGTCTATGCTATTATGAAAAACTTCTTTAGTCCCGCTTCTCTTATGATCTATTAACTTGTTTGTTATCTTATTTGGCTTCTGCAATCAAGAATGTGTAAAAGATATGCTAAGAGGCTTGTTTGGGGTCCTTTTGGGTTCTCATTCGTCGTATCACGTCTAGGCCTAGGATTAGGTCATGACAATGCTAACAGCTGTTGCCTAATTGGGATTCCACTACATTAATTTCTGGCCAAAGATTATGCATATTTGCAGCTAATGCATTACTAAATTTCAATGTTGCTTAACAATAGGACAAAGATTTGCTATCACTATAGAAAATCTTTTAAATAAATCTATGCAGGATAGATTTTATTTGCACTATTCTTCAATGTTTGCACAAGTTAATCGTGCCACAACATGACCATGGATAAGTAAGGTATGGAGAAACTCCCACACTTTCTTGCCTGGATGCTGATATAATAGTCCTGCAATTTAATAGTCTGTTAAGTAGGAAAAGATTTTACTGTCAATACTTCTTTTTCTTCATTATATTTACTCTTACTCTCCTTTCAAACCTGTTTTCGAGCAGTAGATCTATCAAAAAACAATCTATCTAACCCTTCAAGGGTAGTGATAAGGTCTATGTACACCTGCCCCCCTCTTACTCCACCTTTGGGACTATACTGGATATGTTGTTAATGTTAGTAGTAGTAGGTTATATTTTACTTCGTAGAATTGACAACATAACAGCGCTTTAGAATTCACAGTGCTTGTTCTTAAAAAATTGCTGGTGAGCCATAGTTTACGTATTGAATTTGAAACTTCTTCACTTGGCAGTAAACCTAGGAATCACCTTTTTTTAGTCAAACAAAACCATAATATTTCATTACTTGTATATAGACGTGTGTGGTTTGTAATTGTAATGCGTGGATTGGCTTAAAGTTCCACATTTTCTTTTTAATCGCTTTCAGTAAGGAGGCTGTGATTTCCAAATCGTATAGTCATCTACTTTGGCTTGCTTGAGATGAAGAATGACTTGCTGCAAATGGAATATCCAACTCTACTGAAACAGAAAAGTTTATGAGGAAAAAGTTGTTTAATGTAACACACAATAGATTATGGCAATAGATTATGACTTTTTAATTCATTGTTAGGATTTTGACAGGGTTCAACGATTGTTTGGGAAGTGAAAAGTTTCAAAGGTCTCTCTGCTCAAGTCAAAAAGCAAACAATGACATTCTTCTTAACTCCAGATAAAACACCAAGTGAAATTTCCTCTAGGCTTAGAAAGAAAAATCTATCACGAAAGCAAGAAAAAAAAGCTCAAAGCATCCAATGGAGTATGTCATATAGAGACTACAAAAACAAATTACGAAGAAAAATCATACAAGTATGTGACAACACAAAAATGATAGAATAGTGTACCGGAAGTTGTCTAAAACCCACTACTTTACAAAAACCCAATAGTCAAGTTAGAGAATAGAGCATATCGTTGCAGAATTGATGTGCTCATATCGTCTCAATTTACGTGTCCTAATTTTTTGAGCACGTTGCAAAGTAGCATGTAGGAATTTCTCTTTAATTGTTTGAGTAAGGAAGCTCAAATTGGGCATTGACGACTTTACTGAAAATTTACGAACTAGTAACAAAACTTTAAAATTTACCATTATTGCTTAAAAAGAATTAATTTTAAACATTAAAATCCATCCCTTATTTGCTGGTCTCTTCATATTTATAAAGATTTATTTATAGTTATTGTACTTAATTATTCATTGTTGTTGGGGCCCACACAGCGGAGTGAGCAATAAAATTTAGGAGGAATAAATAAATAAAAATAGACACCAGAAAATTTAACGTGGTTCACCCAAAACTTTTGGGCTACGTCCACAAAAGAACACTTCGACTATATTTCTTCTAATATTACAAATAGTAAGCACAATTGTATAATTTCTTCTACTATTACAAATAGTAGGCACAATTGTATAATTTCTTCTACTATTACAAATAGTAGACTTTATGAGAAAAAATACAAAAAATAGTGACTGCACTATTTCTATTAGGAAAAAGTATTTTCTAAGCACACACTCTAATTTTTCTTCACAAACTATTTTATTTTATAGTTTATGGTATACCTCTCACAGAAGAAAAATGCTCACTTTCTCTCTATGGCTCTCTTTGTATTTTTCTTTTCTCTTTTCTGATTGATATTAAACGTAAGGAGCAATTGCTCCTTTAATAGAGATGTTGGAAGACTCCTTTTTTTAATTGTCAAAAGTTGGTGGCCAACTTTAAAACCATATTCAAACCAGGCGACTTGAGAAGCCAAATTCAAATTGCAAAAGTTGAATTGAAATTCAGGGAGTTGCCAAGTTTGAAACTTTGGCATGTGGGTTGTGTTTGAATTATTGCATGTGCGCCCTCCATTTGGAGGGACCCACTTAACAATTCTCCCCGTCCCGACAAATGGAGGGCTCTGTCATTCCTGCAGCTGCTCCACAATACTCGAACTTCTCTCTTGGCAGAATTTTTGTCATCATATTCGATCCATTTACATCATTATGGATCTTTTGAAGTTGTAGCAGCTTCTTCTCCAATGCATCAGTTATCCAACGATATCTTATGTTGATGTGTTTAGACTTTGTGTGAAAAGAGGCATTCTTGCAAAGATGGATGACACTTTGATTGTCACAAAACATCTCAAACTTGTTTTGTTTGACATCAAGTTCTTTAAAAAGTTCCTTCATCCATAACAACTCTTTGCAAGCTTCTGTTGATGCTATAAATTCTGCTTCTGTAGAAGACAATGCACTACACTTTTGCAATTTCGATTGCCAAGACACAGCTCCCCCTGCAAATATAATCAGGTATTCTGATGTAGACTTTCTTGAGTCAACATCGCCAGCTAAATCTGCATGTGGGTATCTAACTAACACAGGTTCTGCCTCTCCAAAACATAAGCATATTTTGTATGTACCTCGAAGATATCTGAGAATCCATTTAACAGCTGCCCAATGTTCCTTTCTAGGATTTGAAAGGAAATGACTCACCACTCCAACCGAGTGAGCAATATCTAGTCGTGTACACACCATGACATATATCAAACACCCAATTGCTGAGGCATATGGTATTCTAACCATTTCTTCCTTCTCCTTGTCAGTAGAAGGGCACATATTGGAACTCAATTTAAAGTGATTAGCAAGTGGACAACTAATCACTTTAGCCTTGTCCATATTGAATCTCTGAAGTACTTTTTCATTGTACTTCTCTTGAGTGACCAAAGCTTCCTGGCGCTTCTATCTCTTGTAATTCTCATGCCAAGAATTTGTTTTGCTAATCCTAAGTCTTTCAGCGCAAAAGACTGACTCAATTGTACCTGTAGACTGTTGATTCTTGAAATATTTTTTCCAACAATCAGCATATCATCTACATAGAGTAGAAGGATAACAAAATCATCTTCAGAGAATTTCTTGATAAACACGCATTGATCTGCAGTAGTTTTCTTCAAGCTTTGCTCTCATATAACATACTCAAACTTCTTATACCATTTGTCTTGGTGCCTGTTTCAAGCCATATAAACTTTTCTTCAATCTGCAAACGTAATCCTCTTTTCCCTTCACTTTAAAACCCTCTGGTTGTTCCATGTAAGTTTTTTCTTCTAGATCTCCATGAAGAAAGATAGTCTTCACATCCATTTGCTCAATTTTCAAATTGAGACTTGAAGCTAGCCCGAGCACAGTACAAATGGATGTTATTTTCACAACAGGTGAAAATATCTAGTCAAAGTCAATGCCCTTCTTTTGACTAAAACCTTTGACGACCAATCTCGCTTTAAAGCGTGGATGGACTCCATGTTCTTCATGTTTGATTCTGAACACCCATTTATTCTTCAACGCTCTTTTACCATTAGGCAACTTCACGAGATCAAA
>JAPFFP010000094.1:11100700-11120776 GCA_026153255.1 Solanum medicagineum | reverse complement strand
ATGATTCCTATTCTTCTCCACGGCATCGAGCGTTTCAATTGATCTTCCAACTGATTCGCCATCTCCAGTCGATTCGCAACTGGCTTCTCCAGTTTCCGTGGGGATGATTCCTATTCTTCTCCACGGCATCGAGCATTTCAATTGAGCTTCCAACTGATTCACCATCTCCAGTTTACGTCATTCTCGAGCTTGCTCAAGAACTTTTAACCGTCGTCGTCGCCGTCGTCAATGGCGAGGCTGTGATACTATGATGAAATTAGGTCTTGGGCCTAACTCACACCCCAAAAGCTAGCTCAAAGGGAGGAGGATTGCGTAAGCCTCATAAGGAGTCCATCCATCTCATTAACCACCAATGTGAGACTTTTTATCTCAACACCCCCCCTCACGCCCAGTGCTTAGCATCTGGTGCGTGGGCAATATTTTTATTTTGGGGAGGCCCAACATTGGGTGAGACGGGCCCTGCTCTTTTTTTTTCCACTTCATCTCCTGCATCTGTCTTGTAATTTCGAAGTAGTTTTGCAGCAGATTTGACATTCCAGAACTCTTCGGGAATTTCACATCTATTTCCCTCTTGCCCAGGGAAAACAAACTGTCGTGGATATTAGTGATATTAGTGACTTCAGACACTATGAGACGCCCATTGGCAAGGTAATCTTTGTGGTGAATCAATGATCTCTCTGCGAATGAAGGCTCTACCATTGCTCTTAAGCTCGCCCATGGTATCTCAAAATAGTCCTTCCTGTTAACATGTTTAGACGAATCAAGACACATTGGACCAAATTGAAGTACACCAAAACGATTGATTTTTTAGATGATAACTCAATTGATTTTATCTCCGAAAGTCATTTTTCTTCAAGATTCCAATTTTCCTCAGCCAAGAAAATAATTTTCCGATATAATAACTATTAGTTGCATGACATTACGGACACACGAAAGATATTTCCGTTAGAAAAAAGAAAGGTACAATTATAATCCAATATTTCAATCTAAATCTAATCAACTTTCCAATTAAGCATTATACTAATTCTTATCAAGACCATCCAATGGTATTGCGCCCCACCTATGTCAGATTTTTCAAAAATTCAAGGCTTTTGGAAGATCTGATAATATTTTCAAAGAATTCAAGCAACATAAATAACTTTTACTATGAAGGCCTATTTTTTTTCCAATGAATTCTTTTTGGACTGGGCAGAATTTTTTGGGCCGATTTGCCTTTTATGTTTGTCTTTGATTATATTATCACTAAAAGGAGCTCTAGCCTCCACATAGTTATTTAAAGAAAAAGTCGACAATGATTCTGTCGTGGGATCCACACCCAAATAGTTAGCATGTCGTAAGATGCAACCAATTTGATTTTGTGTCGGAAGGTGACATTCAATTCAATCATGTGTCGGAATATGACACTCGATTTAATAATGTGTCAAAAATGTGACATCCGATCCAATAATATGTCAAAACGTGATACTTGATCCATAATCACAATCATAATGAATATTTTATAACTTGAACAATTAAGTAACAAGTCATTGCATGCAATTTGATCACAAGTAGTTATTTTAATTAGGTTATTTCCCTCATTTCCTATTCATATATATGCAGATAATATTAATGGCGTAGTTAACAAGAACAAATTTAAGAATCACCTACGTCAAAACAAGCCTTTAAATCTTTAATTATATTGGAGTTTTTCTCTTTTCTAATGCTTTGTCTTGTTCTTAATCTAAACACAACAAGAGTTACGACAAAGAATCAATGAATAATGGCTTTAAATACTCAGATCATATTAATTCCTAACGTTTGGCCACTTTAATGATTATCTCCCCAACTAAGGCTTTCTCCACCTTTAATTTCAGGTCAACACCTTTCCCTAAGAGAGTCCTAGATTGTAAGTTCTAAGAATCAAATTATAAGTTAGAGGAATGATTAACTTACCTTTTGATGAAGCAGTAGGTGAAAAATTGAAAACAACAGTCCTAGATTGCTTTTAATCTCTCAAGAATGAAGTAGGAGAGATAAAAATTATATTTGGGTATTTCTAACTTAAACTTGTGGCTGCCTCACCATGAAAGTCACTTATCCTACCATGACAGCCCCGTCAGAGCAGGAATCATACCGCCGCAACAAGTTGCACGGAGAAAGAATCTCGAAATTTGCGTCCCAAACCTCTATTTCGCAATACATTCTCAAACCAGGACATTCTAAATCAACCCTTTGCGTCAAGATAAATTCCGAGAGTTCTACTCGTTCGAATTTGATTCCTTAAAGTCATGCAGGCTCCTTCGTCTTGGCTATCAAATTAAAAGATTAAATACATAATCCAAACAAAAAATAATTATCGAATCACCCCAAACTCATCTGACTTAGGTTTCATCCAAGTCTGCCTTAGGCTCAAAATTTTTAGTTACTATTCATGAGTTTTCTAGCTCAAACTCTTTTCCCGTTTCTCTACCCATACCAACAAGGACAAATCGTTACAATACTATAAATTGTAATTTTTTCATATCAAAAGTGAAAAAAATTTATCCTACCTTGATTTGTCCAAAATAACAGTTAAAAGTAGAAAATAAATTAGAGAATAAACTCAAATGGAGGGAATATTAATTAAAATTCATATTAATTGATTTTCAAAATAAATTTAAAAAGAACGGAAGGACCAATTTACTTACTTTCTTGATATTTGTACACTAAAATTCATCAAAATCACAAATTTACAGTACGGATGGGAATACAATTATAAATGATGGCCACAGGATTTTTTTTTTTTGGTAGTTAAGATAATTATATTAACATGCAAAATAGAGACTACATGTTGTGGCCACTGTCGTGTACCATAGGTTGCATTTGGACCACATGCCGGTCCGGGGAAATCAAAATATCAGTTTTTGTTTTTCGTACATAATTACTGACCCGACTATCTGCTTGCCATAAGTTTCTAGCAAACAACGGAGGAACTACAAAAAAAATAGTAGTCCCATAGTTAACTTCCTTCACTGCTTCTTTTGCTACCATGTCCGTCACCTGATTTTGCTCCCTAAAGACATACTTCAGTTGCCCTACTCTCAACCTGTCCATCAATGACCTGCATTCACAAACAATATTTTCAAAAGTTAAATTACCTTTGTTTTATCATTTGAACAAGCTTCATGGAATCCGCGTTGATCACAAGTGGAAATAGACCGTGATTACCTACCACTTGAAGTCCTCTTAACAAAGCCGTTAATTTAGCTTCAAGTGACGTTGCTTGGGGGATTACTTGTGAGTAACCCATTATCCATTCTCTTGTATGGGTTTGAAAGACTCCAGTTATGCCAGCTGGTCCCATGTTTGCTTTGACCGCACCATCCCCATTTAATTTGAAACAGTACTATAATCTAGTCATGTTGGAGTATTGAGTGCCCATCGCCCAATCCTTCACTTCTTTCCCCTTCCCGTTCAACTTGGCCGGAGTCAGAGCTATGGCTACTGGATTCAACTCCTTCCTGTTGTGTATGTTCAAGATGCAATCTGGCACTTGCCTTGGACAGTGAATCAGAAACAGTGAGTCTGATCCCTCCTCCAACTCCTTGATCCACAGCTTCTCCAAGATACATTCCTCGGGGAAGAATTCTCCTAGACTTCCCAAGATTTCCTCCACCTCTTGATTGTTTTGTCTTAACATTTCTTGGGTTGAGCTTTGTTGTTCCTGCACTGGATTTTGGCTCCTTTCTACTTCTGGAGCATGAGAGTTAGGATTTATGTTCTTTATGCTCGGCATTGTCACAAATTGGAGTGTTTGATTGCTTGTTAGATGAGGGAAGAATAGGAAAAATGGAAGACTTTAGAATGCTTGGGTCATGAGGGACCCGAGGTCCTGCATTGTCATCACATTGATGTTGCCCATAAGTTGTGTCCTCCTCAGTGTCTCTAAACAAATCTGGTTCCCCAACATTCCCAAGGCATGATCCAAGCCTTCCTTTATAATCTGAGCAAGATAAGCTGGATTCTACACCAACAACACCACCGGCTTATTGTCGACCATTACCTGAAAAGTCAACTGTCGGTCTCGCAGACCCAGCTCCAGCCAAGATGTGGCTTGATGTCTGGGGGGAAGGGGCGCACTTCGAAGAAAAGTTGAGGTTAGCATGTGGGATGGTGGAGTTGAACTGTTGGAGACCATGGTTTGTTGAATGGGGACTGATTTTGCTCTCCATTGGCTCTATTAAAGGGCCTTCACTCTCTCCTTATGTAGTAATTTCCATTGACACAACTTCGTAGTCACTTTAACCTAAGAGTTGTGATGATTAAACTCTTCAGCGTAGTAAACACTTTGAGTCGGAGAAGATATTATTTTGCTCATTTTTTGATTTGTATGGGAGAGCTTTCGTATCCGTTCCAATAGTACTCAATTTTTCATTGATCTCATCATTTATTTCATATCTACCTTGGTATTGGTAGATATTATTGGAACTTTGGCCGATGGCATTTGTTTGTGTAGCCATTAATACGACAATTGAGTTGTTGGCCGTCTTTAATGGCTGAAGAGTGGGTTTCGTTTTTAGTGGGAAAGTTGATTTTTCTTTTTCCTCTTGTTCCCCACTTTGGTCATTGGCGTGTGATGTACGTGGTTTGCGTGAGAAGGGCCTGCCTTGCTATATGGTCCCTCTCCGCCTTTGGGATGGTCCTCTCTTGCTGAGTTCTTGGCCCAACGATGGGATGGCGCATCTCCCTCCTTAGTCTCCATATGGTTGTGCTTCTCCCAGTTTCCCTTTGCTTTTCCTTTACCAGCATTTCTTTTTGGAAATTGCATCCCATGTCTCTGACTGAGTAGCCATTTGAGGGATCGGCGACGGGGGTTGTGTCTCTGCTCTCCTTTGTAGACATGCCTCACAGTTCAGGCTAGTATGTCCCAGTTTGCCACAATTGACACACAAAATTCCTTCTCCTTCATATATGATTTTTTTGTTTGTGTTCCTATGATCACTTCGCTCTTAACTGGCACATCAATTATATTGGAATTTGAACACAAATTCTTGCATATCTTCCCCTCAATGTGGACAAAGTACAAGTATCTATCTTGAGGAAGGCACCCAATTTTTGACCAACTCTTTCTAAGACTTGCCTATCATAGAACTCCGTAGGTAACTGGGGTAATCGTGCCCATATTGTTGTATGGGTGATTGTGGAGATTTGAGGAACAAAGTTAGGCTCTCATTTCCTGACTGCGGTGAAGTTTCTGGCCATGAACCAAGGACCCTCATGTAGCACTTTAATGAAAGCTTCTTCTAGATTGAACTTTCCTACATGGTACTCATTTCCAAATCAATCAGGGTTAGGGGTTCACTGGGATTCCATAGTTCAGTTAACTTGTTTTTGAGATAGGTGTGTTGCAAATTTTCTCTCAAAGATCTTTATGATGACTGATGATCTCCATGGCTTGTAAATTCTTTGGAGATCATCTTGAGATAGAGATATGATGTCCAATTGCTCCGCGCTCTGGGCTTTCAATCTCCATTGCACTTGTGTTTTGTAGCTCATATACATGATTCAGTTGGTTATTTTTCCCTAGAAGAATGTCGTTGAAAGATTGTAATTTCCTATTATCTGGCAGATCCGGTGGATATGGTGGCCGGGATGTCGTGGTGATCGCTTTTGGGTCAGTATGCATTAGAGAGAATTGACAGGAATTTTTGTTTTGATAGACATTAACAAACCCAATGAAGGAAAGCCTACGGACTGCATTTATTTATGAAAAGAAGACTGAAATCACATATTGCGGACACTATTTTTTACCCATCAAGTTCATACAAATCATGGTTTCAATCAGTTGGACTTCTAGTACAATTGATATTTAAATTCAATATATATGAATTTAGTTAAAAATCTAATTTTATTAAGTTAATAAGTTCATTTTGTTGGATTTCTAGTGACCAGGCTAAAGTTCATTGGATGCCTCTTAGCCTTGTAAAAAATTGATGTAACACGTTAAAATCATTAGAGAAGCAAGTGGGATCTCTTTACATCTTCCTTTTTAAGTATCATCCCTTGTTTTCTTTACTAATTTTTGATGTATTTTACTTAAATTGAAAATCTATTCGAAATAGTCCTTGTATTTTTACGAGATAGGATTTAGATTATCGAATCAATCATCTCTAAAACTCCTCTCTTCACATACCACGAACAAAGATTCTTCATAAATCCGAAGAATTGTAAGAGGATACTCACAACTATAGTACTCTCTCCGTCTCATTTTGTGTGACACCTTTTGACTTGCTTCAGTGTTTAAAAAAAAAAAGTAAGACTTTTGAAACTTGGTGGTCTAAAATTATTCTGAGAAATTTGTATGGTTGAGTTTCATTTCATTAAAGGTAAAAGAGGAATTTTAAAGTCAAATTGTTACCAATTAGAGTAAGGTGACATTTTTTTGGGGACAGACCAAAAAAGATATCAGATAAAATGGGACAGAGGGAATACTGTTTCTTAGGGGGTTCATGGTTCGGTTTCGATCGGTTATTGGTAAAAATCATAACCAAATCAATTTAATCGATTTTTAAATTTCTAAAACCAAATCAAACCAAATAAAAAAATAACCGTCGATTTTGATCTGTTTGGTTTAATTTTTTTGGTTATTTTTTGATTTAAAAGTAATAAGTTTGCTGAGGATATACACATCTTGATAGACACAAACACCTAGTACATGAATAATCCACAGAAGTGTTGTGGATTCAATTAAGCAATAGTATTAGAGTTATTATTATACAAATAACTTGATTTAGTTAAGCAATATTAAATTTGTTAAACACGAATAAAGCGATTTAATTAAACAATACTAAAGTCATTATACTCCAAAGATCAAATCTTCATGAAAATAACACAAGCTCAACAATCAAATAACTACCCCGGAAGAGGGGTACAAGAAAATTATATACCAAAACACTAACATGAGAATTTTCAAATATAAATGGTAAAGCTAAATATTTAAGTTAACTAAAATATAATGAAATATTTATATGTTATTTATCAATACTATATAAATAATTATAAAATTTATATATATACTTATTTGGTTCGATTTGATTATTTTTGTAATTTTTGAGTAATATCAAAACCAAACCAAATAATATCGATTTTCAAAATTTAAAAACTAAATCTAACCATATCAAATTAAATATCAAATTTTTTATTGCGATTCAATTTAATTTTTTAATCATAACCATAAATAGCTCTACTATTTCTTATTAAAAATGTTGAGCGATATCAACATTCTTTTTAAATCCATACTATATTTGAGCAGTGTTATATATTGTAGTCATAAGGATATCAACCCTTTAGACAGTTGCTCAAAAATGAGGTTGAACTTGGAAAAAATAATTTGACTTTGGACCTTGGAAAAAAGTTTTTACGGAACCATTTGAATATTTGAAGTTGAATCTTATTCCTGTTCTATTTTATATGATTGTTTTTTTTTGATTTATCTCAAAAAAAATATTATTTTTTTTTAATTAAAAATAATTTAACTTTCAAATTCTTTTTTTATTCTCTTAATAAAATAAATTTCAACTACACAAATTACTCACAAAATTTTTAACCATAAATTTAAAAAAAAAAATTCTTTTCTTAAACACCCGTACCAAGTTTCGTAAATTGAGGAAATCTTCTTTTCATTTGCCTATTGCTTTTAGTAACCAAAACTTTGTTAACTATACAGATTTGAACTTGGGCTAAAAACGCTAGAGATTATTAACAAAAGAAGTGTTCACAAGGCCAAAACTACATCTTACATTTGCCCTTCCAAATTTAAAAACTTTTGTATTCAACAGCTACCTAACATTAATATTCAGATCTGTAGATTCTCATCGTCTATCGGCGCATACAAATGGCACCAACGGAGCCGGCTCGTAACAGAACGGAGCCGCCGGATGCTGCCACTTCTTAAACGGCATCACCGGCTTCTTCTCTGTGTGCTCTTTCTTCACCTCTTCCTTAGGAACCGAGCTGGAAAAAGCATTTATCGACGCCTTCAAGTCGTCCGAATCGGGAGACGTCGGAGAAGTTATGAGCGGCGACAGAAGTGGTATCGCGATATTCCAATCGGTTACTCGATCTACTCGTATCGACGCCGGCGCCCTGAGTTGTAACCGGCTTGGTTTCGGCCGTTCGCCGGAAGATGAAATGAGTGGTTTGTGGTCTGCCATGTAGAATAATAGAGATTTGTGGATTTAGGGTTGCAGTTGGAGAGGGTAAAGGTATAAATAGGGGCATGTGGAGAGCACAATTAATGGGATTCAGTCAAAGGTCAAAGAAACGGAACCAGAGAAAAGGAGGCACTTTTGTTTCGGTGGCGTTATTCGCACACAAACTTTAACATTTTATTATGACTATTTAATTAACAATAAAAGTTCTGACCTCTCCAATTGATTTAACACAGTTGAATCAATGAATATTTTCTACAGTGACATAAATTTTATAAAATATTAAAGATTATATATATATTTTTCTCAAATCAAATTAAAATATATGTAAAGCATATTAGCAGTATAAATTTAAACTAAGGAAAGCAGCAAACACAAAGCCGCAAAAAGAGTTCTTGGAGGTCGGCAAGAAGTAGTATTGTAAGTTACGTAATCACAAAAAAGGCTCCGTTTCATGTTTGAAACTCTTTTTCTTTCTTTGTTCGAAAAGGAAATCCAACACAAAACAGCTGGCGTTACGAAGAATGTAGAATGGAAGAATAAGCAGTGACAGAGTTACACGAATTAATTGAAAGAAAATTTGACATCTATAATATATATATATAAAAAAATTATTTTTTATTATATGTAAATAATATTATCGAAAAAGATTTTTTGATTATTAAATGCGGCTGTGATAAGGTACTACTCCATTTACCACACGTGAACTGGACCTACAGCTATCAACGTCCTTTTCCTATTATCACAATTAAAGCTTACGTGCTCAACTTCTATTCCACACACACACAAACAAGAAAAGAAAATTAAAAATCATGTTCCAACCTAAATAGTATTTTGTGAATTAAATGTGGATTTTTGAGGAGTAATATTCCTAGATAAGATAGAATATTCGGGCTCTTAAATTTAAAACAAACGCGTAATATTATACTTCCTCCGTCTTAATATAACTGAATTTTTAGAGTATTTTTTAGTGTTCAAAATATTTAAATTGTTCAAACTTCAAGGTAGATGTTTGAAATTTTTTCCAATATTACCCTTCCCTTTAATAAAATTAAACTACACTCTTTACAAAGTACATTTAATTATCTTTATGAGGCAATATTTTCCATAAGGGCTGTTTAGTGTACTATTCCCAAAAGTTTTTGATGGGAAATCTCCAAGGTAGAAAAATAGAGCATTACGTAAATCTTGAAAATTAATGTGTTGTTGTTAGAAAAATGGATGTTGGAACTCTAAGAGCCATCTTAACTTCTACTACCATTATTAATTCATATTTTAAATCTTTATTAATTAATAACTTAAGAATAAATAAAAGGATAGTAATGAAAAATTTGATTAAAATTTTGTCTTAAAATATATTTTTTAATTATGTGCATTATTTTAAAAATTCAGTTAATATGGGACAAAGGAAGTATTAGTCGGAACGGTCAGAATGCCTTTCTATTTTCGTTTAAGTACCTAAATGAAGATAATGCCAAATATACTCATGTTCTACCAAAGTTTTCAAAAATAACTCTTATTTGAATGGAGTATTAGCATTGTTGAACCAATGAGCTTTCATTGAGAAGGATATACGATTGGAGTATTTCAAAAAATATAATTTATATATCTGTAAGTGTAAAAATTATTCATAAATTTGTATTATCATTTTCTAAGGAACATGTTTTATTAAAAATATAACCTTATAATATAATTTATAACAATCAACAACAACAAAATAACAATATAGATAAGATCAATATATTAATCGTGTACTCGAACTTGTCACTAATTCAGTTGGAATTATAATCTATTAAAAGCAAAATATTCTTTTTTCTCAATCTTGTTACTCAAATTATAATTCAAACTTTTTCAGAAGAGATAGATAAATATTAGTTGAATAAATAAATGATAGGGGGGAAGTATTTATAAAATATATTTTTTTTTAAATATTTAAAACTTCTCAAATACTAACCAAGTTCCCAAATACTAATTTTTTCTTGTACTAGTATTTGAGAACACGAAAACTCTTCAAATATATTTATCATGTTTTATGCCCAAACATCACTTCCCAAGTTTTTTCCAAAATTTTTCCAAACATTTTTGGGGTCAAACAACACCCAAGTTTTTTTTTTTTTTTTTTTTTATAACTTGAAAACTTCAAATATTTTTCAAATACATTTGCCACATTATATGATTAAACACTAGTTCCCAAAAAATATTTTGGGGCCAAACGGCACTTAAGTTTTGTACTATAGTTTTGATGTGGAGTTCATCCTTAGCTAACAACATTTGGCTATAGATCCCTAAATATTTTTAACAAGTTATTTTTGAATGAAGTTTGAATATGCATTTGAAATAGAATTTTCGGATAAATATTTGGGCTTTTAAAAAAAAATATAATTTATACTCATAAATTTTAGAAACTATTAAAAATACCCATAAGTTTTTACTATCATTTTATGATGAACATATTTCGTAAAAAGTCATGACAATGAACTTAATATGATTATGAAAAAAGAGAAAGAAAATAACTATTGATTTGTATATAAAATTATGAATAATATTATTATACTACTAATTGGAAGTAACTTCACTAAGCTCGAATAAAAACTATATAAAATATAAATAACTTTATAAATTTTATATAACAAACTAAGATTGAAATTCAGTCCAAAACACTAAATGATGGGTATTTTTATGAAATTTAAAACTTTTAAAAGTTCCCAAATAATTGAATTTGGTTACGTACTATTTTTTTTAATACTAGTCTTCGTCTACGCGCTTTGCGCGTGATCAAAGCGTATACCTCGTTTAATAACAAACATTACAAAGAAAGATTAAATTAAATTATGAACTTATAAAAAGATAAATAATTTACTAATTTTGATAAAATGAATTATTTATTTATAAACGTCATATATATAGAGATTCTATCACTAATTAGAACACATGGTAAATTAGAATTTTTCTTAGTAACTATGAGGTATTTTCTTGATTCAAATAAAGAAGAGGTAGAAATCTATCAAATAAGGAAGATTTTATGAGTCTTTCCATGGCTAGATGTCCTAATTTTATCACTTCTTCCAATATATTTTAAAACTCAACATTATAAATATAATTAAATAATAATTTAAAGAAAAATGGTGAAAAGACAATTTTACGTTGTACGTACTTTGCGAGTGATCAAAGTATGTACATCGTTTGATAACAAATATTACAGATAAAAATTAAATTTATGTATAAACTAATAAAAAGGTAAATGATTCGCTGATTTTCACAAATTATTTATTTATAAAGGTCTTATATATAAAGAGATTCTATCACTAATTAGAACTCATGGAAAATTAGAATTTTTCTTAGAGACCGTAAGTATTCTCTTGATTCAAATAAGAAATAAATAAAAGTCTATCAAATGAGGAAGATTTAGGAGTCTCTTCATGGCTAGAAGTCTTTATTTTATCTTTTTTTCCATATATTTTAAAAGTCAATATTATAAATATAGTTAAATAATAATTTAAAGAAAAATGATGAAAAAACGATTTTATCTAAAAACATCTTTTAATGAAGGGCAAAAAGTTCAAAATAGTATAGATAAATAGATATAGATATAATATAGTATATAGTATAGATATAGATAGATAGATATGAAAATTTGAATTGTTTACCAATTATAACAAGTTATATGATCCAATAATTTTTAGTAAATTTTCCCAAATATTTTGAGAATATCTATGACCAAACAGGATTTCTTGTGTTCTTTCTTCCAAATAGAGGAAATTAAAAATTATGCTACTCTGATTCTTTTCTTTTGTATAACTTAACCGATAGTGCCAAGCTTAGAAAATGTCGAATATTATAAAATTTAAGACAGGTCACATGCAAGTTATATATTGTTGACAAAACTATAAAGATGTAGTACCTTTTTACTCCTCAAGTTAAATCATTAAAAAGTGGAAATAACAATTAGAACTGTTTCAAACAGTTATCCTGTTGAGGCAATGAACCTATGGCAATTCTAATAATTGCTTGCTCACGTATGAAAAGTATTTTCTTAAAAAAATTCAATCATTTTTTTAATGAAAATAAAAAAAAAACTGTATAAGTGACATTATAAATTATAATTTATTGTCTCCTCCCATCAAGTCAATTACCCATCCATATTATCTTGCTAGGTAAATACTTTTAAGATAATATTTTTATATTAATTACTTATGAAATATTAAAAAATATAATTAAAAAATCATTTATTTTTTAGAAGATCATGTTCCGTAAAAAAGATTTTTCTTCTCACCAAACACACCATGGTCAAGTGCAAAAACCCTAAAAGATAGAAGAAAAACCTCTACTTCTCCTCAATTTACTTGCTCGAAAATCCTCCATTTCAAGATTTTCCTTTTTGCATTTTTATCTCACTTCATCACCTTTTGGCCATCATAATAGTCGCCTTAAAAGCATCAAGATCACCACTTGCTTTTTCTTTAAAGAAATATCCATTGTTAAAATTTTCTTAATTTAATTTTTATTTTTACTTATCATTTTGAAAAAATCAAGTTAAAATATCTTTTTTTACCTATTTTACCCCAAATTTACTTTAAAAGTTAATGTTTTTGAAAAATGTAGAATTTCTTGAAAATATTTAATGATCAATTCATCTTTAGATTACCTAGACAATAGTATTTCTTGAAAAAACATCAATATTGTTAAATCAAGAAACACTTCCACTTACCATTGCATTGATGATATTAGTTAAATGTATTAGAATTTGAATTATGACTTTAATGAATATTTTCATCAATTAATAAGGGTAAAATGATAATCTCATTATACTAATCATTATTTTCATAAAGATGTGTCAATCTTAAATTTGACATCTAATACTCCCTCAATCCAACTTTACTTGGCCTCTATTGACTTGGCATAAGGATTAACAAGTAGTAAATGATGGAGTAATTTTACCAAAGTATCCTTTGAATATAATAAATATTATATCTTGAAAAACAGGGGTGCATGTTCGGTTTTTCGGTTCGGTGTTGTTGAAGTTCGGTTTAATTTTTTGGTGTTAGATTTTTTAAAAATTAGTACCATACTCCGCACCAAATTAGATTGGTTCGGTTCGTTTTTCAACTTCGGTTCGATTTATTTTGGTGTTTCTAAAACGATTTTTCGGTGCTAAGTAAAAATAAAATAAAATTAATTTAATTCGTATTAAAAGTATGTAATAAATTACTCTAATATTTTAATATTATATACTTTATAGATAATTGTAAATTCATAGCATCACCATCTACAAACAAAATAAAAAAAATCAATTTACTTAATACAGAGGTTAAATTAGAACATTATTAAGTGCAGATGACTTACTAACTGATGGGAGCTGCAAATAATTCTTTAAAACCATACAACCGCTAAACACCACAATCAAGAATACAACAAAAGCACACCATCCAAATGATTTTCTTTCATAATGACTAAAGTTCTTTCCAATGGTTAAAATTGGGTTGAGCTTGAGTTAACATTTAAATATAAAAATTTAGAAGTATTAAATTATTAATATAATAAAACTACGATTTTTCGGTGCACCACTGTTTCGAGACCCTTACACCTTGACCGAACTGTAGAACTGAAGTTTTCGAAAAAAAGAACCGAAATAGAACCGAAGAACCAAAAAATCAAATTAGTTCGGTTCGGTTCGATTTTTTGATTTTTTTGCCCACCCCTATTGAAAAATGTAATGGGAAAATGACTATAATTAATGATAAAGGTAATTAGGAACTAAGTATAAAAGTATCTCTTGATTGCATAAAGTGGACAAGGATTGTGGAACATCCCAAAATAGTATGGGGGCCGAGTAAAGATGGACAACGGGAGTAGTAAACAGCGAGAATGCCTGTTGACATCCAATTTCTACCATTCACAATTTAAATTAATTGTCGAGCTTCTTCAATTTCAAATAATTTAATGTAATTAGCGTTTACAAAATTCTCTTAATATTTTAAATGATTTTTACATATAATTTTCCTCATTTTTATAATTCGTGAACGATTTTATCACGTTAATAAATTTTTTTGTATTTTTGTTGATTATTCTATTTTGTTGGAATTACGAAGCTTGTCAATTAATTAATAAAATTCATGCTATTCATATTTTATCCAAATTCACCATTTTAATTCCATTTGGCTATGGTTGCAACCCTATTGGCTAAATTTTAAATACCCCTACCCTCTAAATTCATTTTTAGTTATACTTTTCGGAACAATTGGTCCATTTCAGACCTCAAAATGGATCAAATTTGGCCCAATACCCGGCCCAATCCTCATTGTCTTTCAGCATAGAAGCACGTGAATGTCACGCGCCCCCAATTTCTCCTCTCTTCTTCTTTCTTCATACGCATATACTTCCTCATCCATATCCTCTTCCTCAATGAGCAAATCCAGCACTACAAAACGACACCAACGTTCTTCAGATTTTCCTCAACGGATTCCTACGCAACGTGTCTTCATCACACGATACCGCTTGTCCTTGCTCATCATCAGTCATCCGCCTCACCCTCATCCTAATGGATTTTGGGATTTGATTTGGAATATTCTTGGCTCCAGATAAGGATTAGGGATTTGAAATTTGAATTTCAATCCCTAAATTCCTGTTTTGGCCCATCTTTTTCCCCTCTTTTTTTTCGAACCCTAATCTACCCTATAAATTCAATCCTTTCCTCACTGTTAAGAGGGCGGTTCTTCATCTGAAAAAGACATTGGAAGTTCCGTCTCTTTTAAATTAATTTTCAGAAAGTTCGCTCAGTTTTGGAGATTTTCGAGACCGGAAACTTCAAGCTTCGAATCTTGGACTGCTCATATTCGAAGATACTCGTGGTGGTGAGAGCTCTCCTCTAGGCCTGTCCGGTCTCAGTTCACTGCTCCAAAAAAGGTAAATCTCTTTTCAATTTTAACTTGTTTTTGGTTTACCTTGCTTGTGTTGTTAATGGATGAAATGTAGTTTGTTGTCATCAGCTTAGTTATGTTTATTAGTTCACTATGATGTTGTCATTGTTAAGAGTCATCTGCTCTAATCTCTGTGTGAATGTTACCTCTCTTGCTTTTCGGAGTGTCTGGCTTATTCATGTATGTTCTCTATGAGTTTGTTTGTTTTTTAGGTAAACACAAAGGAAACTTAGGGTAGTTGACTGTTAAGTTACAACATGATGTTGGCTTCTTGTTATTGTCTCAAACTCAGGGTTTTAGGTCGTAAATCATCATATTGAGTTCATAAATATTTAATTCTCAGGTTTACTCGCATTCTTACCTGTGCCTCTATTTTGCTTTGATTTCCTTATGAAATTTCTTAGTCTGTCTGGGAACACTGACCATGCTCAATAGAAGGTATTGTGATGTGCATTTGCTGAATGTTTTCTTAGGATTATCAGATTAGTTGAACTTGGTTACATCGCTCTCTTCCTGGACTCTTTGCTTTGCACCAGATTGAATTGAGATATCAAGTTTTCTAGTTGAATGAGTTCTATTATGTTGCATCAGAAATCACTATACACAGGAAAAGTATGGTTTTTGATCTGTTTTACCCTTTTTCTCATGAAGTAGCTGTTGTTGGAGTAATTATCATGTTGTTTTAAGTTATGACAAATCTGTTTCTCTGTTTTGTTTGGAAGTTGTCTCAACCGTCATATTCGAGTTATATTGGTTTGGTTTATGTTGTTTTGAGCTGATTTTGAGAATCAAAGGTTTAAATCAGCCTTTAGTATAGCCAATTCAAAGGTTTAAATCAACCTTGTTATGCTCCGTTTCCAGTTTTGAAATTGGTTGTTACTGATCTAGTTATTCTTCCTCATCTATCCTTGAATTTCTTGCAATTTTCTCTGGTTTTATCCATTATAAATGACTGAAATTTGTTAAATCATAGGAGATGGTAGCTTGGAAACATGAATCTGTCTCACATGTTCACTATGTACTGACTTGAATATTGCTCTAATTCTCATGTTTGATTTCCATTAGATATGATTAAGAAGCATGATTCCTTTACCATGATTTGAATGCTTAGATTTACTCCTGGTTTGATTCTCATGTCCACTGGCTACTGATTTTATCTAAGTGTTTAGGTTTTCCTTGTTACAATTATTTTTACCCCCGACTTTCTTGTTATGCTTGTCTTTGGTTTAGTTTAAATCTGTTCAAACTTTCTGTTTACAAGCATTTACTTGAAAATCTACTCGAGGTTATCATATGCTTATTTTAGAATCTGGAAATGGTCTAAGTTTGGTTAGCTTGTTTAGCACAATGGTTGATATGGTGTTTGCCTTGATTGGAATGACTAGATATGGATTAGTACTTTGTTTAGTTCTATTTGTGACCCAAGCTTTCTGTTTTTGACTTATGAGGAGACCTTTGTGAGATTATGAATTGCTCCTTTTCCTGTTCAACTTCTTCCGGTGTATTTCTTAGTTCGATGTTCAGCTTTACTTGTTCTTTAACAATGGTCCAGTTAAAAACTATTTTGTGGTTTGGGATTTGCTTATTTTACATTGTTTGGTACATTAACATTTACCAAATACTAATTCTTTGTATCTCTTATTTGCTACCTGTAACGATCCTTGGAGTCCATTTTTGGACTCCTATTTGCATAACCTTTGAGTCATTCCAGCCTTTCGGGTCATTCATCGGAAGTTGATATAAGCTTAACAAAAGCATGTATACAAGTGTTACCATCAAAAGAAGGCCATATATGTTGGATATACACTGATATACCGTCGGTTTATACACCAATGACAAAATGGGCCAAAGCCAGAGTTTAAAGCAGCAGCAGCAGCCTTTGATAGAAATGGTCTAAAGGCCCAAAACTCTTAACCCCCTCCCCCTCCCCCTCCCCCTGCCCCTCCTCCTCTTTTACTTTATTTTATGTATTTTATTTGTATTTATTTGAATACTAATTTTTATTTGCTTAGTTTAATTCTAATTAATTCCCCAAATGTTGAACCATTTGAGTTAATTGTTTATGTCAAGGAGCTTTGTGATATTTTCATGCTAAATTTATTTTAGCAAAACAAAATGAGTTTCTTCCTTTTATCTCGACTAATCTTAAAAAGGGTTGCCTTTTAAATAATTCAAGTATATCCCCTTTTATATACCTAGTCTTTTTTTTTAAGTTTTTCTTTTTTTTTTTAAGATTCATTTTAAATTAATTTTTTTTAGAAGTTAGTCAAATGAGTTTTAGTTGTTGGTCAATCGCGAGTTAGTGATATTTTTTGAGTGATTAATTTTTTAAAAAAATGAAAATTGAACCTTTACCTATTTCTCTGAAATTTTGAGAACTTTTTTTGTTAGGGTCTTAAAATTTTTTTTAAAAGTTTTCTTAATTTCTTTAAAAAATTAAGTAGCGATTCTATTTTTTTTTTTTTAAAAAAAAAATTTGGTTTTTTTTGGATATTTAAGTTTTTAACCATTTTTTCTAAAAACCATTTTTATATATTAACAATGCCTACTTAGTAATTTTCTCAAGAGATTTCTTTACTGATTGGGGAAGAAAAAAAATTTAAGGAGACGAAGACACCATTACAAATTTATTTAGGTATTCCAACTAATCCTAACCACACTTAAAAAAATAATTACTAAAGTTTTAGATGCTTTAAGATTTGAATCTTTTGTGAGATTTTGTTATTGGATGAACAATGGGAATTTTATGATAGCAATTTCAGAGGTGATGGAAGAAAGAAGAATTATTTTACGAACTTTTATGAAATCGTTTTATATTTCTTAAAGTCAAGATTTGGTTGCGTGATCTCATTTCTTTTTGGACAGAAATTATTAAGGTTATTTTTCTTCTTTTCTACGTTGCTGCATGATAATATATTTTGAATTTATAGCAATTAAAATATAATACTATGAAGAAATTTTAAAGTACGAAACTGAATTTATAGCAAAAGGGTTTATTAGATTTATAATTTACTGATATTTGTTCTTTCTAATAAATGACAAATTTGGAACTTATTTGGACTGATTTAGTGTTGAATTGTATATTAAATTATTGAAATTTGAGCTTATTTAACCAATTGCATGCATTTCATGTATGGTTGAAATGAGTGTTGATAAGCCAAGTAAAACTTTTCAGAAAATATTTTAAATTTAATATTGTCAAGTTCACAACTTCAGTTCAAGATATTTAAAGTTGACTTTGGTAATACATATCAAACTTCAGGCAAAATCCAATGTTTGATCCACAAGATGTGCAAGCAATAACGTCTGAAGGCAAATGCAAATTTTCAACTTTAGTAGTGTACATTACAAGTTATTTTCAAAATGGATAAATTTATATATCTTTTTAAAAAATAGACAAATTAAATGACCATCTTAAAACAAATAATTGTTCATTTAACCCCGCTAAAACTTTATCACTAATTATTTGCACTAGCATATAATAAGAAAATCACCTAACAAGCAAATATAGCTACTATATATATAACAAATAGCTATAGTTTTGAAACTTTACCAAATGTATTGATAATTATCATTTTATAACAAATTCTCTAGTTTGCATCTTTTGCCCTTTTATCAAGTTAGTTTTATCATGTATCATTGGCATACAGTGATGCAGTATGTATGGGTTCTTGTTAGACTGATACATATTAGAGATGCATTTGATCAATTGATCGTAGCGATTAACTCTAACATATATTATGTGTCAACCATCAAGATAGAAGCTTGTGAAAAATGAAAGAAAGAGAAAATAGAGAGGAGTAATCAAAATTCTGTAAGTTTTCCTTTAAGGAATTGAACTTTCTCTCACTGATTAAACCCAAGATGACTCAATTTTCTCTAAGTTACAAAAAAGACCATTGTTTGTTAAAGGAATAATCGAAGGGTCATTTTCTTCCACAAGCCTACGTAATCCAAAGAATGGAAAGTTGAATTCCTAACTCAACACAAACCTCCCAAGGTTTATGTTCTCAGGTCTTCGAATTGTTCTTAACTTAAAGACTATCAACCTACTTTAGTTTACAAATTCACTGAACTAACATTAGATCAAGACCCAACACAAAGTAAAACTTCCTAGAACAACGACTCAATATAGGAACCAGGTTCTTCAAAGTGTTTCTTCAGTATTCAACACCTCTTCAAAAGTTAATCTTCGAATTGCCTTTTTGCTCCATAAGTGCATGCTTATTTTGTTCGACTTGTCCAAATTTGACCAAACTCAGTCATTTGCTACCATTAATTATGTGTATGCTATCGTAAATGAGCATGCGTTTGAGCTATG
The DNA here is from genome assembly GCA_026153255.1 of Solanum medicagineum. Taxonomy (NCBI): domain Eukaryota; kingdom Viridiplantae; phylum Streptophyta; class Magnoliopsida; order Solanales; family Solanaceae; genus Solanum; species Solanum medicagineum. The sequence goes on along the minus strand of JAPFFP010000094.1, from coordinate 11,101,370 downwards.
TTTTTAATTATTACATTTTATGCATATGCCATGTATATGAACATGTATCTGAGCTATGTTTCTATGTTGTATTTTCTATGTATCTGATTGTTGGGGAAGCAACAACGAAACACAACGGAAGCGCAATAAAATTTTTTCCCCCAAATAAACAAGATGAATGACAAAAGTACAATGAACACCAAATTTCCAGCAGCAACAGGTTAGTGAAAAATAATGCAAATAAAGTAGAGAACACGCAATTTACGTGGAAACCCCAAATCGGGGAGAAAACCACGGGACCGTTCAACAAAGATCCGAAAATCTCCACTAATCATCAAAACCAAGTGGGTACAATAAGTTCTCCTCTCTAGTAAACACTAGAGGCAAATACAATCATCGAGAAATAATCTTGGCAAGACAACAATTACCAATTTCACCAAAAATGGAGTAAAAATCCAAAAAGCGCTGGTTTGAAAAAAATGTAGTCAGAAAATGACCTTCCGTACATCAAAACGAAAAACTGATCCTTGGATTGAAGAGGAGAGTGTCAGGAACAACATACTAAAATTTGAGGACAAACGGACTCCGTTTGGCCTTCGATCCGGAAGGAAAATCAGCTGCCAGAGCAGTGAGGTTTTCTGCTCTTTCTTTTCTGCTGCAACTGTTTTTGACTGCTCTCTCTAATTCTGAT
>JAPFFP010000094.1:11048563-11067870 GCA_026153255.1 Solanum medicagineum | reverse complement strand
TAACTGCTATAATTGGTAATTCGGATTACTGTTTGTCTGGGTGCCCTATCGGCACTAGTCATGGCCCCTGGATTGGGACATGACATCCACTTCTCGCTTTTTGCCGCATCCTCATAGCTTATAGGCTCACAATTGGCTAGAAGGCAGAATAATGTAAAGTCCTCCATAGATTGAGTTACCTCGTACAACTCCTCAATGTTGCTTGTGTGATGTTGTAGCCTACTTGACTCTCCTTCTGAAGGTGGTGTTTCTTGTCCTCCACGTGTCGGTGATGATAGTGGTGTAGAAGGTTCTGGAGTCTCCAAGTTTTCTTCACTCCTTGAGATATTTCCATATGCATAAGGAAAAAAATTATAATTTTCTTCTTCTGGAACATTCCAATCCCAAGTTGCTTTTTCATCAAACACCACATCTCTACTTGAGATGACTTTATGAGTTTGAGGATTGTAAAGCTTGTATCCCTTTGAGCTTGAGCCATATCCCACAAATATTAATTTCACGCTCTTGTCATCTAGTTTTGTCCTCTTTTGATCCGGCACTTGTGTATACGCCACGCTTCCAAATACTCGTAGATGTGAGATGCCCGGTTTTCTTCCATTCCAAGCTTCAATGGGTGTCTTATCTCAAACACTCCTTGTGGGAGAGCGGTTTAGTAGATAAACCGCACAATCAACGACTTCAGCCCAAAACTCCTTAGGAATTCTCTTGCTCTTCAACATGCTTCTAGCCATGTCTAGAATCATCCGATTCTTTCTTTCCGCCATGCCATTTTGTTGTGGGGAATACGGAAGCGTTAGAGGATGACGAAGGCCATTTGTCTCATAATACTCCTTGAATCCATTTGAAGTGAATTCTCCTCCTCTACCAGACCTCATTGCCTTTATGGTAAGACCACTTTGATTCTCCACAAACGCTTTGAACTTCTTGAACATTCCAAAGACTTCCGACTTATCTTTTAGAAAATAGCCCATGTCTTTCGGCTAAAATCGTCAATGAATAGAAGAAAATATCTATTTTTACCAAAAGATGGTGGATGGATGGGTCCACACACATCCGTGTGAATAAGTTCTAGAGGTTTCTTTGCTCTACTAGAAGCCTCTAATGGAAAACTGTTTCATAAGTGTTTTCCTAGAAGGCATCCCTCACATATTTGATCCGAATGACATCCCTTTACTTGACAACAATTTTAAGCCTCCAAAATTTAAGTGTCCATATCTCATGTTCCAAAGCCAGGAGTTATCATTGTAGCAAGCTTTCAAGCATCTTGGAATATCATGTTGAATATTCAATAAAAACATTCTATTGTTGGACATTAGCACTTGAGCAATTAATCCTCCATTTTGATTTCTTATAGAAAACTACGATTTATCATGTGAATATCATAGCCTTTCTCTAAGAGTTGTCCAACACTTAGTATATTGGACTTCATATTGGGCACATAGTACACATTAGAGATAAATTAATGCCCTCCATTGTTCAAGCGGATTAGGATCTTACGTTTTTCTTTCACTAGTACTTTGGAAGGATCTCCAAAAGTGACGTTACCGCCTATCGCCTCGTTTAGATCCACGAACTTGCTACTATCTCCACACATATGGTTGCTTGCACCGGGGTCAAGGTACCATAAATTCGATCTTCCATTATTTCCACCTTTGCATGCTGTCAAGGTTTGCTCTTTCTTGCACATAATTGCTTGACTTCCCACACTCCGAAGAATAATGACCAAAAGTTTGACAATTGTAGCATCTTGTTGAGATTTGTCATACCTTTGTTTTCCACTTGCATAACCTCTTCCACGACCTCTTGTTGAGGTAAAACTTTGACGCCTTTCTTCATTGTTGAATGAGATGTAGCCTCCTCTTCTTGCTTGTCCTCCTCGGCCTCGACCATGGGCTAGTCCACGACCTTGTTGACTCCTTTAATGTACCCTTTCACCACTATCTTCTTTGAAAGAGAGTTTATCTTGTAGTTCTTGCTCCAAAGGCTCTTTACTTCTCTTGTTAAACCTCTCTTCGTGGGCTCGTAGTGAACCCATGAGTTCATCAATAGTCATTGATTCTAGATCCTTAGACTCTTCAATGGCTACTACAATGTAGTCAAATTTAGAATCTAATGATCTAAGAATTTTCTCAATGACTCTAATATCACTTATAACTTCTCCATTTTTTTTCAATTGATTGACAACCACCGAGACTCTTGAAAAATAATTGGAAATTGATTCGGAATCATTTTTATACACTAATTCAAACTCACCTCGAAGAGTTTGTAGCCGAACCTTTTTCACTTTGTCAACTCCTTTATGAGAATTCTCCAAGATCTCCCATGCTTTCTTGGCGGTAGTTGCACAAGCAATCTTCTTAAAAACTCCATCATCAATACTTTGTTGAATAATCGAGAGACCCTTTTGATCATTGGTCTTGATTTGCTTTTGTTCCTTTGTGAGTGAGCCCTTGTCTTTAGGCTCCTCATAACCTTGCTCCACAATCTCCCACAGGTCTTGTCCACTTAGGAAGGTCTTCATTTGGATGCTCCATCGATCATAGTTATCCTTTGTGAGGCGAGGAAACGTGATGACATTGTTGGCCATCATCTTGTCGAACCAAACTCTGATACCAATTTGTTGGAAATAAGAGGCTATATATTAGAGAAGAACTTATCTAGGTGAAAAGAATATTGAGAAGAGTGGAGAGAACTTATATTATATTAATGTTGAACTTTTTTGCTTGATTTCAAATGAGGGGAGAACACCTCTATTTATACTATTACAAGGAATGTTCTAAAATCTAACTCCACTAACTAGTATCTAGATAGTTCTTCCCTAGATATTATCATGGACATTTCTAGACTAGAGATTTTACAAGATATTTTTAGACACTTTGACCCTACTACTCTTTACAAGATACTTTTAGATAATAGACTATTTATTGGACCAACATTTGCAAGTCCAATATCAAAAACTAAAGACCAAACCAAGTTTAGTTTTCAACAATGCTAGCTTCATATTTCCCTCCCTCCTTGAAAATTGAGAGGAACTTCTCATCAGAATGTGGTTTGTGATAGTGATCACAGGTGAGTACAGATCTATGTAGTATCCTGGATGACAGTGGTGCCTACCTAATCTAAATCCTACACTTCATCCTTAATGGCCAAAGCAACCTGGTAGGAGGTCTCAAACTTGGGTCATTTCTGACAAAAGACCATTTGGGAATGGTGACTGGTCCGATAAGTATTACTTTCATTGGCCTCTTAGTCATGCTTTGGAGTTTTTGAAAATCAGAAGACGACCATTAGCCAAGGATGACTAACATCACCATAGATGATTTATGGCTTCACACATCGTAATTCATAAGATTGAACCTATCTATTGGTAGAGAAAGCAAAATTAGAGAGCTGATAAATTGATTTTTTGACAGTTTAATTTAATGCACTAATTCATTGGTCGCTTCGGGGGTAAATCTGTTGGAAGATTTGGAACAATTGAATGGGAATTCAATTTAGAAAAGTGTGTGTGTACATATTGTAGTTGGCGTTTTGACAATTTGATGTGGTGGAATTCGAGGATACATGAAGCAGGGGAATGAAACATTGTAGATGCATCTGATTCATTACCAATGAATGAGAATGCAATTTAGCAGAAAGTTTGTTTATATTGTATGTAGTTGGCGCTTGATAATTTGGCATGGTTGGATTGAAGAAGGTTACAGCATGGATAGAGCAGATGGTATATACATCTGATTCCTTACAGATTAATGAAATTTTACTTTAGCAGGCAGTTTGATTCAATTCTTTATAGTTCATGTTTAATGATGAAATACGGAGGAAACTGGTAAAAGTTGGGCTCTGGAGAGGTGATGGGAAGAGGACTGTGATGGTGTTGTTTTTGTAGGAGTTAGGATTGATATAATCTATCTCAAGAATTGCCTAGCTATTCGAATAGCATCAAGTTTTATGTGGTAGAACTCGATCAAATTATGACAAACTATTTACACTTAAGCATCCTCATCAATTGCGTCTTCTCGTTTTCTCTGTTTGTTATACATTTTCCTTATCCAGATTCAAACTACGTGAATAATGTCAAGTTTGATGTGGTAGAACTCGATCAAATTGTGACAAACTATTTAGACACTTAAGCATCCTCATCAATTGCGGCTTCTATGTTTGTTGGGGAAAAAGGAGTTGCAGATGGTTAGGGAATATGCAATAGTGAAGCATAAATGGAGGGATAGATAAGGTGAAACAAAATTGAATGCACATGAGGAATTGAAAGGATGTATCTGATCAAGCCTAGGGAACTCATCTATAGAGTTTGTCATGAAAATTCTGCTGCGTATATTTCACTTTGCGCGTGAAAAATTAGTGTATGTGAGAGATTGCATATCCTTTGTGAACACCTGTAGGAGTTTGACGCTGTATGTGAGACAGAATAATATCGACAAAGTCCTTCCCATTGGCAACAAGCGTAATCTTCATAAAATTGTACTGCACCATCTTTTATAACCTTGATTTGCAGTATAGGGTTGAGACTCGGAGGAAATCGACGGCCACCTCATAAACTTTAAATCCTAAATTCACATGTGCTAAGAAAAAAAGAAGACAAGATGTTTCAAATTGAAGAGATAAAAGCAATAATTAGGACTGGGTGATTTACCGTGGCTTTTCTGAAGGAACGCATCTTCTCGTATAGCATTGTTTTTGCGGGGATTTTTAGTTAGGATATTAGGTTTTTAAGAAGAACGTTATAGTAATTTGACTTTTAAGATTAAAAACATGAGCATTCATGTTTTTAAGATAAAAAATTACATAGTTTTTTAAGTGAAGGATATTTTTGTAATTTTGACTTTAGATTTTTAGAGTTGGTGCTTTTAGAGTGGTATAGATTTGATTTTAGATTTTTAGAGTAGGTGCTTTTAAGGTATTATAGGTAGATAGATTCTTATAGTTGATGTATTTAAGGTAGTATAGATATAGATATAATGATGATATGATAACTTCAAAATTTTAAAGAAGCGGTATTTTTAAACCAAAACTAAAGAAGACTATTTGTGCTCCATATCTAATCGTCAAAGGGTATTTTTGGCCCTTTTCGTTTCTATTGTGAAGACGGGTATTTTTGAACGAAAAATTCAGCCAAGGGATATTTTTGAGCAAAACTTTATTCGGTAGATATTTTTGCTTTATTTCAAATAGTTCGAGGGTTTTTGTGACCCTTTTCCATTATTTTAATTACTTTATATTTACCTTCAATAGGATAAACATGATGATCTTGCAGGCTTAAAAAACTTGAGCATTCTCAAAGAAAATTGGAAGACAATCAACGGATATTATAAGCCAAAAGTAACGAGAACGAATACACAAAATCTGAAATATCAACAAAATTAATCGCATAAAATTAAAAAAGAAAACCATAAAATCTCAATTGTCATAAGGTTCAAATATTGACATTCACACATCATCTCCTTCCACAAAGGAAGGAGACAAACAGCACACTCATCTCCTTCCACAAAGGAAGAAGACAAGCAGAACAATGAGCAGAAAGGTTCTCCAGACAAAAAGCTTCTTCAAATAAAAGGGACAGCCGAAAGAAATGACAAGCACATGGAAGACAAATGGAGGAAATAATGACTCACATGTGAGGGAATAATTCACTTTTAAACATTGTACAAATAGCAAAGTGACAAGTGAATAAGTAGATTATTTCTTTGTTTTTTTTATTTCCACGTAAATACCTATATAAATAGAGGGAGGGTAGATGAGATACATTATTAGAAAATTTCCCAAAGCTTCTCTTTTTCACAATTCTTTTATGGTATCAGAGCGGTGACTCGATTCTAATATTTTCTCATCAATCAACCTTTCTTCTTCAATCATTCTTCACCCACATTCATGGCTAACAGTGGCAGCAACTCTGGAAACACTGGAAACAATGTAGATGTCTCTAGTTCTCAAAATGGTGGAAACACTATTGACATCAATCACCCATATTATCTTCACCCTTCCGACTCCCCCGAAATGAACCTCATTAGTACTATCTTTGACGGGAGGGGTTACCCGGGATGGAGAAGATCAATATTGATTGCCTTGTCTGCCAAGAAAAAGCTTGGATTTATTAATGGATCTTGTGAAATCCCAAATTTGGGTGCTACTGACTATGAGCAATGGGCATGTTGCAATGACATGGTAATCTCTTGGCTACTAAACTCCTTGGTAAAAGATATTGGAGATAGTGTTATCTACTTTAAAATAGCCAAAGAGATCTGGGATAAGCTAGAACACAGATTTGAAAAATCAAATGGGGCTAAATTATACCATCTGCAAAAGAAACTTACAAGATTAGTTCAAGGAAATAGTGATGTAGCTGGTTATTTCACAAAAAATGCACCTGTGAAGGAAAAACTAGTTAGCCAAGTCACTTAAAGATCAGAGACTAATTCTGTTTCTGATGGGCTTGAATGATGCCTTTGCGCAAGCAAGAAGAAATATCTTGATGATGAGTCCTCTGCCAAATATGGATCAGGCTTATTCACTATTGTTACAGGATGAGAATTATAGGGAAGTGTATGTTAATTCTAACTACACTTATGATTCTGTCTCATTCATGGCAACTACACAAGGAAGAAATTACCAATAGAATGGAAACCAAACATTCAGGGGAACAGACATAAATCAGCATAAATACTTTACCAATACACAAAGGAAGGGAAAGGGATCTCAGAAAATCAAACCAAGAAGGGTGAAGTATAATCCTAATGTGAGTTACACATATTTTGGAAAAATAGGATATGTTGAGGGAGATTGCTTCAGAAAGATAGGGTTTCCCGACAATTTTGAGTTTACAAAATCAAAGGGGGATCAAGGAAAGGCAAATGGTGTGATTGTGGCAGAAGAGGTTGAAAACCCAATAATCACTCAAAGGGATGCAAGGAGCAACGATCAACACCTGAACAAAGAAAAATATGATGAATTGGTTCAATAGGTCATAAAGATGCGAAAATGGGACAACGAGGATCATCTAGTGTAGGAATAAATGCAAGTGCAATTGTTGGTACAATTCTAAAATACTCAAGAAAATGCTTTTCAGCTTTTAACTCTAGCACCTGGATCATTGATTCAGGTGCTTCAAAACATATGTATTTTGATGTTAAATCCTTTGTATCCTTAGTTCCACTTCCTGTGCCAATTGGTATCACATTGCCCAATTCATGTAGGATCATTGTCACTCATTCGGGGACTGTTTCTATTCTGCCTAAACTAAACGTCTTCCATGTTCCTTATTTCAAATTTAACTTAATTTATGTTCATAAGCTATGTAATCAGCATCAATGTGATCTTTTTTCACTCCTAATGGTTGCATCTTACAGGACCCTTTAATGAAGAACACTCAAGCTTTTGGTAAAGTAGAAGAAGGTTTATATTTTCTATAGTCAACTCATCTTAAGTCTAAGTCTTTTAACAATCAAAATCTAGTTTCTCTTAAAGAAGGAAGCAAATTCATTTCTAAGTCTAGTTTAGTTTCTTCTCCGGTCTCTGCAAATGTCATTTCCAATATAGATCTTTGGCATCTAAGATTGGGGCATGTACCCTATTAAGCAGTGAAGCATTTTGATCTTATACAGTTTTCATCAAATTCAGAGTATGTTTGTGATACTTGTCCTAAAGCTAGACAAACTAGACTACCTTCTCCCATTAGTCAAATACACTCTAAGAATGTGTTTGATCTTATTCACATTGATACTTGAGGACCATATAAATCTTACAACTCTAATGGATATAGATACTTCCTCACCATAGGCGATGCTATAGTAGGAGTACCTGGACCTTCCTGCTAACTACCAAAAGTAATGCTTTTCCTATTCTCGAGGATTTTTTATCATGGTTAAGAGGCAATTCAATACAAAGGTCAAGTGTATTAGGTCGGAAAATGCCTTAGAATGGAGAAAAAGGACTCAAGAGGTTCTTTTTCTGAAGTCTCAAGGCATCCTACATCAAACCTCTTGTGTAGCAACTCCTAAACAGAATGGGATAGTAGAGAGAAAGCACATGCACCTTTTAGAGATTGCAGAGGGACTTATGTTTCAATCTAATTTACCTATTTCCTATTATGGGGAGTGTATTCTGATAGCCACTCATTTGATAAATAGACTTCCTTCTAGAGTTCTTAAGGCAAAGACCCCTTATGAAGTACTGTTTGGAAGCAAACCAAAGTATGAATCCCTTAGGAATTTTGGATGTTTGTGTTATGCCTCCACTTTATTTCAACACAGGGGTAAATTTGAACCTAGGGCAGTAGCATGTGTATTTTTGGGATATCCTCAAGGATAGAAAAGGTATAAACTGTTAGAAATATCAACCAAAAGAGCTTTTTTCTCGAGGGATGTTACTTTTCATGAGAGACAATTCCCTTTTTCTTCTATTTCACAGAATCCAGCTTCATTCACACCTCTTTTTCCTCCACCTGCACCAAATATTGATCATATTCCTTATTCAGAAGAATTTCCTTCTGTTTCTTCAACCCCATCTTCATCCAGTCCTGTCACTTCTATCATAGATACCATTTCATCTGATGCATCCAGTAACTTACCTTCTCATCCTTTTATTGCTTCTGATCTTCCAATCCAGACTTCCTCCTCTCCTACAATGCCTCCAAGAAAATCTAATAGGATCACTCATAAACCTGAATATCTAAAAGACTACATATGTAACAATGTAGTTTTGACTGATCTTACTAGGGCATATTTCATCCACCCTACATATTCCACTGCATGCTCTTTTTCACCTCTCTCTCTCTCTCTACATAACCAACAAGTTTTTTCTTCTATTTCTGCCATTCAGGAACCTAAGTCTTATGCTCAAGCCTCGGTAAATCCATAATAGAAACATGCTATGCAGGAAGAGCTTGAAGCTCTAAAGTTTAACCACACTTGGGATGTAGTTCCACTTCCACCAAGGAAGAAAGCACTTCCATGCAAATTGGTTTATAAATTAAAGCATAAATTAGATGGATCAATTGAGAGATTTAAGGCAAGATTGGTTATAAGAGGGGACATTCAGGAAGAAGGGTTGACTATACTAAGACATTCTCACCCGTGGTGAAAATGACCACAATAAGATGTATTCTTACCATTGCAATCAAGAAGGGGTGGAATGTTCATCAACTAGGTGTTAGCAATGCTTTTCTATATGGAGATCTACAAGAGGAGGTGTACATGAAGTTTCCTGCAGGAATGCCTTCAAGTGATCCTAAATTGGTCTGCCTTCTTAGAAAATCTATATATGGATTGAAACAAGCCTCTAGAAAATGGTATTCTAAGCTGGCAGGATCCTTAACCTACAAAGGATACACTGGTTCTATGAATATTACTCCTTATTCTATAAAGGGCGTCAGGGACTGATCTTTATCATAGTTGTCTATGTAGATGACGTCTTAATTGCAGGTGATGATCATACAGATATACTTGATATTAGTGAGTTTCTTCACAGTGAATTCAAAGTTAAGGACTTGGGGATGTCCATTATTTCCTAGGATTGGAAATTCTAAGGGAAAGTCAAGGCTTTATTATAAATCAGAGGAAGTTCACCTTAGACCGTTTGCAAGATTTTGATTATTCAGGTGCTAAGGTGTCTTCTCCACTTAATCCTTATTCTGAGCTATGCGCAGATAATGGGCCTTTATTGACTAATCCTACTATTTATAGACATTTAGTTGGGAAATTGAACTATTTAACCCATACTAGGCCTGATTTATGCTTTGTTGTATTAACTTTGAGTCAGTACATGAAGCAGCCTCGGCAATCACATCTATCAGTAGCTATGCGGGTTTTGAGATATCTTAAAAATGATCCAGGGCAAGGGATTCTTCTTTCTTCTAATCCTTCATATGATTTGCTTGCTTTTTGTAATATAGATTGGGCCTCTTCCATTAATTACCGTAGGTCTGTTAGTGGTTATTTCATTACACTTGGAGGAGCACCCCTTTCCTGGAAATCAAAGAAACAGGTATCAGTTTCATTGTCTTCTGCTGAAGCGGAGTACAGATCCATGTGAAGGGTCACAGCTGAACTCACCTGGTTAGTTTGCATTCTTAATGACTTGTCAACTCCTCCAATGCTGCTTGTTCTGGTATATTCTGATAGTAAGGCAGCCATTTCCATTGCCAAGAATCCAGTATTCCACAAAAGAACAGAACATATGGAACTAGATTGTCATTTTGTGCGACAAAAGTTTATCTCTAATCTTATCACCCTCTCCTTTATCCCTTCAAAACAGCAGCTTGTTGATCTGTTCACGAAAGCCTTATCTAGGGATTCTCACACTCATTTGCTGAACAAGTTGGGGGTTATTTCACCACCCTCCAATTTGAGAGGGGATATTGACATTCACGCATCATCTCCTTCCACAAAGGAAGGAGACAAACAGCACACATCATCTCCTTCCACAAAGGGAGGAGACAAAAAGAACAATGAGCAGAAAGGTTCTCCAGACAAAATGCTTCTTCAGACAAAAAGGAAAGCTGGAAGAAATAACAAGCACATGGAAGACAGATGGAGGAAATAATGACTCGCATGTCAGGATTAATTCCCTTTTAAACATTGTACAAATAACAAAGTGACAAGTGGATAAGTAGATTATTTCTTTGTTTTTTTTATTTACATGTAAATACTTGTGCAAATAGAGGGTTGGCAGATGAGATACATTATCAGCGAATTTCCCAAAGCTTCTCTGTTTCACAATTCTTTCATCAAAGTTATCAAATTTAAGAGGCAAAAACCAGGACAGACTAACAAATGTAAAATTTTGATCAGTTCTCACTTGGCCATCATAACCTTGACGAACTCATCATAGTTGATTTGTCCATCACCATCCACATCAGCTTCACGAATCATCTCGTCAACTTCTTCATATGTAAGTGGTTATTCATGACATGGCGCAGATCAGCTACAGAAATGAATCCATTCTGATCCTTGTCAAATACTCTGAAAGCTTCCTTGAGCTCCTCCTCAAAATAAGTGTCTTTCATCTTCCGAGCCATCAAGTTAAGGAACTCGGAGAAGTCTATGGTTTCATTTCCATCAACATCAACTTCATTTTTCATGTCTTGAAGTTCTGCCTCAGTTGGATTTTGTCCCAACGTCACGGTTCCAAGCTCCTAGTCGTGATGCAACCCGCAGCAAAATTTGGCAACAATTACTAAAAATGTATACAGATTGTGTTAAAATATCTTACAATAGTACTGAAATAGGTTTTTTCTTTTTTAATCTTATTCATTCTACTGGAAAAATTCTAGACAAGTACAAAACAACAAGAATAGTCTTTTCAATATGAGGAAAGACCATGTTTTCTTTTCATTGACGTCTGCTTTTTGGACCTGATCTCGCATTCACGGAAAAGACTTTGACTATCTCCTTTTCAGGCTATTTTTCAGTTTTCTCTTAAATATTGATACTTCGATAATTCAAGCTAGGAAGCTTTAAAATTGGATAATTCCAGCTGTATCTGGTCCATTTTTGGCCTGGGTACCTATGCGAATGTTCGAGGAATCATGAAAAGCATCATATGGAGGTAATTTCTATCCCGAAGGGGCTGCCCAACTCTTCATCTTTGGCTTTAATGAAATTTTATTGCATGGCTAGATTTCTTCCATTTTTAATAATCAATTATGACTCATTTTGGGATATAAGCTCTATAATTCATTTAGAACCTTTTTACGGAATCAATTTTAGAATTTCCATCACAGGTCCCACAATTCAGTTTTAGATCCAATTTTGGATCTATCTCCAAAAATGTGACTTTAGTGTCAACAGGAGCGGCTCAAGCATATTAGTGGAGTAAGGCGAAAATCGAATGGAGATTGTAGACTTTAAAAAATAATAATTAATTGATCATATAACCATACTCTAAATATGTCAAACTTATTCTAATAATTCTTTTTTACTGCATATAGAACTTAGTATTTTTTTTCTAAAAAATCTATAACCTATTATTACTAAAATAAAAATTGAGGCCCCTAAAATTGGAGGCCCAAGACGCTAGCCTTTTTTCTAACACTGTCAGGCCACCTCGGAGTGTCAAAATGACCATATTGAAGTGGTGATCAATATCTTAACAACATAAAGGCATGTGCAGGTGGTTCAGGAATAGATAGATATCGTGAAGTGAATTTAGAGCGAGTGTGATCGGCTTTGAAAGTTTACAGAATCATATTTTCTGTTATATTAGAATTACATGTATATATACACTAGAAGAAGCTTTATTTAAGGTAAGAAAATATCCTACAGATCTCTAATGATTCCTACATATATCTCTTATGATACAGCTAACTATATGAGGTAATAAAGTATCTTTACAAGATTTTGTAACACTCCCCCTCAAGCTGGAGCATATATATTTATCATGCCCAGCTTGTTATATAAATAGTTAACTCGAGCTTCATTAAACGCCTTTGTGAACAAGTCAGCTAGTTGCTCTCTTGTCTTCACATAGCTTGTAGAAATCAGGTTTTCTTGATCTTTTCACGAATAAAATGGCAGGCCACCTCAATATGCTTAGTTCTTTCATGATACACTGGATTTGAGACAACATAATTGAAGAGAACCTTATTTATCACGCCAAAGTTGTGCGGGTGTGGGATACTTTAACCCAACTTCGCTTAAGAGGTAATGTACCCATATAATCTCACATGTAGATTGTGCCATAGCTCTATACTCCGATTCTGCACTAGATCGAGATACAACATTTTATTTCTTACTTCTCCATGACACCAAATTTTTACCCACAAAGACACAACAGCCAGTAGTAGACCTTCTGTCAATCTTGGTTCTAGCCCAATTAGCGTCTGCAAAACACTCAATGCGAGCATGTCCATGGTTGCTATATACTATGCCAAGTCCAGGGGCGCTTTTCAAATAACATAATATTTGCTCTAATGTTGCCTAATGTTTGACTGTAAGAGTGGACATGAACTGACCAACAACACTTACTGCATAAGTAATATCTGGACGAATTACTGTGACACAGTTCAATTTCCCAACTAATCTTTTGTATCTCTCTGGATTATCGAAGGGATCACCATCATCTTTTGTTAGTTGCATATTAGGAACCATTGGAGTACTACATTGTTGATTACTGACTTTCCAGTTTCCTTAAGAAGATCAAGGATATACTTTCTTTGAGATAGAAATATTCCCTTCTTGGTCCTACTTACTTCTATTCCTAAGAAGTATTTCAATTGTCCCAAGTCTTTCGTGTGAAATGTTGAATGCAGGAATGATTTAAGAGAAGATATTCATGCATAATCACTCCCACTGATGACAATGTCATCAACATAAATAACAAGAAGAATAATGCCAACTGCTGATTGTTTGTAGAAGACTTAATGATCACATTTGCTCTTTGTAAGCCCAAGTTTCTGAACTACCTCACTAAATTTCCCAAACCAATCACATGGACTCTATTTTAGACCATACAAAGATTTCTTCAAGTGACAGACTTTTCCATTCTCCTCATGTGCAACAAAACCAGGTAGTTGCTCCATATCTACTTCTTCGTAGATATAGCCATGAAGAAATGCATTCTTGATATCTAACTGATGTAATGGCCAATTCTTAGAAGCAGCTAGAGAAATAAATAACCGAACGGAAGAGAGTTTGGCCATCGAAGAAAAAGTATCAGAATAATCTACCCAATAAGTTTTGGCATGTCCTTTAGACACTAGTTTGGCTTTAAGCCTAGAACAAACCATCAGGATTGACTTTGACACTAAAAATCCATTTACATCCCACTGCCTTCTTCCCCTTTGGGAAGTCCACCAAATTCCAAGTTTGATTTCCATCTAGCGCATGTATCTCCTCGAGCATTGCATCATACCACCTAGGGTGACTCAAAGCTTCCGAACTGTTTTGGGTACAAAGATAGAATCTAGAAAGCAATGAAATAATAAGATGCTAGAGAAAAGTGGTCATATGAGACAAAAATAGCAATGTAATATATTGATTTACACTGACGCTTACCTTTGCAAAGAGCAATGGGGAATGTCAAGATTTTCTATTGAAGAGGGATTGACTGGATGAGGATCTGATGACGAAAGAGTTGGTGCAGGACATGTATCATTGGTCATTTGTTGCCTAGAATAAACTTGAACTATTGGTGGCTTTGTTTGAATAGGAGGAACATTAGAAGGCACATTTCCAGTTAGTTGCTCAACATTACCAGGAACTTCTTTATGGTGTTCTATGCTCGGTTGAGTGGTCTTATAAATGAGTCATTCTTTTTCTTCTTCTCGCTTTTGAGTAGGAGAAGTGTCAGGAGAGGAAAAAAATAAAATGTTCTCAGAGAACACCACATCTATTGACACCATATATCTGTTAAGTATTAGAGAGTAGCACTGATAGCCCTTCTGCAAGTGAGAATATCCCAAAAGGACACACTTCAAGGCCTTTGGATCTAGTTTAGTAACATGGGGTCGCACATGACGAACATAACAAGTACTTCCAAAAACCCTTGGCTCCAATGGAAATAATGGCTTATTAAGAAAGAGAACACCATAGGGAATATCACCATTAAGCACTGTGGATAGCATGCGATTAATCAAATAACTAGTTGTAGATACCGCATCCGCCCAAAATTGCTTAGGTACCTTCATTTTGAATAGCAAAGCACGAGCAATCTTAATTTTTCCTCTTAGCCACTCCAATTTGAGAGGATATATCCATATACAAAGATTGATGAAGAATACCATATTGATTCATGTAGTTCTGAAATGATGCTGACAGAATTCTTTAGCATTGTCACTCCTCAGTATACGTATAGAAGCATTAAACTGTGTCTTAATCTCAGCACAAAAGTTGGAGAAATGGGAGAACACTTCAGAACGATTTTTCATAAAGTAAATCCATGTCATTTGAGAAACATCATCCACAAAAGTAACAAAATATCTGAAACCAACTTTAGATACAATAGGACATGGTCCCCAAACATCTGAAAGAACTAATTGGTAAGCAAAATCAGCCCGCTTATTATATTTAGGACTTAATGAGCTTCTATGGTGCTTTGCAAAATGAAAAGACCCACAATCTATTGAAGGTATATTATGAAACGAGAACATAATTTCTTCAAAACTGGTAAAGAAGGATGTCTGAAACGACAATGTGTTTCAAATAATGAAATGATAGTAGAGCAAGCAACCGATGGAGGCGCTCATTCATCAAGAATGTAGAGACCGTCTGATACATATCCTTTACCAGTGATCTACTTCATCACATGATCCGAAAAAGGCAATAATCAAGAAATAAGGAGACAAAACATTATAGTTCTTTGGTAAGCTTACTCGCTGAAATCAGATTAAAGGGAAGGTTAGGTAAGCCTAGCACAGAGGATAAAGTAATAAATGAAGTGGGGTTAATGGTTCCAGATCCCTTAATGGTATAACTAGACCCATCAGCTATGGTAACAGAGGATAGTACTTTATGTGACCGAAATTCAGAGATAATTTTGGGATTACCTGTCATGTCATCTGTGGCACCCGAATCAATAATCCAGTTGCTTGAGGAGGAAATGAGATATTTATTACCTGACTCAGTAAGGGCAGGGGCTAGAATAGTTTCATTCATTGATTTCTGATACTTTGTAAGTCTTGCATACTTATCGACAGAAATTATAACAGTTGAGGATGTACTACAAACAACAGGAACAGTGATAGTCTGACTTTGAATCTGTTGGTTGTGAATCTGTAATTTAGTACAGTTTGGCTTTATGTGACCAGGTTTCTTACAATAGCGACAAGTATTGTCATTGTTCTATCTCCCAGCATCATTGTCTCCTCTTTTGTTAGTATTCTATCTCCCAACATTATTGTTGTTGTTCCACCTTCCTGCATCATTATTATGATTTCATTTCCCTACATCATTCTTGTTCCATCTCCCTGCATCATTATTGTTGTTCCATATCCCTGTATCACTGTTGTTATTCAATCTCCCTCCATTATTCTTTCCTCCTCTTTTTTCAACAAGTACATTGATCTGCTAATTGGATGGAGTACTTTCTGTATGCAACACCCGATTGAAAACATCTTTGAGGTGATCTCAGAACTGTATATAATTTGTGATTTAGCAGTCTCAAACTCAAAGGGAAGTCTAGTTAAAAAAACTCATTATTTGTTCCCTCTGAGCTTGCTGAACCTTGATATGGTAGAGGTACATTCAGTTCCTCATATGTTTTCTTGAACTCCATGAAGTATGTAATGAGTGACTTAGCTTCCTTCTCAGAACGATAGAAATCCTTACAAACTTCATAAATTCGAGATAGATTACCTTTTACAGAATATAAGTACTCCAAATAATCTATTAGCTCTTTCAAAAATTCACAGTGATTAACCAAATCAACTACTTCATTATTAATAGAGTTTATGATTTGCAAGAGTAGTCTTGCATCATCTCTAAGCTAATCTTTTTTATTATCATTAGTTGGAGGATCTTGGATAAGATGGTCATCCTTTTCAACATTACACAAGTAGACCCTGATTTTTCTACTCCAATCTAAATAGTTAGACCTATTTAATTTATAATTTGTAATTTTAGATAATGCTAGAACAATTTCAGTCATAACAGATCTATCCTCAAACATCTTTCTACTATTTAACCAAACAAGTGATCAAGAATGGCAAAGGATCAAAACACTCACAGCAAACCAGTTGAAAAGTGCAATAAATTGACACTAGAACTGAATCTATCACTGATGTACTGATGTCACTGATGCAAAGGGAAAAACAAATTTAGAAGTGAAGAAACTATTATCCCAACACAGATTTAAGACCAGCAGTCAATCTGGAATACTTTTGAATTGATAAAACGATGATGGACAGCAACCCTAGAAGTATTCTGCCGAACCCAAGTAGCTAAAACCTTTTCCGAAGATGATAAGAAAAGTTTCAAAAATTTATGAACCAAGATTGAGCCTAGTGGCTCTGATACCATGAAAGTTTACATAATCATATTTTCAATTATCTCAGAATTACATGTATATATACACTAGAAGAAGCTTTATCTGAGGTAAGAAAATATGTTACAGATCTCTAATGATTCATACGTACCTCTCCTATGATACAACTAACTATATAAGGTAATAAAATATCTTTACAAGATTTTGTAATCAGCTTCAAGGTAGGCAGCGACGTTTAATTCTGACCAAACTCTTCTTAATATTGTTTAGTATAACTTCCATACAAATTTGGGTTGTATTCTCCTGATATTCCCTTTTCTTCCATTCAATTCCAGTTTCATTATTTTTAGGCAAGCCTTAGATTTAACATAGATCCCCTGAGATCTTAGTTTAGGCTTAGCAGCTTACTTCAGGTATGGTTTAGTGCGAGTATCTTTTGGAGAGTTGTGTAGGTGACCTTAGTCTAGAGTTGAGCCTTAGGAGCTTGATATGATTTTATTGCTCTCATAGCTAGGTGTGACCTATGTAGGGCTTGTTTTCAGATAGTATGTCTTGTGTTGAGTTCTTGAGGCCCAAGTGGTTCGTTACAACTGTTTGTTTGATTTAGCTCTGCTTTGCTATTGATTGAGGATTTTGGATTTGGTTTAGGCGACAATTCTAGAGACTTTTTCTCCCACCTACTTGACTTTAGCCATGTGAAACTCCTTAGCCATATATGTAATTGCAGGATGGTGATATCTTATTAAATTATAATTATTCTATGTTGTTGGGCCTGAGGCCTTGTTTGAGGAGTAGCTAAATCCTGAGTTAGTTCTTTTAGCTTCCGTATATAGAGAGGTAGTGGTTTGATTTTCTAGCCTTCTGTGTCTTGTTTGGATATTGGAACGGGATACATTGCATTGATTGCTCATTCATACTGATTTTGTTGTACAATCCCAGTTCATGCATTGACTCATCATTTATGCATAAAGAGAGAAAGAGAGAAAGGTTTTTATACTACTAATGTGAAATTAGTTTTAACGAGAGTCGTACCACCTAGATTACATGATATCTAGACATTGATACTTTTGACGTGTTGAAGAGATGCTTTGTTCTACTTGAGACTGTGGAGGCATTTGGGATGACCTCGATTTTTTATGATTTGATTAGCCATCGAATGGATCTCTTTTCGCATTATTATGACTATTAGTATACCTCTAGTATCATCGATGATGATGATAAGACCTCGTTCGGGCTCAGGCAGTGCATACAAGGTATCTGCACCCCCTATGAACTTTTATGCCATGAGTACCATTATACCAAGTAGAGGTATCGCTAAGAGTCCTACCTTGCTAACTGGGTTGGGGTAGATTTATACACCTTTGAATACTCATGGCATAGAGGTGTTATGCATATCTTGCATTCATATGTCTCGTCGTTGCCAGTATATGGGATGCCTGTTAGGGTTATGTTTGTTGATTGTATCGCCAATAGTATGGAATGCTGGTTGATTATTGTTTGTTCATATATGTACTTGGTTGCGTTGCACGTACTACTAATTAGTGACTTGTTCTTTCTTTGGTCGAATATGTTGCTCTTGTAGGTTGAGTTGGATTAGTTCCTAGGTTGCTAGGTTGTTTATAGGTTCTTGATATTTTTTTGCTACTTGTCCCTTACATCCTATTTTTCTTGCTAGTAGATGGTAGACCTGTTTTTCCCACATACGCTTCTTGCCTCATGTTCTTCGCCTCGTATATCTTAATCATGATTTATTCTATCTATTATCTTATTAGTTTTGTTATACTCGCCTTATTTATTATTTATGCTTGCCTTATCTACGGAGCTCAATCAGCCTATACCTTCTAGGTACTATTTATTTGGTATTCATACAACACTGATGCATCCTATAGATTGTAATGAGAGACCCTGCTATTGATTTTCTATCATGTAGAGTTGTTGTGTATCTGGGATATTGGGATAAGCTCCTAGCATCTGGATTTGCCGATTTTCATCCTATTGTTGTTTAGGCTAGTCTTTGTTTTATATGTAGAGATAACATGTGCTGATATTGTACTTTGTAAAAGCTTTGTACTCTTATTTTGTGCATTACAAGTTTGATTACTGACGGATGTCAGGTCTTGGGATGGGTTCTTATATATTATTTCTTTGATTTGTATTTCTTCTCCTTATTTTGGCAGTTATTACTTCCTATAATATAACAGGTTGTTGCCTATACTTTCAGGCTATGAATTAGACTTACCTACCTGTGGGTTAGAATAGGTGTCATCACAGGCTAAGGGATCGGGTTGTGACACTTGGGCTCTGTCACGACCCAACCCAGGGACCGTGATTAGTGCCGATTGGGCACCCAGACAAACACTAAACTGGATTTCCAACTA
>JAPFFP010000094.1:11031963-11048463 GCA_026153255.1 Solanum medicagineum | reverse complement strand
TTATATATATTTTATATATGTATTTTTATATATATATAATGTCGGGTTGGTTTGACCTCTGGTTGGTTTTTTAAAATCAAAACCAAACCAATCCAAATATTTGCGGTGTTTTTTTGTCAATACCAAACCAAACCAAACCAACCCACTAAGCAGTTTTTTTTTGCGGGTTGACTCGGTTTATCGGTTTGGTGCGATTTACGGTTTGATTCTGTACACCCCTAACTATGACTATGGAAGCAAAAAAAATTGAAAGAGTCTCTCAATGGATTGAGATGACTTTTAATAGCTTTCAATAATTTGAGTAAGCATTGAGAGACTTTAAATAGCCAACATAAAATACAGAATCTGCATAATTTAAATTTAAAAATAACCTAAAATATATCAACAACTCAAACAACTTAACTAAAATTTAAATCAAATTTATCTTAAATTAAATAACTTATTTTGGTAAAAATTATTGTAGTAAATAAAAGCAATTTCAACATATCATGTTGTTCTAGACATTGTTTTATGGTTCTCTGGGATTTAATGCAATCACTGTGAATACAATCTGTAGTCGTTTTAAACGTGTGATACACTACCAAATGCAATCTGTTGTTCTCAACCAAATACATCATCAGGACATATGAACTTGAAAACTACGGACGTTTTAGACTTGTGATACTACCAAATGGACACTTGGAAGTTCAGATAGAAAAGTCTAGGAGGCAACCAAATTTGTAGACGTTTTGGACTACCAAATCTGTAGACGATTTTGACAACCAAATTGGTAAACATTTTAGGGTACCAAGTTGTAAGCATTTCAGACTACCAAATTCTGTAGGTGTTTTAGACTAAATCTGTAAGCGTTATAGACTACCAAATCTGTAGAAGTTTTAGGCTTCCTCTTCCCCCTTTTGTTACTTGTTAGTATGTATCCAACTTCCTCTTGGCTACCTTCAAGGCACGCTTTTCCCTTCCAACTTTAAGAAGCTCATATGGAGCAAATCCTACAACTTCTATGATAAGGCTCCTCACAACTTTTCTGCTTGCTTATCCTTTTTTGTCAAAAGGGCGTGGAGCTAATTTCTTCTTGATCACAACATGGCCTTTGTTTAGCCCAACAAATAGCCTGTATTCGGCAGCTCTGGAGCCATCACCTCTTCAAATTTGGTGAGTCTTAATATTTTCCATCAGTGTACAATCCTTAGTTGGCTAGGACTAATCTTCGAAGCAAATCAGTGCTTTTGTGGTATATCCCCTCGAGGTTTGATAATTTGTGCATCACTTGGATGGTTTTATTGGAATATCATTTATAAAGAAACAAAAATATCTCTATTGATGATTATCACATTTCGATGCATGATTAAAACATTTAACATGACTAGAATGCCTCTAACATGTTTGCTGGCACTTCCCAAAATGTAGAGATGGTCTTCTTTACTCCTTGAATTACAATAATTAACTTAGATATGTGTGTTTATGGTTCGTTTTGTTCTATTTTAGTTTTCGTATGCCCATGTTCTTGTTTGGCAAATAAATAGCAGCATGGCCTCTGATATACTTAGACACGTGTTTTTCTCTCTGGTTCCCCAAAATGAACTTAGAAGCATGCCCTCCGATATACTCCCTTGTTACGTACTTGTAAACTCCTGACTTGTAGTGAGCAAAATTCTGTGAGATAAAAAATTTCAACAAATCCTTATTCTAGGAAAGGAAAAGGTTGACCCTTACATGTTATTGTTTTGTGCTAAGCAATCGACACTGTACCTTAAAAGTATTTTGCTAGTAAGTACCACACAAAATTCATATATTAGGCACATACTTATCCTTATAAAGACTAAATCCAACCTCAACTGGTCCGTTCTTGTGAACTTCTGCCATGACACTGTATGGATCGGAGCTGATATAGTATGCATTGACACCGAAATGCTTGGCCTTATTCTGGAGCAGATTCTCTTTAACACACTCCGTATTGCACTGTGGGGTGGGATATATAGGTTCACAACCAAGGGTGGGAATATCCAATATTATCGAAGCAAGGATTACAATGCAAGAAAGATAATTTTTTCTAGTTTTTTGTACTATCAAAAAGATAAATTTTACTGTATTATCCATTCACTCGTTTTGGACAGGGAAGATCCTTTTTGGCATGTTTATTGTCCAGTTCTCTATTCTTCAGTATGTGTGTGTATTGACATTCACACATCATCTCCTTCCACAAAGGAAGGAGACAAACAACGCACATCATCTCCTTCCACAAAGGAAGGAGACAAATAGAACAATGAGCAGAAAGGTTCTCCAGACAAAAAGCTTCTTCAGACAAAAGGGACAGCTGGAAGAAATAACAAGCACATGGAACACAGATGGAGGAAATAATGACTCACATGTGAGGGAATAATTCTCTTTTAAATATTGTACAAATAACAAAATGACAAGTGGATAAGTAGATTATTTCTTTGTTTTTTTATTTCCATGTAAAGACTTGTACAAATAAAGGGTTGGTCGATGAGATACATCATCAGAAAATTTCCCAAAGCTTCTCTCTTTCACAATTCTTTCATAGAATCAGAGCGGTTACTCGATTCTAATATTTTCTCATCAGTCAACCTTTCTTCTTCAATCATTCTTCACGCACATTCATGGCTAACAATGGCAGCAACTCTGGAACCACAGGAAACAGTGTAGATGTCTCTGGTTCTCAAAACGATGGAAACATTATTGACATCAATCACCCATATTATCTTCACGCTTCAGACTCCCCCGGAATGAACCTCATTAGTACTATCTTTGACGGGAGGGGTTACCCGTGCTGGAGAAGATCAATATTGATTGCCTTATCTGCTAAGAAAAAGCTTGGATGCATTAATGGTCTTGCAAAATCCCAGATCTGGATGCTATTGACTATGAGCAATGGGCATGTTGCAATGACATGGTAATCTCTTGGCTACTAGACTCCTTGGTAAAAGATATTAGAGATAGTGTTATTTACTCCAAAACAGCCAAAGAGATCTGGGATAGCCTAGAACACAGATTTGGAAAATCAAACGGGGCTAAATTATACCATCTGCAAAAGGAACTTACAAGATTAGTTCAAGGAAATAATGATGTAGCTGGTTATTTCACAAAGTTAAAACGATTGTGGGATGAACTAAATTCACTGAATCTGAACGTGTGTTGCACATGTGTATGCACCTGTGAAGAAAAAACTAAGTTAGCCAAGTCACTTGAAGATCAGAGCCTAATTCAGTTTCTGATGGGCTTAAATGATGCCTTTGCCCAAGCAAGAGGAAACATCTTGATGACGAGTCCTCTGCCAAACATAGATCAGGCTTATTCACTATTATTATAGGATGAGAATCATAGGGAAGTGTATGTTAATTCTAACTACACTTTTAATTATGTCTCATTCATGGCAACTACACAAGGAAGAAATTACCAAAAGAATGGAAAACAAATATTCAGGGGAACAGACATAAATCAGCATAAATACTTTACCAATACACAAAGGAATGGAAAGGGATCTCAGAAAATCAAACCAAGAAGGGTGAAGTATAATCCTAATGTGAGTTGCAAATATTGTGGAAAAACAAGAAATGTTGAGAGAGATTGCTTCAGAAAAATAGGGTTTCCTGACGATTTTGAGTTTACAAAATCAAAAGGGGATCAAGGAAAGACAAATGTTGTGATTGTGGCAGAAGAGGTTGTGAACCCAATAATCACTCAAAGGGATGCAAGGAGTAACAATTGCTATCAATACATTAGCAAGGAACAATATGATGAATTGGTTCAACAGGTCATAAAGGATGGGAAAATGGGACAACGAGGATCATCTAGTGGAGGAATAAATGCAAGTGCAATTGCTGGTACAATTCTAAAATACTCAAGAAAATGCTTTTCAGTTTTTAACTCTAGTACCTGGATCATTGATTCAGGTGTTTCAGAACATATGTATTTTAATGTTAAATCCTTTGTATCCTTATTTCCACTTCCTGTGCCAATTGGTATCACATTGACCAATTTATGGAGGATCATTGTCACTCATGCAAGGACTGTTTCTATTCTGCCTAAACTAAATTTGCTGAACGTCCTCCATGTTCCTGATTTCAAATATAACTTAATTTCTGTTCATAAGTTATGTAATCAGTATCAATATGATCTTCTTTTCACTCCTAGCGGTTGAATCTTACAGGACCCTTTAAAGACGAACACTCAAGCTTTGGGTAAAGTAGAAGAAGGTTTATATTTGCTACAGCCAACTCATCTTAAGTCTAAGTCTTTTAACGATCAGAATCTAATTTCTCTTAAAGAAGGAGGATTTTTCCATTCCTAAGTCTAGTTTAGTTTCTTTTTCGGTCTCTGCAAATGTCATTTCCAATATAGATCTTTGACATGTAAGGTTAGGGTATGTACCCTATTCAGTAATGAAGCATTTTGATTTTAGACAGTTTTCTTCAAATTCTAAGTATGTTTGTGATATTTGTCCTAAAGCTAGACAAACTAGATTACCTTTTCCCATTAGCCAAATACACTCTAAGAAAGTGTTTGATATTATTCACATTGATACTTGGGGACCATATAAATCTTGCACTTACAATGGATATAAATACTTCCTCACTATAGTTGATGAATATAGTAGGAGTACGTGGACCTTCCTGCTAAGTACCAAAAGTAATGCTTTTCCTATTCTCAAGGATTTTTTTATCATGGTTGAGAGGCAATTCAATACAAAGGTCAAGTGTATTAGGTCGAACAATGCCTTAGAATTCGAAAAAGGGACTCAATAGGATCTTTTTCTGAAGTCTCAAGGCATCCTACATCAAACCTCTTGTGTAGCAACTCCTTAACAGAATGGGATAGTAGAGAGAAAATACAGGCACCTTTTAGAGATTGCAAGGGGACTTATGTTTCAATCTAATTTACCTATTTCCTATTGAAGGCAGTGTATTATGACAGCCACTCATTTGATTAATAGACTTCCTTCTAGAGTTCTTAAGGCAAAGACCCATTATGAAGTACTGTTTGGAAGCAAACCAAAGTATGAATCCCTTAGGAGTTTTGGATGTCTGTGTTATGCCTTCACTTTATCTCAACATAGGGGTAAATTTGAACCTAGGGCAGTAACTTGTGTATTTCTGGCATATCCTCAAGGATAGAAAGGGTATAAACTGCTAGAAATATCAACCAAAAGAGTTTTGTCTCGAGGGATGTTACTTTTCATGAGAGACAATTCCCTTTTTCTTCTATTTCACAGAATCCAGCTTCATTCACACCTTTGTTTTCTCCACCTGCACCAAATGTTGAACATATTCCTTATTCAGAAGAATTTCCTTTTGTTTCTTCAACCCCATCTTCATCCAGTCCTGTCACTCCTATCATAAATACCATCTCATCTGATGTGTCCAGTAACTCACCTTCTCTTCCTTCTATTGCTTTTGATCTTCCAATCCAGACTTCCTCCTCTCCTACAATGCCTCTAAGAAAATCTAATAGGATCACTCATAAACTTGAATATCTAAAAGACTACATATGTAATAATGTAGTTTTGACTGATCTTACTAGTGCATGTTTCATCCACCCTATCTATCCCACTGACTGCTCTTTTGCCCCTCTCTCTACACAATCAATATGTTTTTGCTTCTATTTCTGCCATTCATAAACCTAAGTCTTATGCTCAAGCCTCGGTACATCCAAAATAAAAACATGCTACGTAGGAAGAGCTTGAAGCTTCAGAGTTTAACCACACTTGGGATGTAGTTCCACTTCCACCAGGGAAGAAAGAACTTCCATACAAATGGGTTTATAAAGTAAATCATAAATCAGATGGATCAATTGAGAGATTCAAGGGAAGATTGGTTGTAAGAGGGGACATTCAGGAAGAAGGGGTTGACTATACTGAGACATTCTCACCCGCGGTAAAAATGACCACAATAAGATGTATTCTCACCGGTGCAATAAAGAAGGGGTGGAATGTTCTTCAACTGGATATTAGCAATGCTTTTCAACATGGAGAGCTACAAGAAGAGGTATACATGAAGTTTCCTGCAGGAATGCCTTCTAGTTATCCTAAATTGGTCTGTCTTCTTAGAAAATCTCTATATATATTGAAACAAGCCTCTAGACAATGGTATTCTAAGCTGGCAGGAGCCTTAACCTACAAAGGATACACTAGTTCTATGAATGATTACTCCTTATTCTATAAAAGGCATCAGGGACTGATTTCTAGCATAGTTGTCTATGTAGATGACATCTTAATTGCAGGTGATGATCATACAGAGATACTTGCTATTAGTGAGTTTCTTTACGGTGAATTCAAAGTTAAGGACTTGCGGAATGTCCATTATTTCCTAGAATTGGAAATTCTAAGGGAAAGTCAAGGCTTTATTATAAATCAAAGGAAGTTCACCTTAGACCTTTTGCAAGATTTTGATTCTTTAGGTGTTAAGGTGTCTTCTCTACTTGATCCTTATTCTAAGCTATGTGCAGATGATGGGCCTTTATTGACTAATCATACTGTTTATAGACATTTGGTTGGGAAATTGAACTATTTAACCTATACTAGGCCTAATTTGTGCTTTGTTGTATTAACTTTGAGTCAGTACATGCAGCAGCCTCGGCAATCACATCTATCAGCAGCTATGCCGTTTTTGAGATATCTTAAAAATGATCCAGGGCAAAGGATTCTTCTTTCTTCTAATCCTTTATATGATTTGCTTGCTTTTTGTGATGTAGACTGGGCCTCGTGCATTGATTCCCGTAGATCCGTTAGTGGTTATTTCATTACACTTGGAGGAGCACCCCTTTCCTGAAAATCAAAGAAGCAGGTATCAGTTTCATTGTCTTCTGCTAAAGCGGAGTACAGATCCATGCAAAGGGTCACAGTTGAACTCACCTAGTTAGTTCGCATTCTTAATGACCTGTCAGCTCCTCTAGTGCTGCCTATTCCTGTATATTCTAATAGTAAGACAGCCATTTCCATTGCCAAGAATCCATTATTCCATGAAAGAACAAAACATGTGGAATTAGATTGTCATTTTGTACGACAAAAGTTCATCTCTAGTCTTATTACCCTCTCCTTTATCCCTTCAAACAACAGCTTGCTGATCTGTTCACGAAAGCCTTATCTAGGGATTCTCACACTCGTTTGCTGAACAAATTGGGGCTTATTTCACCACCCTCCAATTTAAGAGGGGATATTGACATTCACACATCATCTCCTTTCACAAAGGAAGGAGACAAACAACATACATCATCTCCTTCCACAAAGGAAGTAGACAAACAGAACAATGAGTAGAAAGGTTCTCCAGACAAAAAAGCTTCTTTAGACAAAAGGGACAGCTAGAAGAAATAACAAGTACATGGAAGACAGATGGAGGAAATAATGACTCAAATGTGAGGGAATAATTCTCTTTTAAACATTGTACAAATAACAAAGTGACAAGTGGATAAGTAGATTATTTCTTTGTTTTTTGATTTCCATGTAAATACCTGTACAAATAGAGGATTGGGAGATGAGATACATCATAAGAAAATTTCCCAAAGCTTCTCTCTTTCACAATTTTTCAGTGTGTGCAACTGTATGTGTAGACTTAACCCAAATAAAATATTGAAATGCAAATATAGCTTCGTATTAAAATTTCTCTTTATATTATTAGATATCGTGTTAAATCAAATTAAGATGCATAAAATGGGAAGGTAACAATGATAACTTGCTTGTTTCTCCTGAACAATGAGATGTTGCTTGTTTAATTCCCCTGCAACAGAATACATCATCTTGATGGGGAATTTTCTTCCATTTGTACTAGTTTCTGTCAATGAATTTGTGTGTTTTCAATATTGATTTGGATTATTTGTTGCATCTCAAAGCATCCTTAATATATTAATTTTTCTAGTGTTCTTGAAGTTTGTTGATGTTTCTGGATAACCCTTGGTGGATTTTAAGAGTTCTTTTCTGGAGATTGAAGCTAAAAGCGAAGATGTAAGTTCAGAAGATGCACAAGATTATCATTATTATTTTGCTATGAAAGTCATGCACAAACTTGAAATCATAGTCTAGCCTGGTTAGCTAAGCTTTTTTGTTAAGCAAATATTAAAACTAACACCATCGTAAGTTAACCTATTTTTACATTTATATCAGCCTTTTGTATGGAGATTTTCCGTAGCAGTCTTATATTTATTGATAAAATTTATATTTTTGTGCTATGAAGCTCAGGAACCATTGGTGGTCAAGTAGAGACAAAAAATATTGCTAGTCTCTAAAGGTTCATCTAGGACGAGATAGTTTTTCATCTCTAAAATTCAACTAGGATGAGACAACTTCTCGTCCCTGATGGTTCATTTAGGACGAGGTAACACTAGTCGCGGAAGAGTAGTCTAGGACGAGGTGTTGCTCATCACGAAAAAATAATCTAGGATGATATAGTTACATGTCAAGAAAAAGTACTTTAGGACCAAGTAGTTGCTCGTTGCTAAAGGGATTTAATGACTGGCAAATGACTAATTTTCAAAGAAGAAAATCATCTATTTGGGACGAGATGTGTATCTCTAAAAGTATTTTGGTGACCAGCTTTGTTTTCATCTCTAAAAGCTTTTCACAGTTGGCCAAAGGAACTCGTCGCAATTGAACTAGTTAGGTCTACTAGGACAGTATTATGGCGACCAGCCTTTTCCTGCCTCAATAGACCATTTGGGACAAGATTTGGACTTTCTGGGGCCAGATTTCCCTTAGATATTGTTTTTCGTGTAGTGTTATTTAGCTATATCACTCTCTTTATCTTCTTCATTTTAATTTCTTAGCATTCATGATTTAGTATATTTTATTTTCCGTCTAATTCATTTTATTTTAATGTTATTGATGAATTTATTAAGTGAACTCACTTTTGTTTCACTTCATTTTATTTTAAAGTTTTTGATGAATTTATTGAGCGAACTCACTTTTATTCTCCTTTCATTTTATTTTATAGTTCTTGATGAGTTTATTATACTTAAATGTGCAATTTACAGATCCAACATCAACCATTAAGAAGAGCAGGAGGAAAGGTTTAACTTTTTCCATACAAATGCTCTGTTGTTAGTAATTTAGTTTAAGAAAACTTTCTCAATTCAATAATATAATCAGAGCTTTAGCCATTAGTTTGAGTTTTTACTTGAAGCAGTTTACGTTAACATTCGATCACGCCTTAAATTTGTCGAGTTGCTCATATTTATAGTTGTACAGCATGTTCTTGAAATATCAATAATTAGATAATTAATAAGTTGAATAATTGATATCTTAGTAGAAATTCTATAAGAAAAGGTTGTAAAGATTAATTTACTTCCCACAAAATGAAGGAATATTATTTCAATGTCACTCAATGGCAATTCAAGTATAATTATGGTTCCAATGATAACAATAACTGATCGCATAGTATTATCATAAGTCGTATGTGTTCTTTAAAATGTTGTATAACTCATGAAAGACTTATTTTAATTTATTTATATTGCTTTACTTGTATCACAATCATCATTACCGTCAATCACCAAATCAATCGTCTTCACCATTAGCTATCATTTACAATTATCACAACTAATCATTATTGCACGCATTAATCACTATCAATAATTATTACCATTAATCAGTATTATACATTGTTAATTGCCATCAACATTCACAACTATCATTAGCTATTAATACCATTCCACCATTAATTATCAGTTGTCACCACCAACATCCACAGTTAAACATTATTGCCCACTACTATACCATAAGACAATATTCACAACTATAAGCAAAATCATCAATATGGGTATCATGAAATTCATTCAAAAATCATAATCTTTTCAAGTCTTTAAAGATATCATAGCATACAAAGCTTAAGAATCAACCTATATCATAATGTCATTCCTTGATAGAAGTTCATGTATCAATAGACCAATATCCAATAAATTTCCAATATATTTCGAGCATAGGAGTAATAATAGAAAGTATTCATAAGAAATCAATCCCTAAAATCAAGTAATTTAATGAAAATAGTTTTGGGGGCTCGATGGATGGAAGACTCACATACCTTAAACCTTGAAATTAAATGAAGAAGTCTTGAAGGAATTACTTAAGTTGCTTGAACTTCAAAGAAATCTCTTGAGAACCTTGGAATTGATTGAGGAATTTGATGAGGATTTGAGAGGATTTTGAGAGTGTTTGAGTGAGAATTACGTTAAAAATAATGGAATAATTGAAGAATTCCGTCTATAAGGGTGTTGGCTTATGACCCAGTTGCCCCTCACTTGAAGTAGAGAAAATTCGAAGAAATTTACACATGCAGGGACCAAGTCGCGTCGCGCCTTAGTTCTCCCACCGTATATTCTTTTGTGAAGTTCAATTTCCTTGTTTTGACCTGGGAATGAGTTTCAGCCATATTTGTACTATCGCGACGTGAATTGATCGCACATTCCTCTGGTTAAGGCCAAAATCACCCGAAAAATATTTTTTGATACAGATGACCTAAAAATCGAAGTCAACCCTTTTCATACATAATTTTACCTTCTAAAAAAAATTTGAAGTCAAATTTATCAAATAATTCATAAATTTTGATATATTCAAGAAATACACTGTAAGAACACTTCCAAGTTGCATGGGAGATGTCACAAAACACATCGAACTTGTCAGATGGTCCTATAACTAACAGTTGTTTCACCTTAATAACTCCAAGCTTTTCCTTATATTCTCTATAGATATCAATATAAGACAGTAGGTCAACATCATATCCTTTCCATATGTGTATCAACTTTTTACTATAGCCCAATTGAGGTTTCCGCACCCAAATAATTAAAAATTAAGTCCATCTCGCCGTTCATTCTTCAAAAAACAACACCGATAAGCCATAAAAAAAGAAAATAGGAACCACATCAGTATATTCAAACAAAAAATGTATTTAAATGAAATGCCATATAACAAAGGGACCATTTAAGAATAAACGATATCT
The DNA here is from genome assembly GCA_026153255.1 of Solanum medicagineum. Classification (NCBI taxonomy): domain Eukaryota; kingdom Viridiplantae; phylum Streptophyta; class Magnoliopsida; order Solanales; family Solanaceae; genus Solanum; species Solanum medicagineum. The sequence continues at coordinate 11,037,523 of JAPFFP010000094.1, read as the reverse complement.
AACCATCCATTCAAATTTCAATAACACTAAAATACTGGCAAAACAAATCAAGTATGGACCCCATACAACAATAACTAGTAAAAAAGTCATTAATAGCTTTAACAAAGAACATAAAAAGATTCAATGTAGTTGGAGTAAAAATAGATTTAACAGAAACCCTGAAAAACTTCAATATAACTGAAGTATGAAAACATGTATTGCAATGGAATTAATGCAAAAATAAGAAAGCTTTATGCAAAATTTAATGGAGGATTTTGAGAAATGAATATAGTAAAAAGAAGAAGAAGAGAGACCTCACCTTGACAGAAAAAAAAAAGATTCACCGGCACTGTAAAACCCTAGACCATTGAGTTCTAAGGAGGAGAAAAGAATGTAATTTTAATTTTATGGGAGAAAAAGCGGGTCGGATTTGAATTTTGATATTTGGGTGAGTTTGAATTATTAAGAATATATATGATCAATTAGAAAATGTCATGTGACTTTTTAAAGAATCAGATTTGCAGTAACACACTAATACTTTACGCGAGATCTAGTATCCCTCGAATTTGTTTGGCATTTATCCAGTGACATATGTCAAAACTTGAATATGGAAGAATATATTGATTCATGGGATTAATTTTCAAGAGATTAAATCAACTTTTCATGGGAAAATTGAAGTGTGATGGTGAGGATTTTTATATTTTTTTGTAGAATGTATGAGTCATAACAATTTAACTCCTTTGTCTTTTTGACATTTGATCAATTCATATGTACAAATAATTTGCTACTCCAAATAATTTTATGGCTCTCATATAACCACAAAATAAATTTAATGTGAAATTAGCTCCAATATTAGATAATAGTAACTTTCTTAGGCGAAATTTATTTTGAAGGACAGTAATAGTTGAAGTACGTTCAATCACCTATTTAATGAAGATCTAATGAAATTGGATAGGATTGTTGACATTCTTAACCTAAATTATCTAGACAAAGAGTTTTCTAAAAGTAAAATTTACTAGTTACCAGGTAATCAATATACAATAAGACTACAAGTAAAACAAATCAAATGAAAAGGATCTAATTCTTCTCCTATATATAAGGGAAAAAACAAACAAGGCCTTTTAGTTTCAAAAGCATAATAGAATAATCTCTTTTGGTTAAAATAAGATTAGTGTACGTGCGTCGCACGTGTGTTGCATCACGTCAAGCCATTATCACCATAATATATATAAATGGAGAATAATAATTTATTGAAAATAGCAACTTACTTTAAACAAAAATATAGTGTTTTTTGGAAGACTTTTTGACTAAGCCACCAACTTATCAACACCACGTGTAAATTTATGTTGGGTGCAGAAGATAGTAATAGAGAGAGAGGTGAGCAGACCAATGATATTAAGAACGTCAACAACACTAGTCGTATTGCTGATGGAAGTGCATCTTGTTGTTCTAATATCAACAATTATAACTCAGTCGACCATGCTCCCTCTTCCTACTATTGCTCAATATGCCAATGCCCCAAATGATATTCACTTTGCTCATCAAGTATCCCATAGAAATGTGCCCAATTATAACAATCAAGTGTCTCCTCCTGAAGCCCGTTGTTCACAACAAATGCTAGGCCATTGTGACCAATCTGACCCGTACGTTGGGCTATTTCCCTTACCATGGCCTTCCATAAAATAGGTTCTTCATTTTTGGAAGGATTTTTGGCTAAGTAACAACTCATCGACACAATGCACAACATTTAGTGTCCGAAGTGCAATTCGTTAGCAAAAGGATGCAGATCAAAGTCTGCATATGCTAAAGGAGCTGTCGCAGCCAGATATTGGAACTGCTTAAAAAGAATCTCCCTATTGTATAACCTGTATCAGAAGAATGATGAAAACGACTGTGCTTTCTTGCTTTGTTTATTTATGTTTTTTTCAACTCTAATAGTGAATCACTCTACAATAAGATTACAAGTACAACAAATCTGATGAAAAGAATTTAATTCTTCTCCGGTATATAAGGGGAAAAACTTCGCATAAATAAATAAGGCCATTTAATTTCAAAAGCATAGTAAAATAACCTCTTTTGGTTAAAACAAGTCACACGTGCGCATCATATCAAGCCGTTAATCACTATAGAATATATAAAAGGAAAATAATTTATTAAAAATAGCAACTTATTTTAAACAAAAATATAGTGTTTTTTCAACAAATACACAGAAACAGTGAGAATTATGTTGAAGAGATATCCTTGAAATGTCTTTTGAATTTATAGTTATCATTGACCGTTACAAAGGAGTGAAAGGACAAATACATGGAATAGGAACTTAGTTATCCAAAATTATTAAATTTACATGCGTAATTACTGATGATAATACCGAGATTAAAGGTACATCTACCGTGCTTGAGTTTACTCATGATTGATTCATTAAATGATACAATTATGGGTCTTTTTTGTCTTCTTGATAATAATAAATTGAATAATATAACTAAGGATCTTGTTGTTTTCTTGATAATAGGCGTCTGTTTATCCTCTTCATGATAAAAACTTGACAATAAATTGAATACTAATATGATTAGGGGTCTACGTGCATTGGCTTTTTATGTACTTTTTTCCCAAAGACTACAATCACTGGAAAATAAAAAAGAAAATGGCAGGATAATTATACTAATTAATGGTAGTATATTTAACTAATTAAATAGTTTATAACATTTTGATTTAGTATAAGGGCAAAATGGTAATCCAACTTTTAACTTGAGGCTTTCCACTTTTAGTATTAGTATATTAGTATTAGTATTAAATATGACGACATGATGTGATATATGATATGATGATATGATATATCTCGTGTCTCGTACTCCCTGAAATTTCCTTCTCCAAAAGCAAAATATTTATCACTATCAATCTCAATATTTTTTTTATCTAAATACGAAATGGTTATTTTAAGACTAGTTTAGTGTACGTTTTTTGCATGTGTGTATCGTGTTAATTAATAATAAATATATGTAAAATAACATACTATTAAATATATATTTCTTAATAAAAAAATGTTAAATTTTTAAATAAAAAGTGTATTTGAAGATATGTTCCTCTTTAAGTTTACATATGTTTATATTAGTATCACGCCCCAGGAGCGTACCCTAGACGTAACTGGCACTCGGAGACTATTGTTAGCCCCCAAGCGAACCACCTAGTCTCATCACATTCGTTCAATCAGTCGATAAGCGGAAGACATTAAAGAAATGACCTTAACCATCAGTGGGCTACAAGACTCATCAACTATGTCTATCACAAGAAATAAGATTAATGAAAGAACTCAGTTTAAAACGAAGAAAGGGGGAAAAGAACCCCAACATCATCTATCCTCACTCTATGTCTGTGGAGCCTCTATAACTACTGTCTAAGAAGGTACCATGACATGCCATAGCTACCACAACTCAAAAGAAATAATGTAAACATCTGAAAACAAGACAGCATCCTCTGAATGCAGGGGAGGACTCACCACTATCTGGAACTTAGAAACCTTTGAACTTCAACGATTCACCTGTTGAGGTCCTCTGTCTACTGAATCTGCATCATGAAACGATGCAGCGCCAAAGGGCGGCAGTACATGGGATGTATTGTATGTAAAATGGGCTAAAATAAATAGAATAGGTAAGACAACATGAAATGACATCAGCTTATCAGTTACTCAATCGCAACTCGGGATAAGGAATAGGACGCTATCACATCACCATCAATCAAGAGTCATACAATCACATCAACATCAGAGTACTATCAATATGAAACCTATCTAGGAGTTTATCTAACCAACAACCATCACCTATGAGTAAATGATGATACAACGAACGGATGTCGTTGCCACATCCATTCAATACCTTATCAGGGTAAAGGACGAGTCTATCGGTGGATCTATAAGTCTGTCAAGTCCTCTTCTGGGACAAAGAAAACATCCACTTTCACGTTTCAATCCTCTCCTATGTTGGCCACGTATTTAATGAGTGCGAGTGAGACTCACTTTTACCCATTTAAGTTCTCAATACTCCTCCCATGAATCGACATGCTCATAAGTCTATCAACATCAGAAGGTCTGTACAATCAGTCTCTCTCAGACAAAGACAACAACTCATTTTGTCGTCTATCAATTCTAGGAACTAAGGACATTTATTAAAGTTCCAAGTCCAACTCTGAAAGACGTCCGAGGGTCTCCCTCTCAATCAATTCCAACAACATTCTCATCAATACTCACTTTATTTCAAGACCCGGACCACAACGATCAAGCATACTTACATAATCAAGGCTCTAGACATCAACCCCTAGATTCATTCATGTAATCTTTAGCAATTACACATGTATAGTTTATACAATAGTTCGAATAATCAATTAAGCAAGTAACTCAAGAAAATATATGTAGATTAATCGTAGTTTTCAAGATAACATGCAAGAATTTGTTAAACATGACTCATCACTTTCATCTATCAACTTACTACATTCAATGGGGCACATGGGAGAACAATCTCATGTTTTGAGTAGCTTTTACATACCTGAGATGAAGATTGTACTAATCTTCAACAAGAATTTGACCGTCAATCCCTGAACCTTCAAACCCTTTCTTCTTCCTCTATTAGGAATACGTTTTACACTTAGAAAAATAATGGATATTTAAACCCTTCGTACCAATAAAAGGACTTTAAGACATGTTTTAAGACTTAGAATAGGATGAAAAATGACCAAAAGGCCCTCCCTAAATTTAAAAGAAAATTTTCAAGAATTTTGTACTGGTCCACGATGCGCCAGGGGCGCGGACCAGTATATTTTTCTCAAAATTTCCTCCGAACGAAATTTGAACTTCCTATCAAAAAAAATATAAGTGTCACTACGTGCCCTGTCAGCGTCGCGCTAGGGGCGCTGACTGACACTGTTCTTGAATTAATTAGGAAAAATTATTTTTTGACTCGGTTGCTTTAAAATTAGCTCGAGGCCATTTTCGCACTCAATTTTTCGCGTTGATCGCAAATCTGGTCTCGAATTTTCCATTGGAGCTTTGGCAGGTGCATTATGCGCATGATTACATTCTACGGGCATTTCAGTAATTTCATGAGGTGTTACAATTAGAGTCCATCAATTTGAATTCAAATATTTTAGTTTATCTTAACTTCAATTGTTGTAGTTTATCTTTTGAATTATATGTGTGTGTTACACAAATAAATGTGTCAATCACTACACCTCTATTCCCTTTCTATTTCATAATGTTTGTACCTCAATAATCAAAATAAATGTTGAAAAATTATTAATAATATCAATTTACTGATTAAAGAATTAACCTATAAGATAGAAATATTATTTGTAAAATTTTAGCCTAATTGAGAGATAGCCTCTGGCCCTCTATGAACCAATAATAATAATAATAATAATAACAATAACAACAACAACAACAACAACAACAACAACAACAACAACAACAACAATAATAATATGGAAAAAAATTGTCTTCCATCTCTGCATTTTTTATCTTGTCTTTCACTTTATTTTAAAAAGTTCAAAAGTCATTCCATTTTATTCTCTAGTAAATGTAACGACTCGGGTATTA
>JAPFFP010000094.1:11010543-11031863 GCA_026153255.1 Solanum medicagineum | reverse complement strand
GTGAGTTTTATGAAAAAAATTCTCTTTCTTTATTCTTTATGTCTGGAAAGTTCTTTCCTTGCTAAAAGACTGATCCTATATTTTTACTAATATGTCCAGATATTCTTAAGATTTTTTTTAAGCATTAATAAGAATAAGAAAAATTTAAATAAGATTTTTTATTTACCATATACAATAAGATATTAACACCAAATGGTACAATATATATATAAGAGAAGAAGACTACATGAACAAAGCGCTTGAAATTACATAAAGTTTTGGCATCTTTTAGCCAAAACTATTCAATTTATATAATGTATGTATAAAACATTTAGAAGTAAATGACAAATTTAATAATAATCTCTTGAACTTCTTAACAAATTTTGGGTTGTGGGCAATTAAGTGTATTATGCATAAAATGTGTAAAAAAATGGTGATAATTTTTTAGACTTCTTAACATCGTCTATTGGTTGTAGAAATTAAGTATTGAGTCTTTATTAAAATTAATAGTGATTTATTGTTATAGATGGCTCTTTTATGTTTATCTTCTCATTTATTATGTTAATACTAATAGAAAACACAATTTTGACTTTAATAAATAAGAAAATCAGTATCTCTGGAAAAAAATAATTGAACCCAGAAAATGAAAAAGAATTGGTTGTAAAAAATTAAGTATTGAGTCTTTATTAAAATTAATAGTGATTTATTGTTATAGATGGCTCTTTTATGTTTCTCTTCTAATTTATTATGTTAATACTAATAGAAAACACAATTTTGACTTTAATAAATAATTGAACCCAGAAAAATGAAAAAAAAAAACCCTAAAAATTTACAATTAGAATGAAATATTACCTCCAAATCATAGCCAAATATAAAATTTCATCACCAGCTCGAACCTCAAATCACTCTTCTCTAATTATACACCAAATTTTTCTCCCTCTATTTATGAGTTTCTTCTCCTTCAAATTGAACCCTCAATTAAGTGTGATTTTTTGTAACAACTAAAGAAAATTGGGAAGAATGAAAAATAAAAATAAGAAGATCACTTGAAAGATGAAAAATTGACGGAAAAATCTAAGCAAAACATTGAAAATCGGAGGAGGGATCTACAAGGATACGTGTAATACACATGCTTATTTATCAGTATATAAGAGTAATGGATGATGTAGTACAATTCTCAATGCTATTGGTACAACTTTGTAAAGTTGTGTGTACTTCACCGTGTTGGCTTATACATAAGGATAATATATACATACATACATACATTGTATGTATGTATGTATGTATGTATGTGTGTGTGTGTAAAACTTTTCGGAGAGATGATTAGATAGAATAGGTGCAACTTAATACCAAAGGTATGACCGTAAATAAAAAGAAAATAGTGTATTAGGATGGAAGGGTAGTCGGGTAGAATGTTGTTTTATCTTGTAACAATTTAAGGTTTGTCATTGAACTAGTTGCGCCATTATAGTTGTATCAGTCATTACTTTTCGATTATCACGTTATTTTACTATCTTATTGTTATTTTTCTTGTAGTTTCTATGTTATATATATCTTTTGGTCTTCTTTTACTTGGAATTGATGCGTTCAAGTCTAGGGTCTTTTGAAAATAATTCATATATCTTTATAAGATAGTGATAAAATATGTGTACACTTTATCCTTCCATACCATACTTGTGAAATTACACTAAATATGTTATTATTGTATTTATATATATAAGTTTAAAGACCCTTAAACATAATGGAGAACAGTAGCTCAATGGCCAGGGGTAGAACTGTAATCATGTTTGGTTCCTCGTGAACACACTCAATTTTATTATTTTGTACCCTTTCAACTTTACTTTAAAATTGTGTCTAATCAGCTCTTCAAGTCAAATGAAGCTTTAATTTAAAATTTGGGCTTAAGATCTTCAATTAAGGTGAACCTAAAAGTAAATTCAACCTTAAAATCGTGTTTTAATTTCATAAAAAAGTCAATTTTAATAAAGTAAAGTTTAATTTTTAATTTTTTATATTGCACCTACTCATCAAAAAATAAATAAATTACTTACTAGTCAAAGTTTGAACATCCTTTATGAATTTTTTTATTATACCACCACTTAAATAAAAGGTGATTGCGTAATATACAATTCCACGTAAAATATTACTATGCGTCTAAATTAATTCAGACACCACATATATTTATTATATATTATATATAAGTGTGAAGAAGGAGATAACTATTGGATAACATGTCTTAGTTCAGTTATTTGCTTAAGTAAACATCTGTCAATTGACGTGTCTTGATTTTATATTATTTCTATTACTTTCTTCAACTACTTCAACTATGATCTTACAATACTACCCTGATAAAGTACTTTTTAGTTGCTTCAGTTATAATTTTACTATATCACCCTAATCAATTATTTTAAGTCATTTGAATATTAGAATTATGAAAAATTAGGTCTTCCTTAAGCATGTAGTTATCGGTTGACGTGTTTGCTTCACCTACTTGATTTATATTGTTTCTATTAATTATTTTTCGCTTATGATTTTACAATATTACATTTGATAAATCATTATTTAAGTCATGTAAATATTAGAATTATGATAAAACAAATACAAAATGATAAAATTGAATCTTTCTTTTTAAACTAGACAAATCAAAATGAAATAACTATTTTTAATATTTTTCAATTATTATATTTGTGTCAAAAAGAAGTGCTTTTAAAATAATATAATATAAATAAACAACAAAAATCATGTATATTACTTGAGATGAGGTTAAAAGTACTATAAATCACAATAATTACCAATTTACAAATTTAAAAGTTTTATAAAAAAGTTAAATGGTGCTTGAGATTTTATCAACGCCACATAAATTAGGACAGAGAGAGAACACACAACAATTTTAAAAAATTAAAAAATAAATAAAATTTTGTTTGACTATCAAGAATTTATGTACGCTACATGAATTGGAACAAAATAAGTAATATATATTATTTAAAAATAACATAAAACATATTATAGATCGCAATAATTCACAACTTATATATATATAATGTCAACTAGTGTCACATAAATCGAGATCATTTTTTTTAAAAAAATAATTTAGTTGACTCTCGAAATTCGACAAGGAATTCTAATCATAAGAATTAACAACTAAAAGTATTTGAAAATCATAAAACAAATTTGGTTGACTCTCTAATTTCATGTGTCACTTATTTTGGAACAAAAACATAACTTATAGTATTATTTAAAAATGACGTGAAAATATTATAAATCTTAATAAATTAACTGTTGGAATTATTTAGAATCAAATAATAAAGTTGGTTGCGTAAATTGAAATAGAAGAAGTATCATATGTTATTTAAAAATAACGTATAAAATAAAATGAATTAATAATTTAAAATATTTTATACCGTAGTAAAGTATGTGTTGGTATTGGTTTTGATGGAACCGCGTGGGAACAATTAATTTCGTCTGGACGTTGCCCTACCCTATTTCTCTCTCGCGCGTCTCCCAGATGGCCAGGAATGAATGTTGGGCCATTTTCAAAATCCCAGACAACTGAAAGTTAAAGAAGCCCTCTCTCTCTTCCACTGATTCTCTTTTGCTTATATGCCAAAGCAAGAAATATGGATATTTTAGCACTTGATGATATAATCAGTCGCTTGCTTGAAGTTCGTGGAAGACCTGGAAAACAAGTACAACTTTCTGAGGCTGAAATCAGGCAGCTCTGTCTAAAGTCTAAAGAAATTTTCTTGCAGCAGCCAAATCTTCTTGAGCTCGACGCACCCATCAAGATCTGCGGTACTGATTTTTAACTTTGTTACTATTTTCATCTCGATTTGACTAGGATTCGGCTTCTTGAACTGGGTTTTCTTGATGCTAAAGTTTTATGTCATATTTTGTTATACTTGATTCATGTTTACTACTGATTAGGGTTACCTATTCTGTTACTTTAATTTGCTGCTTGTATGATTGGATGTTTAATTTTCCCGCCCCCCAAATTGTAAGGGTTTGATGATTTTGCTTATAATTAGTCTGAAGGCTGTTATCTTCATGGAGTAGAGTAAGTAGGAATTGATTTGCTTTAGAGATATCTTCTACACCCGAAGCCCTACTAGTATTTGATAGTTGAGCTCTCAAGTCTAGTGCTTTGGGTGATAATATTAGGATTATTAGTATATTTCTACTGGGACAGTTTGTAGTGTGTTGCTAGTTAACAATGCCCGGCATATCTTTTATAACATTTGGTGATGATCTCATCCATGGTTCTATTCTCTTTTCCTCTATATCAACCTATGCCGGTGTAATGGTCTCTCATTCATGTTATGTCGGGTCCAGGGGACGAGATGTGACTTGGGAAGGGGATTACTGTGAATTACTTGCCTTACTATCTCCCTCTTCGAATTACTCACAATATCAATGTTATTACGCGAATTTCTTCTGAGATAAATATTGTTGGGTGATTTTTTTTCTGTGATAGATGAATAGTATTGGGTCAATTCTAAGCAGATTTTCTTTACCATGTCCTATCCTCCATTATGTGATTTAACACCTTATTGATGAACATATCAGTTTCTGGAATATATCTTCAACATAAAATGTTAGTGTATGGATTCTATAATGATAATATGAAGCTGATAGATGAAGTCCGTGAAGGCAATGCTAGAGTGTCAAGTCATCTGGGATTCATGATCAGTTAATCTTTGCTTTAAAACTGAGACATTAAGGTGATTACCTATAATTTCTGTACTTGCGAGCTCCTCCTTCATGTGAACGTCATCACCATATCATTTTGTAGGAACTAACTTTAGAAAAGAGTTGGGGAGAGAGAGAGAGATTAATGTGTGGCCATGAAATGAATGAAGCTATATAGTTATGTTTTCAGTTCCTGGTGCTTGCTGCTATAGCAAGTTTTTGGTACCCAATACAAGAAAATAGCAGTTATCCATGATTCCAGTTAGTTTTTATCTTTAGGCCATCTAGAAGGAAAGGAGTATCTGTAACTTTTGAAATAGATAGCAGTGGGAAAGCTGCTGGTCGTTCAGGTACTAAATCTCTAAATCCAACATCTCGCACCTCTTAACAGGAACATTTCTCTGCACTTGCCCAAACTATCGTTATCTCACTTCTCTCATTTTGTCTGCCAGAGAAGCCACCCCTAACTTCTCCCGAATAATCTCATTCCTAATTTTGTCACCCTTGGTATGTTCACACATCCATCTCAATATTCTCATCTCCACAACTTGCATCTTTTGAACATGTGAATTTTGCCTGGCCAACACTCCACCCCATATAGCAAAGACGGTCTAACCACCATCCTACACAACTTGTGGTATCTTCTTATCACACAATACTCCAGAGGGCAGCCTCCGTTTCATCCATGCTGTCCCAATACTATGCGCGACATCATCATTGATATCACCACTACTCTGGATTATGGATCTGAGATTTTTAAAGCTTTCTCATGGCAAGCCTCACTTCAATGTCCACTTCATCCCTCGCAACATTGAAAATGCACTTCAGATATTCTGTTTTGATCCCGCTCAATTTGAACAATTTGGATTCCCTGGGAAACCACCTCTCTACTTCTATGAGGTAGTGGTAAGGTCTGCGTACATTCTACCCTCCCCAGACCCCACTTGTGGGATTCCACTGGCTATGTTGTTGTTGTTGTTGTTGTTGTTGTTGTTGTTGGATTCAAAAGTATGTCTCCAAACCTCCAACGTATTATTAATTTTATCTCGAATCTCATCAATCAGTACTATGTCATCCGGCAGTAGCATACACCATGGAACCTTCTCTTGGATAGACCATATCAACTCATCCATCACTAAGGCAAAAAGAAAAGGGCTCACCATAGATCCTTGATGAAGTCCTATCTCGGCAGAAAAATACTCTTGAGTCTCCTTCTATCGTCCTTACCCGAGTTTTGGCTCCATCATACATATCCGTTATCACTCCTAATATACACCATTAGAACATCTTTCCCCTTTAGACACCTCCGCAGGACATCCCTCGGAATATTTTCATAGGCCTTCTCAAGATCAATGAATACCATATGAAGGTCCCTCTTTCTTTCCTTATATTTTCCCACTAGTCTCCGAAGAAGATGAATTGCTTCATTTCAAGAACAAGAAAGCTTTTAAGAATAATATAAATTAAAAAAATATGAACAAGAAAGGTCATTTCAACTTTAATCACAATGCTGCAGTGTTTTCAAGGGTACCTCTTGAGGGGGAGCGGGTTTGGAACAATGAGCTTATGCTCTAGGAGGAATCTTCTGAAGTGCCCTCTTTCTGCAGCATTCACTTCATGACATTTTAAGAAGAGACGTAAATGGTATCTGTGAATTTGTAAAAATCGTGGTTGAAGAATGCATTGAGTCTAAGCTGTAAATGGTATCATGAATTTGGAAAAATATGATTTATTTACACTTTCAGTTAGTTGGGTGAACTCATTGAGTCTAAGCTGTTTTGGTGGGAAATGATGTATGCTCAAGTATTCATTATGTCAGTAGCACCTTAATCCATGACGTGAATATTCTCTGGAAATGTGAACATACTTGGAGCAACTATAGAAGGACCAACCACTGCTTTGGGAGACACCTGTGTTTTTTAACCCCTTCAAGTAGCTCATAAAACTGAATGAGCTGGTAACAATTCACACCAAGAGGTAAGAGCATCATGAAAGACACTGAAATAAAAAATTTTCTTGGTAGCTGTTTTTCCACTTTGCATTAGAATCTAATTTTTTTTGGGCTCCAACCAATAATGCTTCCGTACTGAATACTGATAAGTGATAACTTGTATCATCTATTTAATAGACAATGGTTCCATTTCTAATAAAAAAAAATTCTTGGTAGCTGTTTTTCCACTTTACATTAGAATCTAATTTTTTTTGGCTCCAACCAATAACTCTTCCGTACTGAATACTGATAAGTGCTAACTTGTATCTATTTCATAGACAATAGTTCCATTTCTATAAAATAAAACTTTTCTGCTGCAGAGATGGGTGTGAATATTAGCAAAATATTTTATTTTATAGATATAGAAAGAGTGCCCGATAATTGGATCTGTTTTAATTGCATTTAGATCTGTGAGATTCACCTGAAGTGATCTAGCTTTGATTTTCTTTTGAGTAATTGGACCTATTGGGAATAATTTAGCAGATATTGTCAATCAATCTCTACTATCACCAACATACCAGTAATGACACCATCCAGTTAGATCAATCTGTTGTGAGGTTATTGTTATTTTCTGACTGAAAGAACTTTGCTCAAAGAGCTTAGACTGCTGTTGGATGTTGTGCCCTGGTATTTCAAGTTATTCATGCATCCTGACCGCTATTTCACTCCCCTTGTGCATTTTATTTGCTAATATTGTTATTCATAGATTCCTATATTGAGCTCCTCTTGCTAATGTTATTTGCTGCATCAATCTTTCTTACAGGCCAGCGTTTTCTTCTCCTAACCCATTCCCCCTAAAAAAGGGATTTTTTTTTTTTGTGTGTGTGTGTGGGGGGGGGGGTCCTGTTCAATACTTGTGTTTAGCTAATTTTTATTTTTCAATACGTGTTCAGGGGATATTCATGGCCAGTATTCAGATCTACTGAGGCTGTTTGAATATGGTGGATTACCTCCAAAATCGAATTACCTATTCTTGGGTGATTATGTTGATCGGGGGAAGCAAAGCCTGGAAACCATATGTCTTCTTCTTGCATATAAAATAAAGTATCCTGAAAACTTTTTCCTTCTGAGGGGAAACCATGAATGTGCTTCTGTGAATCGTATATATGGATTCTATGATGAGTGCAAACGAAGGTTCAATGTTCGATTGTGGAAAGTATTCACAGACTCTTTTAACTGCCTCCCTGTGGCAGCTCTGATTGATGAGAAGATTTTGTGTATGCATGGTGGTCTGTCTCCTGATCTTAATCATTTGGATCAGATAAGGAACCTTCAACGACCAACTGATGTTCCAGAAAGTGGGTTGCTCTGTGATCTTCTCTGGTCAGATCCTAGTAAAGATGTTAAAGGGTGGGGAATGAATGACCGGGGAGTTTCTTACACCTTTGGCCCTGATAAGGTCACGGAGTTTCTCCAGAAGCATGATCTTGATCTTATTTGTCGTGCCCACCAGGTTTGAACTAGATATTACTTATAATTATTTTTGAACTTTGTTTCTTTAATCTTACTGGGTATGTGGATTACTGCAGGTTGTGGAAGATGGATATGAGTTTTTTGCCGATAGACAACTTGTCACAATTTTTTCAGCCCCTAATTATTGTGGCGAGTTTGACAATGCTGGTGCTATGATGAGTGTGGATGAGACTCTGATGTGTTCTTTTCAGATACTAAAGCCTGCAGAGAAGAAGCCAAAGTTTGGATTTGGGAGCACTACTACGGCTAAAAATGCAACTCCAGCAAAACCGAAGGTAAACCTATATGCAAGAAGCAACTTCACTTGTCGATCCAAGTGGTATACAGGTTTTATTTAACAATTACTTAAACAACCTACCATTTATTGCAAGTGTGGAGTTCAAAGGGATAGCATTTTTAGTTATAGATAACCTTTGGCGAACCCCTTTTCTCTCAGTTCTTTCTGTAGTCCTTCCTTTAGGAAGAAATAAAATTAGCGATCAGAATATCATTAGTCAAAACTATAAAATATCATAAGACAACTATCCTTCCATAGTCTATCATTAGGAAGAAACAAAAATAGAGGTTAAAATCTCATTTGACAAAACTATCACAATCCTTTCGAACTAATTCCAATAATGTGTTAGTTTCTTTACTAGGTGAAATTTCGGAGGTGAACTTAAAGCCTACTTCTGCCTGTTTTGACTATCTGATACAACAACGATCAAAAAGTAAAAGGTGTCTGTTATTATTCACCAAAATCAAGTTATGATCAGCATTCAAGAGAATGTCAGCAGTTGGATCTAGGAACTGTCTAATTCATTGACCTATAAAACCAAGTAATGTCCCCTGAAGTTCCTTCTACAAAAGACTTCCTTTATCTTCTGTGTCCCTGCTTCCTTATTGTTGGGTATGAGTTGCTGCTTTCTTTATCACATTTAGTGAATGCTGTAGGCATCAAAGATCATGGTGTAGGCTATTTTGGAATATAATCAGTATATTCAGTTTTTCTTAGTTCTCATTGCATGTCTTATGATCTTAAGATGTGTACTCCGTCAAGGCTGGGAACGGGTTACCTACTCTTAACGGACAATCAAATTATATAGATGTTGCTTCTAGTTAGTTGTGCATTTGCTTGTAATATTGAAGTATTTATCATAGTTGAGTAAGTGTAATGGTTATTATTTTCTTTTAGATGATTCATTGTGATTCTTGGCTATGTTTTGCTTCTTTTAACTGTACTTGTGGACTTTTTCCTTGTACACATCGATGGTCACTTAGTGTCACAGGTGTAGTTTTCCTTGGTAGTGCCACTTTAACCCTGATAACTGAATTCCATTACAGTCATTTCTTGGTAAAATTGGATGAGATGAACCAAATTCAGTATGGATGTCAACTACCTCTCTTAGCTCCACTATATGCAGATGGAGGCTTGGGTTTGGAAGCACTGCGGAAGAGAAGAAGATACCTTCCCAAGATTCAAATCGGGAAATCTGTAATAATTTTGATTTTTCATGTGTAATATAAATCCATCCAGTGAAGCAAGCTCTATGATTCACCTGCAAATAGATTTTCTAACCCTTTTGGTCTTCTATTGAGAGAACCTTTTTTGGTGCAGTTTGATACCTTTTTCTGGTGCAGTTTAATATAAATCCATCCAGTGAAGCAAATGCAGTTTGAATGTTGACAGTCCATCTCTGTTTCTTATGTTCGTCTACCAGTGTGCGCAATGGTCTTTTTTTCAACTTTAATTATGCACATATCCTGTTGTTTGAAGGTTAGACGTGAGAAAGATGTGTATTTTTTGTGTCGTTTTTCATTTTAATCTACTTCTAAAAAGGTTATAGTTTGAGTTTTTCCTTTCTCTGCATTTAGTATAATCAGACTCCTTTTGTATTTAAGGTCTGCTATTATTATTATATTGAGTGCTACTGCAAAAGAAACACTACAACATAATCGTGAGAGTAGGGAGGGAAGAGAGAGATCAGGAAAATGTAATTACAAAATGTGTACGGTAAACGGATAGCAAGTTTTTGTTGAACCAGATAAAATTCCCAAGCTTTTTTCTTTCACAAATTTTGGTCAGGATGTAATGGGTATACGTTACACGTTGATTATTTTCGTTATACATTAGGATGTATAGATTACAAGTAAGGGTGTCAAAATGACCACAAATATAAATAACTTGTGCAACTCGCCAAACTTTTGTGGGTTGGGTTTAAGATATTTTTAATAGGGTTCAATTTTAATCCATTCAAGCCTTGACCTATATCAAAAAAAATTCTCAATTGAGTCCAATTTAATCTCGAATGTCAATCCGTTCTTAGGCTCTTTACTTGCATTGATATACTGTATATTTCTATCTATTTTATATTTTCTATCATTTATCTATCAATTTGTAACTTTTATTTTTGTTTTTTGAGGTGGAAGTCAAATTGTGGTCGATAAAAAATAAATAATAATATGTTAGAATTATTGAGATTGGGCGGGTCCTGAATTTTAGCTCATTTGTGTCCAACCGTTTGAGTTCAAAGTAAATTTGTGCAGGTTATAACCTAATCCAATTTTTTACACTCACAAATTTCAACTTTTTTCAAATAATATTCGTAATAATTATTTTCGGAGGACTAGCCAAAGTTTCTTTGTTTGCATAATGTAACAACACTGTAGTCTGTACGAAATGAAAGGAAGCATTGGTCCATCAATTAATGTTGTTGCACATGTAAATGTCTACTTTGAGTATCAAACAATATTGTCTTTGCTCAGCCCAAGTTTGTCAATATCTACTTTTTATGTGTGATTGTCCTTGCTTTTGTACCTCACTTTGTCCTTCAACCTAAATTGTCTTCTATTTTTAGTTACGCCTAAACCATTTGCTTACACCAAAAGGCACTCAAAACAACTCTCTCCAAATGTAAATATCCAATAAAAACAAAATTTCTGGTGGATGACACTTTTTAGTTTCTAGACTTCTTGAAATGGTTATGAAGAGATTTGATGTCTATATTAGTAGAGTAACTGATCATTTGCTTATGGTTGTGTTGCATATCACATACTCTTGCCAAATTTCTGGCCTATATAATTCAATAAATATTTAAGTATTATCATTGGCTATTCCATATTTTCTTCTCAAATTATTTTGATTCCTTATTTGAATCTATAAAATACGTTGCAGTCGCTAAGGGAAATTCTAATTTGTTATGGTTGAATCTATACATATATGACCTTTACAAATAAATAATTTATCAAAATTACTTTTGTAGAGGTAGTGGTAAGGTCTGCGTACGTTCTACCCTCCCTAGACCTAAGTTCCACTGGATATGTTGTTGTTCTTGTTTATTTTTAAATTTAATTTTTGATCACGTGCAAAGCGCGTCCAACAAGACGAGAATATGTGCATGTGTGTGAATATAGAGAGAGAGGGTAATATTTTAGATTTTTAGCGTGTAGCATATTTGATATATTTGCCTTTATGTGTGTAGTGAGTAATAATGATTGTTAGTTCTACATTAATTGCATGACAAGAATTATTAATTTCTTAATAGATGATTATTATGGTCATAATTTATGTGATATTGTTGAAAGTTCCACACTAGATGAAAACGAGATGGATA
Organism: Solanum medicagineum; assembly: GCA_026153255.1. Lineage (NCBI taxonomy): Eukaryota > Viridiplantae > Streptophyta > Magnoliopsida > Solanales > Solanaceae > Solanum > Solanum medicagineum. The sequence continues at coordinate 11,020,142 of JAPFFP010000094.1, read as the reverse complement.
ATTTTGAACAATCCTTTTGTCATTAGGTAGCTTTTGAGGGTTCAATTATGTCCAAAATAAATTTCTTTATCATGCTATCGAATGGTCCATGTTTGGGTGATCTCCTAGTGAAATATCATTTCTATTTGTATATATAATTTTCATTACTTTCAACAATTCATATTCATTTAATCCTTAATCCAAGATCTTGAATCAATTTTTTTTTTAATTATATATAAGAAGCATTCTCTTTTAGTGAATTATACTAGACGAACTTGAATTAGGTGTACTTGGTGTTACATATTTGTCGCTATTGAGTAAACTATTGGTTGATGTCACTTTAGGTTTATGGGAAACCAAATCACATATCACTAGCAAAAGCAATTATGTTCCCCAATAGCATTCAAAACCCTCCTTTTGCTAACCGTTGAGAGCAATCAAAGGCTAATGGACTGAGATTTTGGCTTTATAATTTCTCAAAAGATTCAGATAAGAGACAAAGCAGGCCTAAGACCCTACTTCAAGAAGAAGACGAGTGCAACCAAAAAATTTTATTATGGCTGATGCATAACCAATTAAAGTTGTGTGAGACTCCATTAATATTTGGATAAGTTACGGAATTAGACAAATATATGATATGTTTTTTTATTATACTATTATAGTTTCAAAAAATCACAATTTATAGCTGTAGTTAAGATTTTGTTGCTACTTTCTCTCTCATTTCTTCCTCTCTCATCTCTCTCCTCTTTCTCTACAATCTCTTGCCAGATATACAAATACATATGTATATTAGTTGCATATTTACAATTAGTTAACAGATATACGTATTCAATTCGAGAGATATACATATACAATTCGTCTCTCTCCTCTCTCGCTCGACTCTCTCCTCCCTCTTTTGATCTCGCTTGCCTCTCTCCTTCTTCTCCCAATCTCGCTTGCCAGATATATAAATACATATATATATATATATCTATTATACATATACAATTATTTGACAGATATACACATATAATTTGACACATTTATGTACATAATTCGCCACATATGCGTATACAATTCATGTCTCCACTCTCTACCCTCTCTCACTTGCCTCTCTCCTCCCTCTCTTGATCTCGCGTCACCTTTCTCCTATAATATGTAGCTACAAATCATAATTTTAGCAAACTATAACTTTTTTTAATCTTATTATGTATCAAGTGTTTGCTATTTTTGAAAAATTCTCTTAATATTTTGACACTTGAATTGTAGGTTCATTTGTGTACTTAGGAAATGAAATAAAGTTTAAAATGGCCTCAAATAAAATTCAAGTGGATTGTGGCGTCCATGAATGTAATGTGGATTTTATATTTCTTTTTCTTCAATTCAAAACATTTTATTCTTCTTTTTGCTTCTAAATCTAAAATTTTATCAAAATCAAATTATCTTTTAGCTATGTAAATCAAAATGAAATTGTTTTGAGGGTTTGTTGTTTAATTTTGATTGACATTTTTACTGATGTTAAAGAACAAGATTGATATTTGATGCTTAAAAAAAATAAAAACTTTGATGAAAATATTAGGTGAATCTTAGAGGTGTGCAAAAATTGATTCTTGATAAATCAAATTAGAAAAAAAGTTATTTATTTATTTGTATTCGGTTATTGAATTAATGAATTTTAAAAAAATTTATTGGGTGATCATTTCGATTTTATATTTTGTGATTTTTGTTAATGGTTAAATCGATAATCGAATAACATTATATGAAAGTTATTATCTTACTCCTTATCATATAATTATGATTTTAAAGTAGCACAATTTCAAAATGTTAAAGTCATTGTTATATGATAAGAAGTAAATAATAATTTTTATATAATTCTATTAGGTTATCGGTTTAACCATTAACAAAAATCATAAAATAAGAAACCATAGCTTGCATAATAAATTTTATCTGAAAAACATTTAAAATTGTTAAGCCAATACATATAAATAAATAGTAGTTGTTATTCAATTTATCGATAAAATAATAATTCTAATATAATCTTGTTGAGTTATTGATTTAATCATTAACAAAATCGAATCGATAACGTTATTAATTATTTTTAAAAATCATTTAAAAATTATCAACGCAATAACTCAAAATTAATAAATCAGTAGTATTTTTTTAGTTTTGATTTTTCAATTAAATTGATTTCTGCACACTCCCAGAATCCACCCAATATTTTCACCAAGTTTTTGATGTTTTTCCAGCATTAAATATCAATTTTTTTCTTTAACATTAGTAGAAATGTCAACCAAACTTAAACATCAAATCTTTAAAATAATTTCATTTGGTGATTTGCACGACTAAAATATAGTTTAGTTTTGATAGTATTTTAAATTTACAAAGAAAAAAAAATTCAGAATGAACATTAAATTTGCGAACCCCACAATCCAATTTTGCCATTTTATTTCATTTTCGATCCAAGTGTCAAAATATTAATGGAGTGTTACACAACTTTTATTATTTGGGATCATTTTATTTTTATTTTTAACTTTATTTTATTTTCTAAGTACACAAATGAGCCTAGAATCCAAGGGTCAAAATATTAATTGAGCCTCACACAGATTTGGTTGGTTGTGCCTCTACCATGATAAAAAATTTCATATAACTATTTAATCGTATGATAATTTAAAGAAATTATGCGATCATGTAATACTTTCACAAATCTTCTCTCCCTCTTCTCCCTCCCAATCTATCTTTCTTCCCCTCTCTCTCTATTTTTAGATCCCCCCCCCCCCTCCCCCAAGAACCTTTTGATCAATAGATCAAAATTGGGGAGGAAAGAGGAATGTTATTACGAATATACGAATAAGATGAAGTTGACTGAATTCATTATTAAGAGAAAATTGAAGGTGTGATATATAAATACATACAAGATGAAATTAATATTGGATAATATTGGATGAAATTGATACTTGATACATCAAATTGATACTGAGTACTATGAATGAAATTGATACTATATACAAATAAATTAGATATATACCAATGCATATTTGATACTGAATATATAAATACATGAAATTGTGAAACAACGTGACACTAAAAAAAAACACGAATATAAAGAGGGAGAGAGACGGAAAAGTGGAGAAAGAAAAAAGAGAGACTCGCGGGACAAGGAGGAGAGAAAGTATCGTGAAGATGTTTCTCAGACACAACTCTTTAACGAGCAAGAGACATGATATCATGATTAAAATAGGAGGGAGAGAGAGAAGGAGAAAGAGAGGGAAAGCCAGGATCTGTAATTATTGAAAATATTATTTTATGACATAATTTCAATATATACTGTTGTGGTTTGTGAAATTTTCTCAATTTCTTTGAATGAATAGTTGTCACAATCTGACATTACAGGTCATGATGGCGCCTACATTACTCCCAATAGGCAAACCTAATCCTGGCTCAGAACAACTATATATTAACAGGCACAACAAAAATAATTTAATATACTGGCAACATGAAACTGAGCTGATACTGAACATTTATACATTAAACTACAAACACCCTCCCAAGACTTGGAAGTCACCTGCACAAAACTACTATAGATATAATATGTCATACTGGACCATAATACAATGTTATATACATATATAGAACTAAAATAATATACAAAGCAAGTTTGGGATCACAAAAGACAACCGTAGATACAGAAGGGGACCAGAAGGATCTAAAGATGTCCAATATTCACCACAAATCTCTGAATATGACAACTATCACAAGAAGAATCAATGCTACTGGCTTATGCTAGGACCTGCACCATGAAACATATGCAGAAAGTACGGGTGCGTACCAGGGATATGGTACCCAGCAGACATCATAGTTCGGGTGAGTAAAAATAGTAAATAAAACAGGGGTACATCAAAATGCAACTCTACAAGTGTCTAATCACAAGAACCAGGTACATATACCGACGAATATGGAAGTAACCAGGGATGGGATGGCTGTGTAATGATGCATGTGGGGCTAAGATCCTATTGTATATGCCTGTATGCCAACCGAGCCCCATAGGCCCAGAAGGTACACGCACACATAATAATAGAGTGAGCAGGTGTAGGGTCCAATGTCAAGTCTAAATGGAGCTCATAATCTAACCATGTACACATAACCACAATTCTGACAAAACCTCTACCTGGGCCTTTAACCTACTCTATATATCTCGATCCGACCTCTAACCGAAACTATCATTTTGACTTTAATCGAAATAACTCAGACTTTTAACTGAAACTATGACTTGGACTTTAACCTAGATTATGCCCTGCACTTTACTAGGATAAGGTCAGACGTGGCCAGTGGTCTGCCTTGCCTTCGCCCTTAGGCCCAGACTAGTCTAAATTCTCTCCATGAGTGCCGCCTTTAACAGTATTATCTTTAACTATGGGGACTTCAACCCAACAATATTTAACTGTATAGCCTTTAAGTATATTTCTTTTAACTAGAGGTATACAGAAAGTAACGCCTCCTCATTTACGCACTATCCTAGTGAAAGGATACACACAATATATATATATATAGAGTAAAGTTATTTAACTTATTATAGTGTATCCTATTAAAATTATTTTATTTGTTTGAAACAATAAAATCGTTCAAATATTATATTATGGCCGGCTAATTATAAAAAAAAACAAGATACATATTTAAATATCATATCTTATTCAAATTTTAGTTTTAATAATAAAACCTATTTGATTCTCGTCGAGTATTTTGAATCTTCTTTTTTCCTATTTTTTTGTTATGATCAGTGTCACATCCAAAAAGTAGAGGGACTATCTCTCAATTTGAAAATACAGGATTTAAGTTGATGTCCTCTCATTGATTCTTTCTAAATTGTATTGATATATTTATCTTAAATTTTTTTTAGTGAATGTGTCACGAGCTTACTCCTACTTTTTCTATAAAATTTTGTAAAAACGAAAAATTGAATTTGATCTCTCTCCTATTTATGTTAGCTTATTTGGATCTTGAGTATTTACTTGTAGGAACGGAATTCTTTATTTTACAATGAATCCTTGAAACTTCATAAATATGAATTTAGTCATTTTTTCTTATATTGGACTTCTTCATTAATTGATATAAATATAAGTTAGTTTGTCATTTTTTTTTTCTTGAGCGAAAAAAAAAAGATAAGAAATCTCTACGTGCTCTGATTCATTATTTAAGAGCATTATCAAAATATTTTAAAGGTGAGATTATCTTGAGTATAAGTAACTTATTACCTTCTAGGTGGAATTATCACAAAATGGGCATTCTTCTTAGCAAGAATTACTGCGGTAGGATAATAGCTAAGAAGAAATTGAGTAGAGTGTGCAAGGAGGAGATATTAAGCAATCAAAGGGATGCAGGGAAAGAGGTGGTTCCTCCCATATAGGATCAAATGTTGAAAGAGAAAGGTCTTTATTTAGTCGTATAAAGAGATATGAATCTTTAGATATATAAAAAATCTTCTCCTTATCCAAACGTACCAATTAGTTATGAAATCGAACTACTAGTTTTCACCTGTGTTCTAGCTCATCGGAGATCATTAGATTTGCCTCAATTTTTTTGTATCCTTCCTTCAGCCTTATCAGTATTAGCTTCCGCTATTCCAAGAGGCTTTTTCAGCTTCTTATAGATCAATATCACTACCCTTCTTCTTGATAATCCATCTTTATCTTGGTAGAATCTTTTAGTGGCATATTTAGTCTAGAAGATATGCTTAAAGACTGACTTCAATAACTCTTTAAAAAAATAAAAGATTAAGTTACAACCGAATAAAGGATGAGAACTCACATATTGAAGATATGGAGGGACTCATGCCATGATAACATGGTGAAAAGAAAAAAAGAAGGATGGATTCCTAGATATGATTATAGGAATACCCAATAGAAAAATGTTGGTTGACGACAGAACTAGCATCATTTTCTCGTGGACGACATTCATTAGTTATAGTACTTTATGGCTCGATCTAGTGATAATTCTTATTCTTTAATTTGGTACCTTTTGTAATCTATACGCTTAGCGAAAAGAATATTTCTTGATAAACCTATGACATGCGTTCTATATGAACCAATGGATCGTGACAAGTCATTACTATTAGCAATGTCTTACTTCCCCTTTCATTACTTCATTCTTTCCATATCCCTTTCCTTTGTTCTCAGTTACTTATCAAATGACACTCAGTTTATATCTTTAAGTTTGATCATTGACAAGGTTCAAAGAAAGGGCAGGCCATTGATAAAAAGTCGATGAAAAACCACAATACTAGCATATGGTGGGCCTCCATTTTCCTTTTGATTAATAAAATCCGCGAATTATTTTTATTAGGAGAGTTCTTAGCCTCTATTCACACTTAAACATCATATACTTATGTGGATAGCTATTGAAAGGGTGTATGGCACGACAAACCTTTGCTACTATGCCATCCTTGGCAACAGTAATTGTCGACGAGAAGATAACAACTACTTAGCATAATATATAGTTTCAGTGTACTATAAGTATATCTAAAGAAAAGTCCCCCATTTGAAACATTATTTATTATAAGTCATGTTTTGGAGTTTGCCAAATACTTTTAGAGCAACGAAGTTACTAGGGATTTCTCTCTGGTGTCTGCTAAGATGCTTCGATTTTGGTGAGGTTGTAAAGCCTAAGAAGATACAAATCTTTCCAAAAGATTTGATATTTGATGGAGAACGGGAAATCTTTGAGGGGACTGAAATCCTCAATTGGATGAAACAGTGGTTGACTTGGCTTTCTTGGTATCATACTATAGCATTATCACCAAATGTGACTACTGATCAGTTGATGGAAGTTCCTATGTATAGACTAAGATCCCCTATGAAATATAAAAGATCATTCATATAACTCACTTAAAATCTTTATTGAACTATGACCGATCATCATATTAGCAAATAAATGTATTTCTGAGCTTACTGCTTGAAAAACAATAAGGAATTAGTTCAAGGAGTACTAAAAAAAGGTGCTAATGATAGTGGGACTCCTACAAATTAAGATTGTTAAACTTCATAATTCGACTTGACACGCTAAGAGCGATGAAAAATAATTTTTGAGCTAATGGAGTCCAGGAAAGAGCGAAGCTTCAGTCAGCTTAAAGGCATGAAATCGTAATTCTCCTTAGCCTTTTTCGTTGAGATAAGGTATAAGATAAGGCCTGCAATTCCTTGAAGTATTTTCCTCTTAGTTTAAGCAGCTCTTGGATGATATAATCCATCTAATCAAAAGGAAGGATAGATAGTCCAGCAGGTGTATAAAGATGAAGTAAGGATGGCTTGGATGCCTATGAAATTATGAAATCCTCTTCTAGGCATGTTCCCAATACTATACTAGTGAAAGAAGATCTTTACCTTTTGTTTTGCTAAATAGTATTTTGATTCCAATAATACAACAATACTAGACTCATTTTTTTTTTTTGCTACAAACTTTTCATATTTTACAAATTCTTTGCATTATAATATTTATTCCTTATTATTCTTGGATCGAAAGCAAAAAACATTCACGCAATTGGATCTGTCATGTGCACTCGTCATTGACCATAAGTCAGATGCGGCTGGAACAGAATTGCGCACGGGACACATTTATCAACATATGGACCCATACATCAGACTGTATGTCCAATGCAGGGAGTATCAAGCTCCAACATATCATATATGACTTTCACTTGGTTTATTATCCTTATCTTGATTTTACTTACTTTTATCAATATATTTAACTGTTAATAATCAAATCTAGCAAGCTAACCAAAAACGCATGTCCTTGTTTAGTATGAAATCAACGTTATCATTTTTCTAATAAGCAAGAATGCCAAATCTAATAAATGTATTATTTTCTCTATATCCTGTCCTTAATCAATAGCCAAGTTAGTGTAAAGAGTAAGTATAAATTGGTAGAGGGAAGAGCCATGGTGGTGTAAGGATGTCTAACACTTAGTCGAAAAATTACTCTATATCTTACTTTATAATGATATGTATAGTGTATGACGTCCAAATTTGAATCCCTGTGGAGCAACCTCCTTTTTTTTTTTTTTTAAATTTTCTATTTAAAGTTTGGATACCTTTCATGAAACTTCTGGTTATGTCACAATTAATAAAATTGGTAACGAAGAGTGCTACTCCCTCCATTCTTTTTTAGTTAATATTTTAAAATGTGTTTTTTTTCTCATACCGCTATGAAATAAATGACAACTTATAGAAATAGTATTTTGAATATCTAAGTTTTGTACCTTTAAAATATTAATATAATATAATTTAATTTTTAAAAAATAATCAAATTGACTTAAAAAGAAAAAGTAATGCGAAATAAAAAGGAAGAGATGGAGTAGTTGTAACAAATTGCCTTAAAAAAGAAGAGGAAATCGATGATACTATGATGTTCTGTTATAACATTATAACTTATAATCCTCCTTTGGAGGTAACGCCGTCTATGAAAATCGTTAAAAACCACCACGTGGCGGTGTTTCATTGGGCAGTCCATTTTACAGAACCCCTCTGCAACTACTATATAAGACCAACCCTTCAAACACACATTCATGACTAAGACTAACATAGATTAAAAAAATGTAAACAAAGCTCTTCATTCATCTCCGTTTCATCCATCTCATTATCTCTATCGCCTTCAGCAACAACTCCTCATGCAAAGTTGTTTCTTCTTTGTCTCCATCAACAACGCCTCCTCATTCACAGCTTCCATGTCTTTCTTCAGCTACAAATTTACCCAGTGTAGCAATCATTATTAGCTATCATTATTATTTATCCTATCCTAGAAAAGGTGGAGTATGTACTCTGCAACAGAATCAGCCAAGTTTGACAATTGCAAATCAGGAATCGTACTCTACACAATTTGCTCTTCATTTGCATATATTTACATTATTGGTGCATTTGAATTTTTTAGAAACTACATATTACATTGCATGTAATATAAAAGTAAATAAATAAAATATCATTTTGTTTAATTTGCAAAATAAAAAGAAATGCAAACTTATTTTGATTGGATTTAAATTGTAATTTCTTTAATTTCAAACTGGAATTTTTGTATCCAATCACAAAGCCGGGCCAAATGTTCACTCCTTACCACAAGCAGAGGCGGGACCTAGTAGGACCAAAGGAGATTTGGAGAATTATAATGTCTATATATAATCAAAAATTATTACTTTTACATACACACACATTAGATTTTGAATATTTCTTTTAATTTTTTTATATTCTTTTTCTTCATATTTCGATTCTTCGTTAAAATTCTAGTTTCGCATGTTATCTTACTCATCTCTCGGGTGTAGTCATCACAAGTATCAATCCACAAATAATAGTGAATGCAATGTGCACAATCTCAGTTTCAATATCATCGAGATCACAATACCATCACAGTCCAAGTCCCAACATCATGAATTTCTCAATATAGGTACCATCTCAATATCAATCTCAAATGATCCACAAGATCATATGTATCACGTATCCACAATTAACTCACAGACCAAGATTTTGTTCTCGTCACTGTCTTCCCCAAAAACGTTAGAGACCAGAATAATAATGGGAAAAACAAAAACTGGAAAAGAAAAAAAATACTTTATATATATATAAGGACAAAAATCGAGCCCACTGAATGCACAGTGTGTCCTT
>JAPFFP010000094.1:10997471-11010443 GCA_026153255.1 Solanum medicagineum | reverse complement strand
CTTTTCATGAAACTGGAGGGAAATTTAAAATAATCCGGCTTTTCATCCCACCATTTTCCATTTACCAATATCAAAAAACCCAACAAATTTCACCATATGAACAATTACTCAATTCGAAACCTCATGATCAAAGCCTATGAAGATACATTTTTATTCTAAAACACTCAATTCCATACACATAGGAGTATAAAAGTTTCAATCATACTCAACAAAAGGTTAAGGCCCACTTGCCTTAAAAAAAGTCTCGAATCAAGTCAAATTCACGACTTTTCCCCTTCCACAATAATCTAAATCACCATAATCTATTCGAATATAGCATCATAATCACATAATATCATGACACGAAATCTGAGTGTGACGGCACTCACCTAACCCACCAAGGCGAGTCAGCCCAAACCCTAAACAACTCAACATAATAATAAAAATGGAAGATAGAAATAGGATAGTAAGATAGATAGCATAAGGAAGCGAAACTACAACTATCCCAGAACTGGATTCACATTACAATCCTCTAAATACAGAATACTCAAATGAAATACATGTCTTAAATGTCTAGTTCTCAAATAGAACACAACATAATATGGATTCCTCGAAGGCCTGCTCGAGATATAAATAGTTACCTCATGAATGATCTGGAAGCACGATCCTGTAAGTCAAAAAAACTAGCAAGGAGGACTTGGCTGCAATCTACAAAAATGTAACAAGGGATGAGCACCAAACCACAGGATACTCAGCAAATGGAAACTAACCTAAAGTAAATCAATGAAGTACATAAGTAACTCCTTAACACTCAATCACATACTGTCGAACTACAAAGCTGCACTAAAAAAAATCCCAGCACAATGTATATAATGTAAATAAATCATCAGGATATAGATATACTCATCACATAGCATCACATCTCAAAAGATCCAACTATAAACAGGTCAAATGATACAATTTTTAATTCTCGTCGAGTATTTTGAATCTTCTTTTTTCTATTTTTCGATTATGATCAGTGTCACATCCAAAAAGTAGAGGGACTATCTCTCAATTTGAAAATTCAGGATTTAAATTGATATCCTCTTGTTGATTCTTCCTATATTGTATTGATTTATCTTAAAGATATTATTTTATTAGTAAACATGTCACGAGCTGACTCCTATTTTTTCTATAAAGTTTTTGTAAAAACGAAGAATTAAATTTGATTTTCTCTCCTATTTATGTAAGCCTATTTGGATCTTGAGTATTTACTTGTAAGAAGGGAATTCTTTATTTTATAATGGATCGTTGCAACTCCATAAAAATGAATTTAGTCATTTTTTCTTATATTGGATTCCTTCATTAATTGATATAAATATAAGTTAGTTTGTCATTTTTTTTCTTGACCAAAAAAAAAGAGATAAGAAAATAGCTCCATGTGCTCGAATTCATTATTTGGGAGCATTATCAAAGTGTTTTAAAGATGGGATTATTTTGACATAGAAGTAACTCATTACCTTTTGGGTGGAATTATCAGAAAATGGACATTCTTCTTAGCAAGAAATATTGCGTAAGATAATCGCTAAGAGGATTTGAGAAGAGTGCGCAAGGAGGAGATATTAAGCAATCAAAGAGATGCAGGGAAAAAGGTGGTTCTTCTCGTATAGGATCAAATGCTGAAAGAGAAAGGTCTTTATTTAGTTGTACAAAGAGATTGATATCAATCTTTTGATACATATAAAAATCTTCTACTTATCCAAACCTACCAATTAGTTATGAAATCAAACTATTAGCCTTCACTCGTGTTCTAGCTCGTTAGAGATTGCTAGATTTGCCTCAATTTTTTGTATCCTTCCTTCAACCTTTTTTGCATTAGCTTCCACTATTTCAAGAGTTTATTCAGCTTCTTGTATATCAATATCACTAGCCTTCTTCTTGACAACCCATGTTTGTTTCAGTAGAGTCTTTCACTGACACGTTCAGTCTAGAAGATATGCTTAAAGACTTACTTCAACAACTATTTAAAAAACGAAAGAGTAAGTTACAATTGAAAAAGGATGAAAACTCACATGTTGAAGATACAAAGGGACACGTGTCACGATAACATGGTGAAAAGAAAAAGGATGGATTCCCAGATATGATTGTAGGAATACTCAGATTACGATAAAGAAATATTGGTTGACGACACAACTAGCATCATTTTCTCGTGGACGACATTCATTAGTTATAGTACTTTAGGGCTCGATCTAGTGACGATTCTTATTCTTTAATTTGGTACTTTTGTAATTTAAAAATAATATTGTATACAATTGTAGAGCATTTTGATTCCAATAATACAACAACAGTACACTTATTTTCTTGTGCTACAAATTTTTCATATTTTGCAAGTCTGCATTATAATATTTGTTCTTTATTATTCTTAGATCGAAGACAAAAAACACTCACGTAATTGGATCTATCACGTATACTCGTCATCGAAGTTCCAATATCTAATAAATGTATTATTTTCTCTATATCCTTATCTTGTATTTTTCTTATCAATAGCTAAGTTAGTGTAAAGAGTAAGTATAAATTAGTAGGGGGACGGAGCCATGGTGGTGTTAGGATGTCCAACTGGACATCCTTCATCGAAAAATTATTCTACATATATAAGTTATATCTTACTTTATAATGATATGTATAGTATTTTGAATACCCTTAGAAACACTGTAAACCTATAGCACAGTGAAAGTGGAAAAGGTATGCTAAAGACATCTGATCCCCAAATTTGAATCCCTATGGAGTAGTCTCTTTTCATTTAATTGAATTTTCTATCTAAAGTTCGGACACCTTTCATGAAATTTTTGGGATATCACTGAATATGTTGTTGTTGTATTTTCAAATGTACTTTTTTTTATCATATTGCTATGAAATAAATTGCAACTTATAGAAATAGTATTTTGAATACCTAATTTTTGTAACTTTCAAATATTAAATTAATATAATTTAATCTAATTTTGAAAATTATTTAATTTTAAAAAACTAGTCAATCGACTTAAAAGAAAATGTAATGCGAAATAAAAAGAAAGAGATGGAGTAGTTAGAACAAATTGCCTAAAAAAATAAAGAGGTCATCAATGATAGTATGATGTTCCGTTATAAAATTATAATTTATAATCCTCCTTTGGAGGTAACGTCGTTTATAAAAACCGTTAAAAACTTCCACATGGATGTGTTTCATTGGGCAGTCCATTTTACAGAATATTCTTCCCATAAAATTCCTACTCCCCCTACTACTACTATATAAGACCAACCCTTCGGAAAGAAAAAATACCAATCAGAAAAGTAGAAAAAAAAAAAGTAAAATAAACGGAATGAGTGAATCATTAAAGCGAAATTACAGTGTAGGTGAGGAGTTAGGAAGGGGACGATTCGGCACCGTTTTCAAGTGCTACTCGCCGGCGACCGGTGAGCCATTCGCCGTCAAGTCTATCGACAAGCGCCTCATCGCCAATGACGCCATAGATCGACAATGCCTTTACAATGAACCCAAAATTATGCACTTGCTTTCGCCTAATCCTTATGTTGCTCGTGTATTCGATATCTACGAGGATGATAATCACCTTGATATGGTTCTAGAGCTCTGCAACTCCGGCGATCTGTTCCAACGCCTCAGTAGTCAACCGATTTTCTCAGAGTCTGAAGCTGTTGATGTCATGGTACTCTTCCAGATTACCAAAATCTCACTCGCTGCTGATCATAAAAGGGGAATTTTACTTTTCCTTCGTTAAATGGATTCAATCAGGAACGATCTACGAAGGAGCATCTTGTTGAATTTTGGAAAATTGGAGGAGGAAGTAATTGTAAAGCTAAGCGAAGTAGAATTTATAATCGGCTTTTATTTTAGGTTTTCGGTCATATCTGACAATTTCTGTATAATGTTTGTACAGGTACCACTAATGAAAGCAATAGCGCACTGTCACCGTCTCGGTGTAGCCCACAGGGACATCAAGCCGGATAACATTTTATTCAACGATTCAAACGAGCTGAAATTGGCTGATTTTGGATCGGCGGAGTGTTTCCAGGAGGGCCAGCTGATGAGCGGCGTGGTAGGGACGCCGTATTATGTGGCACCGGAGGTTTTAGCTGGGAGAAACTACACTGAGAAGATCGACATTTGGAGTGCTGGTGTTATTCTGTATATAATGCTGGCCGGAGTTCCGCCTTTCTTTGGTGACTCGGCTACCGAGATCTTCGAAGCTGTGCTGAGAGCGAACCTTAGGTTTCCGAGTAGGATCTTCCATTCAGTATCGCCGGCGGCGAAGGATTTGCTTCGGCGAATGCTTTCAAAAGACGTCTCTAGAAGATTCTCAGCTGAACAAGTTCTTAGTATGACTTTTTTTTCACTATCAGTTGACTATTTGACCAAATTCATAAAATAGAATGTATTTAATATTTAGATAAGTCTAATTTAATATTTCATTTGAAAGAGTGAAATTGATTGATTACTTATAGTTTGTGATTAAATTGTGTTAATAAACAGGGCATCCATGGATGACTAGCAATGGAGAAATCAGAACAGGTTCGCCAGTTTAGCTTGGAGCAATCAGTTCAGTTGTTGTTGGCTGTGGATATAGTAAGTGAGATATATAGATAGTGTGAAGGCACCAATATACCCTGATCTAAATTGATTTGGTTCACCTCAAGTCAAGTTGGAGTCAAGAGGTAATGACAGATGCATTAATTCCCCCATTGTTTAGCAGAGGTTTTAATGCAATCTTGTATGATACTGAATAAATCCTTGATCATATCCAAATATGGCTGTAGTTACTAAGCAAGCATCATAATGAACTACTCGTGTCATTTTCTTATACCTGGTGGTGTTTCATTTTGAGTACTAATTGTTTTTGGATAATATATAGTAATATAAAAACAGATGAAGGAGTACCCAACAGGCAAGTAGTAATGTAATAATCAACATGAGTTGTGATGCAACTGCGTCACTCTTAATCAGAGGTTTCGAATTCGAGCTCTAGAAATGAAAAAAATTATATTAGGAGTGCTATTCTGAATGAACTTTGCAGTGCACGATTCGAATTTAGTCGAAGCTCTATTGACTCCGGGGTGAGGAAAAAAAAAAGTAGTAATGTAGTACCTTATTGTGTTTAGATGATTTATTGGATCCAGAATCTGATATATTGGGGTCAAGTCAAATTAATATGGCCTGCTGTTAAACTGAAAGAAATAAGGGATAGTTTGGTGGGACGTGTAACAATAATGTTAAATAAAGTATAGTAATAATATTTGTATTAGTAATATTTATATTAATTATGTTCGTATTTATTAAAATATTTTTTATGCATTAGTTGTTTGACATATTAAAAATAGTATGTCTTGAATAATTTTGTTTTTCAAAGATATTTATACATAAAAATATCCTTCACAACTATGGTGGAAAAGGGGATAAAAGGATTTTGAGAAACAATTAAGTTGTTAATTATGTTAATGCATATATTACACACCTTAATATACAATAAAGTATATGCAAGTAAATCAAATAAAATGCTACTCTACTAATACATTTAATTAACGTATATACTCTCTTTGACTCATTTTATGTAGCGTCCTTTCCTTTTTGGTCCGTACCAAAAAGATTGTCACATTACTCTAATTGAAAATAATTTAAAACATAAAATTTTCTTTTTATCCTTAATGAAATAATTCTCAACCACACAAATATCTGAGGATGATTTTAGATCATAAATTTTAAAAATCTTTTTTTTGTTTAAACACAATATCAAGTCAAAGTGTGTCTCATAAAATGAGACGAAGAGAGTGTTGTTCTTTGATAGTACGGGACTTTGGGCTAGCTGTCTTTTGGGTGTATGTGTTATGCTCTTGGGCCACGTTATTGGACTTAATTTGATGAAAGCATAGGATCGACAGAGGTGGACCAAGTTGCATGGATTCGACAAGCCTTAGGCCCATGTGATCAATGGTTGTTCGAGTGAACTTTTTGGATGAATGATCAAAATGTATTCATTTTATGTATTAGGTCTTTGATAATGTTGCTTTTATTCATTTGAGTGGAGTGTATTTGGACATTCTTTTATTCTATTTTGGCTTATCAAAGTCAGGAAATATGGTGTAGCGTAGGGGTGTCAAACGTATAGATTGGATTGAAATTGAGATTGAGGATATTAGAATGAATTGAAATAGAAATTGGATTGAGTTATGACACGTCCAAACTTATTTTGGGGTCAAATAAGCTAAAATTTGAGTTGGGTCATGACCCGCCCAATTTGACACACTCAGTCTCAATAATTATAACATATTATTATTTATTTTTTATAATCACAATTTGAATTTCAACTCAAAATATAAAAATAAAAAGTTACAGATTCATAGATAAATAATGTAAAATATAAAATAGATAGAAAACATACATTACATTAATGCAAGTTAAGAGCCTTAGAATGAGTTGAAATTGGAGATTAAATTGGGCTTAATTGAAGATTCTTTTGATATGAGTTAAAACTTGAATGAGTTGAGATTGAATGCAATTAAAATTATCTTGAGTCAAATTCATAATTGAGCACGTTAGGCAGGTTATATATATTTGGGCTAATTTTGACACCATTTGTGTTATGTTCAAAAATGTCTCCTATAAGAAATGATTTTGATATTTTGTCCCTAATAAGAAATGTCTTGCAAAAATGTTCCCCATAAGAGGGGACACAATTAACTCTTTTTTTTTTTTTTTGAACTTTGAAATGGAATGACAAAATGTATAACTCGCAATTTACATTTCCTTAGATCGAGTACATAAAAAAAAATTAAATTAAAGACGCACACATAAAAAAAAACAAGGAACAAGGTAAAATATACTTGTTATCCCCGCCTCCCCGGTGCTACTCTTTATCACTACTTGATTGAAGTTTTATAAAAGTAATTTGTTCGCTATTCTAAGAAAGATAATATCTTCTAAATTGTCCGATATAAGATTTCTATAATGGCTTTTGACCCGCAAATCAATTTTCAAAAATTAAAAGTCTTGTTTCATAAAAAATGTTCACTGTCGAACAAGAACATAAATTTAAAACTTTTTAATATGCTCGAGGGGCATAATTTTGAAAAATTTTGACTTTTCAATCTTTAGAAATATCTAAAAAAACTGCTACCGTCAACTTACTAGTGTATCTGGTTCAATAGCATACCAGTTGAATAAGTAAGAACGTAGTATCAAGACAGACACAATAACTTATAGTGAAAAGACTCGTTGCTCAAGGGAGAAACACCCATTACCAATACTCTAGTAGTCTTTCAACAACTTTATTACTTCAAAACTTGAGCAATGTCAATTTTTAAACTCTCAACAACATTATCTTCTCATCATTATTAAGTATCAGATAGATATAATATTATTTTTGTATGCATAACAAACGGGTAAGTAACAATAATTTTTATGAATGTATTATTGCTAGCAATATGTACCGAATACATTTAATATAGAGTACCTATTAATATGAAAACATAATATGATACATTGTGTAAATTTGATACATTAAAGACAACCAAATTAATAGTATATGAATTTGATACATAGTAAATTAATCAAATTCAATATTGTTATATATCATGTACATATCAAATAATTTGATACCCAGTGTTTTAGCGATAGAACCTTTGAGTTTATGTATCAAGAGTATTTATTAAATAATGCGTATAGACACATAACCTTCTTATTTGAATAAGTTTGAACAAAAGTTAAAGATTACAAATACATAACATATGATACATGGTAGATTATACAATTTATAATAATTAGATATCAGATAAATAATTAAAGAGAGATACACAGGTTTATATATGAAAATAACAAGATTTATGTATTACAAATATGTTTTGCTGCTGTGTATGGATACATATCCTTCTAAATTTGAAGAAAATACATATCAACACTTGATACATGATAAATGATACGTTTGATAAATTTTTGTATCATGTATCAAAATTAATAATTATGTATCAAAATTAATATTTGAACACGATTGTTCATGATGAATTGTAATGTATCCATAACATTGAAACCAAGACACTATACATTAATTGAAGAAACAAAGTCAACTAGTTAAATTAAATTTTTGAACCCATATGTGTCAAAAAAGATGAACAAAAAGAAAATTGAAAAAAAATGTCAACAATTTGATCTACTGAAAGAAAAAAAATGGCGAAGAAATTCTCCTATACTTTCTCCAATCCTATATCTTTTTTTACTGTCAATAACGATGTCAGCTATGAATCTCAATCCATAATACTTATTAGAGTCACCACTAGCTCGACCTTTTTCTCCCTTTTTTTATAATCGATTTAGAAGTCAAAGATGCATCTTTTGTGCACTAATTAGGTAAGTTTCATACTCAAAGATAGACTTTCATCCACATGTATCAACAATTTTTTAAGATGAAAAAACTTTTTTAAAAATGTAAAAAGAAAATTGAAAAATGAAGTGATGAAAAGAAATCTACCTCTTGAATAACTTGAAATCATTAATCGGAAAGAGAAAAAAAATTGAAATTCAAAAATAGATTAATTAAAAAGAAAAAATATTTGAAATTCAAAAATAGATTAATGGATATAATTGTTGGGAGATTTACGGCCTGAAAAAAGGAAGAAAAATTTCAGGTATGAGATTTCAAATTGATGTATCCTTACAAGGGGATGATGATAGGAGCAAAGAAGGAAATATTTAATATTTTTTGAGACGATAGAAAAAATAAAAAAATATGTCAGAAAGAATCTGTATCTAAGTAATTATGTTCTAAAATCTAAGTAATAATCAAATATTTAAACTAACAACAGTAATATAATATAATAAATAATAACCATCCAAACAAGATATAAATCACTGGCAGAGTGATAAGTAAGTATATAATCATAAAAAAAGAAAAACTGTATACTATAAAAAGTAGTGGAATGATCAAGCGACTCTCCTTGTGCCTAACATACATACCATCACTCAGCCAAAGGCAGCTATTTATGACTGTCCGCCACTTGTTTTTAAAAATAAGGGAAGAATCTAGAATTAAGGAGAAGAAATTAGAGTTTTGGAGAGATTTTCGGAAGACGCTACAATATTGTGGATAACTCTTGAAGTCCCTTGGAAGACTCTAGAGATGTGTGGAACTCTCTAGAGATGTGTGGAAGACTCTAGACATGTGTGGAGAGGACCCTAGAATATTCTAGAATTGTATAGAAATATTTTGTAGTCTTTAGTTCTCTCTAGAGTACTCTAGAGATGTTTGGAACTCTCTAGAGATGTGTGGAAGACTCTAGACATGTGTGGAGAGGATCCTAGAAGATTCTAGAATTGTATAGAAATATCTTGTAGTCTTTGGTTCTCTCTAGAGTAGTATGGAAGATTTTAGAGAAGAGATTAAAGTGTAAATAAGTGAGAGACTTATAAGTAATTATTAATTACACTTTGGCCCATAGGTATAAATAGGTGGGCACTCATTTTTACAAACAATCCAAAAAACTTGTAGCAATTTTCTAAGTGTTCTAAAGAGTTTGCTTTTTAAAGCTCTCTTATCTTATTAATCTTAAAGAATCGTGAGCTAATCGACTAGTGCAGCACGAAAGTCTTACCTATGTTCTAAATTTGTGACATATTGGACCCAATCTTGTGCATGAGGCTAAGGGTTACAAGACAGTGGAATGGGGCAATTGGGCACTCTAAACTCAAAAAGAGACTGCCAAAACTTTGCTAAAAAGTACTACCTCTTTGCCAGTGACAAAAATTTGGGGTAATCCATGCAACTTACACACATTTTCCATGCAAAACTGTGCTACACAGGCATCCATGCTTCTGCCCAAGAGTTATTGATGAGTCTCATCTTTGTAATGTAATACTTTTAATAACAAAATCTCATTATTACCAAGAAAATAAAAAATAATCTATTATTTATCTTTTACCTCGTGAATCAAATGAGCACTTTAAGACCAATGATCGTATAATTGAGAGACAATTTATCCTTAAAATTCAATACTTATATGATTACTTATCCAGATGACAAGGATTCAATAATAAGTTATTTCATCATTAATTATCTGAAAATTAATTATTTTAAAATAAATTATTTTCTGATTTTAATACAACCAAACATAAATAAACTCATGAGTCGTGCTTCACAATTAATTGAGTCCCATATATTGTAATTAGTGTCTCCTTTATTCTTTCCTTACAAGTAAAAGAATGATTTTTTAAAAAGAAATAAAGAACATTTTTTTAATTTGTGGTTTTACATTAAAGTTACATTAAATGTATCAAAATATCTTTTAATATTGTAACTTTAAATATATCACTTAAAAATTTAAAATATTACCAAAATAAAAAAAATTATTCTTTTTTAAATAGAAGAAATAAAATCCATCCCCAACTTTACACTCCCCAATTTTGAA
Organism: Solanum medicagineum; assembly: GCA_026153255.1. Taxonomy (NCBI): domain Eukaryota; kingdom Viridiplantae; phylum Streptophyta; class Magnoliopsida; order Solanales; family Solanaceae; genus Solanum; species Solanum medicagineum. The sequence goes on along the minus strand of JAPFFP010000094.1, from coordinate 11,000,042 downwards.
TATGTATGTTTTGGTTCCTTAGTTTTTCTACGCGTATTCAGAATTTAATGAAATGATGACCAAATAATAATAATAATAATATGAAATGACGTTTTTGCTTGCTCCCTATATTTTGGCACTACATCATTGGGAAAATTCAATATATTTTTGTCTGTTTTTTGGCGGTTTGATTACATATATAGGCATGCTACACTTTTTATTCTCTAATTTATCCTCACAACAAAAACTGTATTGTTATGTTTCACGTTTGCAGTTACATTACATGTCTTTTCATGCATTCATCCGTCAAATTTTTAAGAAGTTTGTCTATGTTATGTATTCTCAAACAAGCTTAAAATAATTTTCTGACTTGTTGAGAATATTTATATGAAAGGTATGACAGCGCGCTTATCATGGCATGCATGTAAGCTAACTTTTCTGCAATTTGTAATGGCTATTAGTCGGTTCACTTGGATATTATTGAATTTACAACGATAATAAGATATAGTGAAATCCTATAAAATGAGTCTGAGGAGGGTAAAGTGTACCTAGATCTTATCACTAATTTATAGAGATAGAAAGACTGTTTTCAAAAGACTTCATCAGCTCAAATGTATCCATCTCAAGTAAGACAAGAAACAATATATATAGATTAACGATTAAAACAAAGAGCAATGTCAATTTCACAAGGTAAGAGAAATCAAGGAAAAAAGGTTTAAAAAAAAACTCCTGAACTATTTGAAATGGAGCAGAAATACCCCTATGTTGCGTTTTGGTTCAACAATACCCCTCCGTTAAATTTCTGGCTCAAAAATACCCCTCGTCCTAACAGAAATAAAAAAGGGTCAGCAAGACCTCTTAATTATTAGAAATGGACCAAAAATATTCTTCGTTAGTTTTCGACTAAACCCCTCCGTTAAAATTTCAAAGTTCTTATTTAAAATATCCCTCTTCCATTAAAAATTCAACTCCAATCCATCTTCAAATTAATTTTTGTCAGACTTTGTGTGGTCTAAAGTCTTACTATATTAAAAAAAAAATTATTTCTCGTTGCGACTGAGCACAACAACTTCCATACAGGGTTCGTGGGTTCAAAAAATTTGAAGAATTAGATCGTATTGAACTCGAGAAACTTATTGAACGAGGGACAACAATTATAACATGGATGAATCAATGTTATCATTTAGACATCTATTTTTTGAGACATTTACAATTGAAATGACAGTTTCTCTTAACATGAAAAGGCTAGTCTTGAACCTAATATTCGAACAGAAAACCTCTTAGGATAGGATTCCACGTGAACTGATCTTGTGACTCTTTTTGTCCACCTAGTATGTATGACGTCATTGGATGGATATATTTTTTTTTCTGCAAAACTTTTAAGAGAGGTGTATTTTTTTAACTAAAATCTAATCAAGGAGTATTTTTACTTTATTTTTGATAATTCATGGATAATTTTAACCCAATTTTATTTCCATTAGAGAGAGACACCAATTTTTAGTCAAAAATTTAATTTAAAAGTATTTTTTTTAACCCAAATATAGCGAAGAAATATTTTTACTTAATTTAAAATAATTTGTAAGTATTTTTAACCCCTTTCCATCCTATGGGCATATAACGTGGTACATGTTATTCTCGTCCATTATTTGTCGGCCCCTTTTGAAGTAAAAAAGTTTGCGACCTTTTATTTCATCTAAAAATTAAACTTTTTAAATAACACATTTTTACTACTAAAGTATATTTTCAATATTTTACAATTAAATTTTTTGGATTAATATTTGTAACTACCCGCTAGGTCATTTTAAGAATTAATGCTCTTGAATTCCTATAAGATTTATCTTGAAGTATTTTAAATGGGTATTTTGGACTATATTTCATAATTTCTATTATTTAGTTGAGGGATAGCTTTGAATAATTAATCTAACTTATGGGTTAAAGTGGATAGTTATTTAAAAATCTATATTATCTTATATTAATTAACATAAATAGTAGGGTTGGGAATTAGAGCACATAATTATTTTAGAAGAAAAATAAAGAAGAGGGAGGCGAGTAGTAGGGTTTGGACGGGAGAAGTAAGGCACCACCGCACGTTGCTCCAGGTGAGAGCTTTCAATTTGATTGTTGTAAATATGCAATAAAGCACAGATTCATGAAGTAGTATCACTAGGAGGATAGTTTATATTATATGTGTCTTATTGCACAAGTACCATTGGTACTGCAATTCAAGAAGAATAGGGCAGGCCATCATCTTGGACAAAGTGCAAATTCAATCATACAGTTTATTACTTCTCAGTCCCAAAACCAGATGGTCTCAACTATACGAATACTCCATATTCATTCGAATATATTTTGTCTTAATATAAATGAAGTGTTTATAGTAGTTATTTAAATACCAGACTTAATTGAAGTAGTTTTAGGTCTACGCCAGTTGTATCGCAATATGGGTATGGTTAGTTTTGAAATCTTATTGTGATTATTATTATTTGACTAGATTGTGGTGCTACTCATTCTATTCGGAAGGGGAAGGCTCAAGTGCTTGATTGATTGTCTTTGGCTAAGGCAAGTGGATTTCTTAACCTTTGTTAAGTATAT
>JAPFFP010000094.1:10975671-10987351 GCA_026153255.1 Solanum medicagineum | reverse complement strand
TTTTTTCATTTCGAATCTCGAGAATCGGTTTTGCTCAAATTAATTGAGTTTGAATCGATTTTTGATTTTTGAAACAAATTTTTTATTTTTTAAGAGTCGGTCATTTTTCGGCGTAACAGGAGGAAAAGATCAAATGACGGGTATTGAAGCAATCGTTGTCCGAAGTCAAGACCGCGAACCAATCACCACGCTTAAGAATTTGAAAAGTTTCTTTGAAACGAGAATATATGTTGTGCTCAATTGGATGATTCAGAATCCTAAGTACTTGATCAAAATTATGGAGAGTAAAATGGCAATGTAACTATACTAGTTTGTCTCACTTAATTGCGATGAAATTGGTTAACTTTTCAAAACATTGAGGAGCGTGGTCACATAGGAAAACAAGATTCTCGATGTCTCGAAAATAGTCTATGCTTAACACTCATTTTTTTCCTAATTAAACTAGGGAAAAAATTTTGTTCGTGTTGATAAAATTTAATGTAGCGGGACCCTCCTGGATAATGAGACTTAATTAGCAGGACCCTCCTAGATAATGGGATTTAGTTTAGCAGGACCCTCTCAGATAATGGGATCAGGACCCTCTTGAATAATGTGATTTAGATTAGCAGGACCCTCTTGGATAATAGGATCAGGATCCTCCTGGATAATGGGACTTAGTGTAGCAAGACCCTCCTGGATCCTCTTAGATGATCGGCCTAGAAGGAACCAATTTAAGTGGATCTTCGCAATCAATCGGGTAACTTAAACAAGTCACAAGCATATGAAGAATGCATGGCAACGAAGCTCGAGTCATCCAAAATCTTGATTCAAAGCTAAGCGTTCTCCTTCTTTCATGCTCACAAAATTTTCTTTGCTATAAACTGGGGTAAAAATTTTATGCTATTATTTTGTGTGTTTCTATTTCAGGAATCTAGTTGCAAAACAAGGTCAATTCCCATGTCAAGCTCAAGATCGTGTCTATAAAGCAAAGCATCATCAACTTTGAAGCTCATTTCAATTCAAATAGTAGAAGCTAGCCTTGAAGACAAGGATGATTTCCAACATCAAATGACTGAAACCTACCTGGTAAACAAGCGAACCTTCAAGTTCATATGAGAGGACATCTCACCATTTGAGAAGACATGAAAGCCTGAGATGATTCATGGGAAGCTATATAGATAGGATCTTGTCCTTGCCTTTCTTTAACTTTTTGTCTTTCGTTTGTATGTAAATTAGGAGCTGTGAACTGGAGCCTTGACGGACCTCACTTTACTTCCACTCATCATTTCACCTCCTTGAACTACACGTGACTTGATTGCCTTATTATCCGGGATATGTAGGTTGTCCAAAACCAAGACTCGGTCGTGTCTTTTTCCTCACAAGTAAGATAAACTTGTCATGTTGTGTACTTCTTTGTTTGCAAACTCTTCGTGTTTTCAGTCAAAGAGGGGCAAATTGTAGACAAGTAATTTTTTACCAAACCTAATTTATCTACCTTTTTAGTACTTAAATATTTATTTATGTATTTTTCAAAATTGATATTTTTATTTTTACCTTATTTATAGTAGGTTTGTTTAAAATATTTAAAAGTTACAAAAATAGTCACATTTTTAGATAAGTTTATTTTAATTTATTTCCTGAAATATACAGAAAATATGGTTTGTTTTAAATTTTAATAAACTAGATTTTTTTAATTTTAAGTTTAAATTAGCTATTTATCCTTTCCTAAATTGTGCTAGCTTAAAAATAAAAATAATCTTTCTTATATATAGTACTTTTCTTTTATGAATATTCACACACACACATATAACAAAAAAGGAAAAAAAAAAAAAGGGAAACCCAAAAAGGAAAAGAAAAACCTAAAATCCTAAAAACTAGCATTAACTACCCCATTCTCGCAACAACAAAATTCTCAATTTTTTACACAACACACACATGATTCTGTTCTTTTAAAAAAAAAAACATTTACAACACAACACACACACGTTTTCTATTTTTACAACACAACACACACATGCACGTTTCTCTTAAAAAAATATATAATAATAAAAAATATTTTTTTAAATATAACACATATCCCTCAACCATCCTTATTTTCTCAACTCCCACACCACACTCCGACTACAATACAACTTTCTCACACACTCTCTCTATATAATAATAAAAGGTGATAAAAAGGATCCGAAGTTTTTCTAGTGGAAGAAAAAAAAAATTTCAAAAAAGCAAGAAGCGTACAGTGAAAAAAAAGAGTTTTTTCACCGAAAAAAATGAAGCAGAAGAAAATTTTGGATTTAAGTTCGGTTCTTGTTCGAGGTTTCCAAGTTTCTCCTTTAGTCGTCAGTTCATCACACAGGTTCTTACTCAATTCTAGTTTATTTATTCTATGTATTTTTTATTGTCAATAAAATTATGCACAAAGTTATTCAAACGGTTTCCTATATTACTTAGTGTGCAAAGTCGATTATTACGCGAAATACATTCTTTATTGTGTTTGGTATGTTCTTGAAATATCGTTGATGTATTTTCTTGTAAGTTTATTCATTAGCAGAGTTGATGATTATATGAGGAGGATTAGACATACATTAATCTAAGAATAATTATCTATTAGGAATTGCTAATCATAAGACACTAGTAATGGATAATAAGAAATTGTGAATATACTGCACTGTATATTTAAAAATTATCATTTTAAATTTAGAATTCGAATATCGAAATTATATTCGATCTCTGTAGCAATACAGTTAATGACCTAATTCATATTTCTTTTGGAAGTGTAGATGTATCTCTCCACGAAAAAGTAAACAAACCTTATGCATGCAAATTTTTGTGTTATTAATTAATATATATACACGTCGAACTTACATAAATTATTAGAATAAAGTGAGTTATGAATTGAGTAAGTTTGTGGACTGTCATTTTTTTCTAGAAAATATAAGTAATGGAGCTAATATCTACATTTGTAGCATATTTAAATAGTCAATGAAATAAAACAGGACTTTAGCTTACTTTATTATTTGTCTAGTTTTGTGAAAATTAAGTGTATTTATGGATGCGGAGATTGGTGATAGCAACGAGTAGTTAATTATTATTATTATTATTATTTACTTATTTATTTATTTGTGTTAATGGGTATTCATAATTTATTATACTTTTTTTATGTCAAACTTAAGATTTTATTTTTTTTTTTGGAAATTCTTAAAAGAGAAAAGGAATTTTACCACTAAAGATAATAAAAATTATTGCTCTCGAATGATCCTACTTTAAAAAAAAATCTCGTTCGGAATTTTACCATTTATTATCTATTTCATAGTAATATTATTAATAAGCAATTTCTTTACTATTCATGGTACTAAAACCTTATTATTTTGAATTTAAACAACAAAGGGAACACAAGTTAGTTGTGGGTTAGTCCAAGACGTGGTTGCGAAAAAATAAAATTAAAAACAGAAAAATTAGAAAGGATAATCTCAAGTTTACAAGAGACAAATAAATGTCCTTATTATAGACGAGTATATGTTTCATTTTCTAAAAATAAAAGTTTATCTTAAAAACTATAATATTTTATTATTATTAATAATAATAATAAATAACATTTGTTCTCAATAAAGAATGTGGTTGCACGTTTTTGGGAGATGCTAAAATAAATAATTCTTTTTTTAAAAAAAAATCAAAGATGGGTGACGCACCATGACTAAATGAGTTTGATAATTTTCTTTCATTCAAATTAAAATATGCTTACAAAATTATGAAATTGTAGAGAAGGCAATCATGCCTCTAACGTCTAGACGAAGAATGCGGTGACACATCTAAGTTGAGACTCATAAAATCCGTAATAATAAAAAAAATGAGCAAATTAAGGTTAATAAACACAATTTATCCTAAAAATAATTAAGACAAGTATAGGTCGATAAAAACGACCGTGCTAGGACCACGGGACTCGAGGGGTGCCTAACACCTTCCCCTCGGTTAACATAATTCCTTACCTGAATTTCGAGTTTGCTGACCATAAATAAAGAGTCAACTTTCTTTTGATTAGGGAACTAAATAAGGTGACTTGCAACACCAAAAACTCAATTCAAAGTGGCAACACTAAATAAATAAAATATAACCTCTTTTCAATAACGTCACTTTAATTGGAAAAACCCTATTCTTTCAAAACGCAACGACGGGGAAAATAGGGGTGTGACAATACTGACGTCCCCTTTTGGACTGCATCATTTTATGATGAAGATACGCAGGATTAAGGTCATCAGCAGACGCACCTTGAGGATCTTGAGACATTAAGGAGCTTGGTGAGTCTCCCCTACTTCGGAGGGTTCATCATCCATTTTCATCTTGCTTAGAGTAGCTTTCGCTTAGACTTTATTTTGGTTGAGGTAGACATGGGTCTGTCATTGGCACCACTTAATAGTGATAGAGGCTTCGTACACTAGAGTCGGATATTAATATTGAGACTTATGTGCTAGTTTCTTTCTGCTAGCCTTTCATTATATGTTTATTTGAGATTAGATGATGAGATGTTCCCGTTTATTTTCATGTCTTCCGCTGATTAGTAAGATGTATCACTGAATGAATGTGATGAGGTCAAGTGGTCCGCTTGGATACTAGCAACAGTCACTGAATGTCGGTCACGTCTTGGGTCCCCTCACGGTGTGTGATAATTAATTTATATTGATGTTGTTCAATACTTTTTATTTTTATCTATATTGTTGTGTAGCACTAAATACGTATTATAATGTTAATAATTCACTCATTACACTTTTTGGAGGATTTTGTGTTCTTTTGGGGGAGTATTACATTGAAAGAAAAAATTAAAAATTTAAAATAAAGTAGGATTTTGCAAAGTAAGAGTTAAAAAAATCAAAGTAATATTTTTTAGGAAAAACTTGATGGTGAAGAAAAAAATGAAAAGAAATACTAAAAAGGTATAATAAAGTGCGTTAAAATTTAGCGCATGCCTCATTTTGCTTTTCATGCTATCATTTTCACGTAAGAACTTCTTTACATTTTGATCCCCGAAGAAAAATCTTGCGTCTGTCGCTGGATTTAAGACCTTAACTTTGCCTGCCTTTTTTTTGGCTTACATTATAATTGTTGCAGCAGCTTTAATCCAGCACAAACAATAATTTGAGAAAATCAATTTGATTTAATTATCAGTATTGATTTTATTTATTTAAGTATCCAAGTGCTAGTTTCTATGGGAACAATACATCTCTCATCACTTTATTACTTGTCTATCTATCATGTATAGTTGCATATCAAACGACACGTAAGAAAGGGAATCTAATTGACTACTCAAATAAATAAAGCTTTTAGGCCTATTTTTAGTACTAAAATGAGTAAAGCTTTTAGGGGCTATTTGGAAGATCATCTGCTAATTAAATTTAATATAATAAGTGTAATGCCCTGTTTAGTTGGCTAGATAATTATTTGATTAATTGAATGTAAGTATAGTTTTCAATTCATATCGAATCTGCATCATAAAACGATGCAGCGCCAGAGGAGCGTTAGTACATGGAATGTATTGTATATAAAACAGCCTAAAGAAAAGTAAACAATATGCAATGACTCCTTAATCACTTAGCCTCAGCTCAGAGTAAAGGACAAGACTCTATCACCTCACTATCCATCAAACATCAAACATTCACATCACATCGGAGTTCTATCATCATGAAACCTATCTGGGAGTTTCTATAAACGACAAATACTACCTATGAGCTGGTAGTGATACAATGAAGAGATGTCATTGTCACATCTGTCCAGTACCTTGCCGGGGTAAATGACGAGTCTGTCAGTGGATCCACAAGTCTGTCAAGTCCTCTTTTGCGACAAGGGAAATATCCGCTTTCATGGTCCAATCCTCTCCTACGCTGGCCACGTAGTTAATGAGTACTAGTGGGACTCACTCTTACCCATCTCGATGCTAATACTCCTCCCAGGACTCAATATACTCATAAGTCTATCCGTCCATCAAGAACTCTCATCCCCCAACCTCTACGGGCAAGACTATCTTTCCAAATTCCAGGGAAATATACTCGTTCAACTCTATCAACATTAGTTTTAGCTACACAGTTATACACACTCACCTCAGAACTCAAACTCGATCACACATTATATTCAGACAATTAAGGCTCTAAACATCCCCCTAAGTTCATTATCCAAGTCTTTACAGAGAGAATTTATACAAGTTGGATCATAATCACATAATAATATATATGTACGGTAAACTTTAATCATGATGATCATCAATTTTAAGATGTGAAGTATAATTCAAAGTATATATTCAAGAAGTAAAGATAACATTCGAGAATTAAAGGTAATATTCAAGAACTTTCAAGAAAATCACAAATCAAGACCTTAAGTATCAATCTTACATCCTAGCTTTACATTGGCACATGGAAGAGCAATTTCATGCTTTTCGGTAGCCTTTACATACTTGGGAATGGAGATTATTCAAAGAATTAGAAGGTCTTTTGAAAAACCCTTGTGTTCTCCCCTCTTCTTCTCTCAAGCTTACGTAAACAAATACTTAGAAAAACTATGGTTTGAACCCTTTATGTACGAAAATACGCTTTAAAACTGTTTTGGGGGGTATTAAAATGTATTGGGAAGGACAAAATTGTCCTTTCCTAATTAAAAGAAAAAAATATTATTTTGAACACAGGTGGTGCACGTCGCGGAGGGGGCGCACGCCAGTGTTTTCTCGCAACTTTTTCGTAAGTTCAATTCCCATCGAAAAAAGCAAGAAAAACTTAAGTGTTGCTCCACACCCCTGCACGTCGCGGAGGGGACGCAGAGAACGCACTGTTTATGTCCAAAATTGGATATTTCGAAAATCGACCCGGCTTGTTTTAAGTCGGGTCGATGCCATTTTCTGACTCGATTTTTCGCACTGATCGCAAATCCGATCTCAGATTTTGCATGAGAGCTTGGGAAAACACATTGCACACACAATTATTTTAGGGACATTTTGGTAATTTTACGGAATGTTACAATATGTTGAGAAGTTATTATATTATTTTTTCCAGATAGAGATATCCAACTTCTTTATGGTTTTATTTTATATATATATTTAGAGAGAGAATGTGGTGGCATTGGAGTTGGACTAGCGTTTTAAATAAAAATTTTCCTTTAATATGGAATTTCTTACTAATTACAAGCATAAATACCCATCCCATCCCATTCCATCTCTCATTTGTCATTTTTGAAGGAAATCAGAGATGGGTAGAGCTCCTTGTTGTGAGAAGATGGGATTGAAGAAAGGTCCATGGACTCCTCAAGAAGACAACATTCTCATCTCTTACATTCAAAATAATGGACATTCTAATTGGCGTGCCCTACCAAAACTTGCCGGTAATTCTATTTTCTCTTTTCATTCAAAAATATTAGAGAAACAGTTTCTCTAGAGGTGATAGTAAGGTCTTCGTAAGTTCTACTTTCTTCATACTCCACTTGTGAGATTTCATATCAACAAAGTTTAATAGGGCATCTATAAAAAATTCTACAATACTCATCTCCTACCTTTGAGGTAGTGATAAAATTTAGGTAAATAAAATTTAGGTACATTTTATCCTCTTTAAATTTCACTTGTGAAATTTTATTGGCTTCTTGTTGTTTGTCATCTCCTAAAAACCCTTTTAAGGTAGAAATATCAATTACACTTAAATATTTCCAAGTTTGTGAAAATTGACTCAAATTAGTTTTTGGATCTTTGCTGATAAAATTTTTAATTTTTTTTTTAAATAAAATGCATATTGTCCAAACACAACAAAAGTAAAAACATAAATTTACAAGTTTTAACTTCAAAAAATCAATGGCCGTGTAACTAAATTTTGTTTATTTATTTAGGACTATTGAGATGCGGGAAGAGTTGCAGACTGCGATGGACAAATTATTTGCGGCCAGATATAAAGAGGGGAAATTTCACCAAGGAAGAAGAAGACACCATAATCCACCTTCATGAAAAACTTGGAAATAGGTCTGTTTTCTTTTTCTTTTGAATATTGTTGCATCTATTAATTTCTTCTTGCCTTCAACATCCTCTATTTTTTCACTATCAAAAAAAAAAAGTTAGGAATTTTGTCAAATCAATCGTTAAAAAAAAGCGTAGCTTACTTTTTTCCAAAAAGAAAATAATTCATTGCTAATTACAATTTTTGATGTGAAATTTTATTAAATATATTATTATTATTATTTATAGATCTTGATTACATAGAATAATGCCTAGTGTCCTGATAATCATTAGTATAATAAAGTTAAAAACTCATTTTCTTTTTTCTAAGCTCGTGAATTATTTATTTACAAAATCTTTTGTCTTTATAGTTTTTGAGAATCGAAAAGGAAAGATTTTATATCTAAGTCCAAACAATACTTCACTTATTTATTTTATATTTGCGTGTCATTTTGTTTCCACCAAGGAATAAATATAAAAGATTCTCTTAGACAAGTTGGTAATTAAAATATTGGTAATAATTAATGTCAGTTACCAATCCACGCATCAACTGCTAGAAAATCTACGCATATATCTCCTTAGGTTTTTGTGGCACTATAATTAAAGTTTATCATGTTTGTCCACTCCTCTTAATTAATTAATATTTAGAAAAATCATGCTTTATATTTATTGAGACGAGAGTTCTCAAGAAATAGTCTCTCTACATAGTGGTAAAGTCTGCATACATTCTACCATTTCACTGGGTATATTATTGTTGTTATTTTGAGAAAATATTTTTTGCTACATAATTTGTATAAAATATTATATTCAATTTAGCTCATATTTATGTATTTTTTAATATATTTTTATACAAAATTAACACATTGTACATAGTGATTCCCCACTCCCACCAGCTTTGAAACACGTAACGTAATATTTTATGTTGAGATGTACATTTTTGAAAAATTTTCTTAATAATTTAAGCAAAAATTTACCAAATCATTCAAGTCTATATTATAAGCTTATAAATTTATGTGGACCTTAATTTTCTTACCCTTGTATGTTAAAAAAGATTATAAATCAAATTATTATGGGATATCAATTGAAAGTTGTGGTAAAAATTAATAAATTTTAAATTTTAGATCCATTACTAACTTTACTTTGATGTGTTAATATTATGTAATCGACATACATTTTCAGCTTATTTATTTAAATTCTAACGAATAGTGCACATAGATAATTATCTCTAGGATGATTTGATAATATAAAATAATTTAAATTATCCATGTCTAAAGGTTAAACTCCTGTAAGTCGTTCAACTCTTTGCTGATAACATTTTTTCCCCTAAAATGTGCAGATGGTCTGCAATAGCGGCAAAATTACCTGGACGAACAGATAATGAAATAAAAAATGTTTGGCATACTAATTTAAAGAAGAAGCTGAAAAATTATGAGTCTCCTCAAAATTCGAAAAGACGCTCCAAGATTAATGATGATTCCAACAAGGGTCCTACCACTTCTGAATCCTCCAATAATTCTGATTTGAGTAGAAGCATTAAGATTGCCCCTAGCTCACCACAACTTTCATCTAGTGAAATGTCAAGTGTGACACTAGTCATGGATGATCATAAAATGGTGATAGTAAAGGAAGAAAAAATGGAGTCGTCGTCGTCGTCGGAGTATTTCCCCAGGATCGATGAGAGTTTCTGGGCAGCGGAGAAGAATGAGTATGTTATGGCTGCTGGTCATGGTCAAGAAATACAAGTGAGGGAAGAAAATGCGGATAGTACAAAAATGGAGGAGGACATGGACTTTTGGTACAATGTTTTCATAAAGACAGAGGACTTGCCAGAATTACCAGAATTTTGAGGGGTCTCTTTTGATTATTCTGTAAATTTGAGATTAGTGGTATTTAATTTTCTAGCTAATAGTTTTTTTTAGGAATTTTTGGAGTCGGCAAGTTTGAAATTTCATGTTTGTTTGATCTTGACTATTGACCCAAAACAATAAAAAATAATTCCAAGTTGGGACCATTAGCTAAGATATTTATTTTGAACTTCTTTTTTACTTAGTGGATTGTTTGAAAACTACTTGTGACCATTCCCCTCCCTTAGCTTTAAAACTTTTTATCAAAACATATGGCTTTATTCATATAAAAAGAAAATGAATTGTTTTTCACCAGCTAGATTTTGTATCCATTAGGAAGACAATGACATTAAAATATTCTTTATGCTTCGTCACATTGAACAAATTAAAGAAGGATGTGTGCAACAATATATTTTCCCCCCTCAAACCCTTTCCCCTTTTATAGCTAATGCTTTAGAGCAATTAAGGACTCGTCTAGTTTGAATACAAGTTACTATGAGATTATTTTTTATTGGATGTTTGGTTTGTCACATTTAAAATAATCTATATTATATAAATTTTAAGAACAAAGTATTTATTTATAAAAATATCCTTTATAAATGTATGAAAACAGTTTAAAAGGAAATATTTGTCATTTACCTACTTTATCGCAGTTTTCTTACTTATGCGATGAGGAGTTACTTAGTTATTTCGGAATTACTATACCATCCAAGGAGAGGGATAACTTATTCCGATACTAATTATTAATTTCGGGATAAATTATTCCGAATTTGCCAACTAAACAATAAATTGAGTGGCATTATAAATTAATCCTGTGATTATTTGGTGTTATCCTCCGCACTAGACGACCCCTAATAGTAATAAAATGACTTTTACGGGTGTATTCGGTACAGGTGAAATACTTTTCAAAAGTATTCAAAAAATTTTAGAAATGTACTTTCTCTAGAAAAATAAGCCTCTTATGAATAAGAAAAATAACTTAATTAATGAAAACAGAAAAAAAAAAAAAAAAGTTCTACAATTTATGACATGTTACATTGATTGTGTTCTTTCCAACTTTCAACACGTCTCATCTTCAAGTAATATTGGATGCTCAAAATTTCCACTAAAAACGCATAAAGAATATTAGAAGCGTATATTCATATATATATTTGGAATATTATCGTACCACTATATATACTAAAATGATTCCACTGCTGGTTAGTTACTTCCTTTCCGTAGTTCTTTTTTAGTTGAAGATTTTCTTTTCAAAGTCAAATGATATGAATTTTAATTAATATTTTAAAATGTATTTTTTATCATATTAATGTAAAAAAAGTACTATTTTTATGATTTTTTTGTATAGTTTCTAAATGTTTAAATTTTTATTTTAAAATATCAAATTAATGTATCTCTAATTTAGCTTTAAAAATCAATACGTTGACTTTCGAAACGTAATATGACAATTAAAAAAATGAAGAAAATATTATATATGAAATATTAGCTAGGGTCAACGTGAATTATTGTCACGATCCGAAATTCAGGCGTGATGGCACTCGTCTCTTCCCACCGAGACAAGTCAGCCGATAACCCGACTATAACATTAAAATGCGGAATTATAATCAAAATGAAAGTTCAATTTAATAAAATCCCCCAAAACCTGGTTGTCACGTGCACAAGCTTTTAATATATTATAATAGATTCGAAAAGAAACACAAGTCTCAATGATGTTGTCTCTAGAACAGAACAACATCATAAATAGGAGTAGGGAGTTAGCTGGGATGGCAACAGCTACCTCTCGCAATCTCCATAGAGAGCCTCAGACAAGTACCAGTAGAGAGAGTACTACGACGATCCGGGCTCGTAACCTATAAAAAATGTTGTAGCAAGGGGTGAGAACCAAACACGCGGTACCCAGCAAGTGAAC
>JAPFFP010000094.1:10935607-10947682 GCA_026153255.1 Solanum medicagineum | reverse complement strand
GGGGGGGGGGTTGGTTTGGCATCTTGGATCTATGCAATGAAATGGTAGACATCTTGCCAAAAGAGTACACAGTTCTCATCCATCTCTTTTAGTTGCCCCCCGCCCAACCAGCTAACTCTAGAGCAGGTTCCCATGTCACAACATTCGGGGCTAGAATTGCCACATAAAGAATACAGGAATTATTGTAAATGCGCTCATGACAGTGCTTGTTGTATAGGGGCAAGCTAAGTAGCTCTAATTGGTAGAAGAGCTCAGTAAAATGAAATTATCTTTATTCCTAAAATTCAGAAGAATTACAAGTGAGACAAAAAAGGTTGTTCTTATCTTTATTCCCCACTGTCTTGATTCAACAAATTGGGAATACTACCACATTATCTTCTCTATTCTTTTCCTCTTTTCAACTAAAAAACTGTATAACTATGAAATTTGGATTGGTCTGGAATAATAATATCACATATTCATATTTTGGCAAAAGGATTCTGAGAAGGTAGAGCACAACATAGCCAAGCCAAAAAAATCATAGAACTCGCACAATAGCATTAAAAATCGATTCGAATTTAAAGCATGTGCTTAACAGTTTGGCTTATAAAAGCACAACCTGTGTTACAGGAAATTGATTTTTTTAACGAGTGAGATAGCATGAAATTAATCTATAAAAACGCCTATAGATGTGTTATAACTTACATGAACGGAAGCAAGGCTTTGCAGAGGATAGTGAAAATGATTAACCCTGTGAACCAGAGACTGGGCCACGACCACCACGACCAGTGCGCCCCCCGCGACCCCGAAGAACACGCCCACGGCCTCTTGCCGGAGTAGAGGAAAGCATAGCAGCCTGCCTAATAGAAGCCCTTTCTCTAGCCCTCTCATTCAAGTTTATAGTTCTTGAGCTCCTATTGACAGGTGAAACCTGTTTCCCTTCTTCTGTTTCAACAGAAGCACTTTCACCCGGACCCCCTTCTTTTGAATTGCTACTATGAACTGGACTACTTGATGGCTTCTCACCAGTAACTGTATCCGCAGCCTGATCAGTTTCTGCAGCAACCTGGTCACCACCATCATTCAACTTATCAGAACTTTCAGCTAGCTCTTCTGTCACATCAACTTCATCATTCTTATCATCATCTGGGAGCTGAGAAGAATCTATTTCCCCAGGGTCTGTTGGAGTAAGCAAGAGGTCTTCATCAGTACCAGCTAAATCATCAGTCTGAGGCTCCAAATTTTCTGGGCTTCCCATTGATAAAATGCTACCTCCCTCAAGATTTCCGACATCTTCAGGATCAGCAATTAGCTCTCCCTCTTCCCTTTCATCCATCACTAGGTGCTCGCTCTCTTGTTGCACCTGAAATGTTGATTCATTATCTGGGGTATACACTTCATTGGAACTGACAAAAGTATCATCCGCAACATCTGTTCGGTCACCATGTGACTCAGCCTGATTTGTTGCAACAACTGACGGCTCTTCGACCTGCTCGCCAGAAAATGTAGTCTCTTCCTTCTCAATATCACTGGCTTCCTCTTTCAAACCTTGGGTTTCATCTCCAGCATCATGTTCCTCTGTAGTAGGCAGAGATTCTGAATTTTCAACATTACCAGCAGATTTTTCTTCACCACCTTCTTGAGATGCCTCTAGAAGTCTCGACTTCTTAAGCACAGGTTGAGCTACATCTAAGCAGGTTTCATCCGTGGCAGGAGTCTCTTCTTGTAACTCTGAGGTAGAGGCTGCAGATACACGCTTACGAATTGGTGGTTGAGTTGGTAATGTGGCATTTTCTAGATTTTCTGCATTTTGAGGAGGTACGTGCTTTCTACTGTTGGCGGATTCATCTGTATCTTGCATCTCTACATCAGCTAAAGGTTCTTCTGGCTTTGTGATGCGAGGTCGAACCAACCTCCTTCCGGTTTTACGAGTTTCGGAGGTTATCTTCGATAAAGCAACTCTTCTTTCTTCTTCTGCTTTTCCTACTGCAGGAGTGGAAGTCAACAAGTTAGCAGGTGGCGGAGGCGTAGCTGCTGGGCCTGGTACAACAGAGCCAGAAAGAGAAGCATCTGGAGCAGAAGTGTCAGCAACACCAGAAACCCCAAGCTCATTACGTGCAACCCGTTCAAAGTCATCTACAGCCTGAAGATATGAGGCAGTGAAATCCTCCAAGTGAGTCCTAGAAAGTAGTTGATCCACTGACGTGCCCTCTGTTTGACTGCCTTTGGTTTGCTTCATCTTCTCAATTTCATCGGTGAGCATCTTCAGAGCATGCTTGTGCTTGTCCATTTCATCTAATAGCTTGGACTTTTGCTGGTTCACAGTTGCATAGGAATCACCTATTGTCTTTTGAATCTTCAAGCGTTTTGATCTCTCTTGTTTCAACTCTTCTCTAAGACGATCTGTGATCTTCTCAAGCCCCTGGATTCTGGTGTTTCTCTCCTTCTCTTTATCTTTCAAGGTCTGTTCATCTGCAGCATCAGCAGCTTTTTTCCCTTGTTTGGCATCTTCCAACTGTTTGGAAAGAGCTTGATTCTCTCTAGCCAAATCATCTTTTTCCTTTGATAAGTTGTCTGCCCTATCCTTTTCCTTTAAAAAGTTCTCAGCCCTCTTCTTCAGTGGACCAATTATCTTTCTATATTTATCAACTTCAGATCTCAGCGAGGCCTCAGCTTGCAAGATCTCATTGATTCTCGATTCTCTCTGACTCAATTCTGCTCTGCTCCTTGCGAGGTCTTGCTCTAAGTCAGCTACCAGATTCTGCTGCTCAGACATGGCTTTCTTAAGTTTCTCCAGTTCTACATCTTTCTCTCTCAGATTCACCTGCATCTGTGAAGCAGCTTCTTTCAAACTTGCATATTCTTCTAGGTCAAAACTCTTATACTTCTCAACCAACTCACTAACCCTCCTCTCAAGCTTCTCTTTATCCAGCTTCTGCATTTCAATCTCTTTCCTACAAGCTTCTACATCAGTTTGTCTTTCAGTAAGAAGCTTCTCCAGATCCTCTACTTCAGTTTTCATCTTCTGTGCAGCTTGGCGAAGTTTCTGGCATTCTTCAACATTGTGCCTGTTCTCCTCCCTCAATTGCAAGTTGCTTTCACGAAGTAAGTTCAATTCTCTAACCTGAAGCTGCAGTGATTTAAACTCCTCTTCACTTAAAACCTGAGCTTTTGAGTTCTCTCGCTCAGATTTAAGCGATGCTTCTGCTACCTCTGCTCTCCTCAGAGCATTCTCGAGCTGTGATTGCAACCGAAGTTTTTCCTGTCTTAGCAAAGAAATTTCTGTTTCTGCAATTTCCTTGGAACGTCTTAGATAATTCACAACATTCATCAATCCGTCATCATCCTCGGCCACTGTGCTTCCAGCAGATACACCTGAAGATACACGGTCCTTCTCAGCCAGTTTAATATACAAACCCTCAAGCCGGTCCAGTAATATTTTGTTCTGTTCATTAGCCTCAGTGTATTTCTTCTCAGCTTCAGTTTTTGAGATTTCTAGCACCGACAATTCTGCCTCCCACTTGGCCTTCAATGCATTATTTTCGGATTTTAGAAAATCTGACAATTTACGGAGCTCAGATGATTCTTCTTGTAACGCTGCCAAAGCTTGAGATGTTCTAGTCAGCTCTTGAATTGTTTCTGACTGTAGGATTACCTGTCTCTCATAGTTATCTTGAGCAGCACGCCATTTTTGATGCTCTTTGTCTAAATCATCTTTCAAAGCAGTTATTTGAGCCTCCAAATTTGAGATTTGTGTCATCTTAGCAGAGGTATCTTCTTTCAGACTGGATATTTCAGCTAAAGCAGCAAGAACAGCTTCTTCTTTTCCTGCAGTTGCAGTAGCGGCTTCAATTGACTTCAAATTACATTCTCTCTCAAGCTCATCAACATGCTTCCTAAGGGATAATGCTTCCTCTTCCATTGATTTTTTCACCCTATCAGCTTCTACTTTGAGGTTCTCGTAGGCCAATTCCATCTGCTTCAATGCTTCTTCATTTGCCTGAGCTATGCTTTTATATTGCAGCATATGATTTTTGTTAACCTGCACCTCCTCTCTGAGTCTTTTAACTTCTTCAGCAGAATCCATGTTGTCAAAATGTTCAGTAGAAGAGGAAGGACCACCTTCATCAGCTCTTTCAGAAACCTTTTTTTGCAAAGCTTGCAATTTTTCCTCTAAATCAGCAGATCGGGCTTCAGCAACAACAGCTCTACCTTCAGCAGCAGCCGAAGAATGTGAAGTGCTAGCCAATTCCTTCCTCATTTCCTCAATTTGCTTCAATGCATTCTTCAGAGCATCTTCTCGCTCAGGTATAAGGTTTCGGACATTATCACGCTGTTCTTGCAATTCTTTCTTAGCTTCAGCCCATTCTTTCTCAATGAGCTTAATATACTCTTCCTGCTTTCTCCTCTCGGCAGCTCTTGCCTCGTCACGAACATTCTCCGTACTCTGCAATGTATCTAAATGGACCTGCAAAGTATGCACCCTTTGTGACAAATTACGGACTTCATCTGAAGCTCTCTTTTCAGCATTTAACAGCATATCCTTTTCATCCTTTAGAATAGACACCTCCATTTTTAGCTTTAGAGAAAGTTCCTCAGCAGCATTCAATGACTCATAAATTTCTCGCAGCTTCTTCTGGTAGTCAACTACCATCTGTTGGAACTCAACATTTCTCATGATCACAGCATTATGCTCCTCTCTCTGGAGCTCAAACTCTTTCATATATCTATCAAGTTTATCTCGAGCGAACTGTGCTTCTAGAGCTGACTTATCCCGCTCTGACCGAAGAGAGATTATCTCACTCCGTAATCTTGACGACTCTTCTTCAAGACATTTTACACGCTCAAAAGCTCGTTCTTGTGCTCTCCCTAAAACTTCATGTGAAGAATCAGGTAAAAGCATCACTTCCTGCCTTTCAACCTCTGCTAATTTTTGAGATTGGGTATCAGAAGAAATTGTATGCTCTTCAAAGAGCTTTTTGTACATTGCAACAGATGCATGGAGTGATTTAATCATCGTATCCTGCTCATCCGCTTTTGCCAGTACCGCATTAACCTGGGAGGTAGCTTTGTCAACATGCTTCTGAAGCTCCTTCTCATACTTTTCCTTCAACTCTGACTCTCTGTTCTCAATCTGGTCAGTAAGGCTCCGAACTAGGCCTCTTAGCTGGACATTTTGTTCAACCAAACCATTTATGTCCTTGTAGCTCAACAGCCTTCCAACATCATCAGCATTGGATTCAGCACCAAACATACTTAACGAATTTGACACCATGGAATTGTCATTTTTAGGTCCCACAGATCCACCACGGAATTGTATATCACGACATTCCTTTAAAAGCACCGTCACCTGTTCTTGGAGGTCAACTATCTCGGCCTGAGCAACAGCATAATCACGGTCACGCCTTCTCATATCAGCATTGAGTTCCTGAATATTCCTCTCTAAAGCAGCTTGTTGAGAGATAGAATGCTGTAGCCTTTCACTTAGCACAGAGTAAGCATCTTCCAACCTTTCATGTTCCGCTCGCTCATCTAAGATAACTCCAGCTTTCTCCTCTATTTCACTGAGTACTCGCTCCAGTACATCTTGAGCTTGTTTTCTTCCCAATTGTTCATGTCGTAGTGCATCAACAGCTTCCTGATATTTGGTATACATCTTAGACAGACTCCAACCTTCCCGAAGAAGTGAAGCAGCTAATGCAGTTCCTGAAATGCCGATAGGCAGACTAGGTACGGCCATCCGATCATCCCCAACCACGTCACCAGCTTCAGCTGAGTTTGGCAATGATTCACTCGAAAAATAACTCAAAGGAAGAAGCTTCAATGTATCTTCTCCTTTTTTTAATTCCACTTCGCTTTTTGCAAGCTTATCTTTCAGATATGCAACCTCCTCCATTAGTTCTTTCTTTGCAGATACTTCTTTCTCAAGTCTCTCTTTGTAGTCACTCTCTATTTGGTTTCCATGAGTCTCCAGAGCTTTAATTACTCCTTCAAGTTCTTCTGCCTTTTTAGACCATTCCTCAGAGCTCTCCTTGTACAAATCCACAAGCTTGTTCAATGTTGCAATTTCACCAGACATTTGCTCCTCTTTTGCAGCTGCTACATCCTTGGAGGATAATAAATCTTGCTCTAGAGAAGTGAGCTTTAACTCCATTTCTCTCACTTGTTCCTCTTTTCTCTTCAAACGCTTATCACATTCATTAATTTTTTTCTCAGCATCAAGAAGTTTGGCAGACATATCAGCCTCAAGCTCAGAATGAGCTTTACGCAGCTCCATGAGATCATTGACCTTTGTTGTTAACTCATCATTAAGCCAAGCATTATGCCTCTCAACGAGCTCCTTCTCCTGCAAAAGCCTTGAACAAGAAGCCTGACAATGTGATACTTCAGTCTCCAGGTCACAGACCCGCACTTCCCTTTTTGCAGCAATATCAGTCAGGTGAACTATCTTATCAAGATAGCTTTTGATAGTGGAATTTTTCTCACTAATCTCCAAGTCTTTCTGTTCTACCAATTCCATCAATTGCCTCTTTGTTTTCCGGAGCTCTGAAGCCTCTGTTGATAACCGGTCCACATCACCATCTTTTCCAATCTGTTTTCATGTTCCAAAAAACAATCAAATACAACAGAAAACAAAATCCAACAAAAAAAGAGAACTTTGCATGCATTCAGTACATTGCAAAATTACTCAAAACTTTCACGGAAGGTTTTCATCAATCTGTTTCCCATAATTTTTAGTATTTGGTAGGGGCAATAAAGTAGGTCATATGATAATTATACAGGAATGACAGGTCATATGAGTTATGACAAATCAAACACACTCTTAATAAGGAAATATGAAATATGAAGTAACTGGACGAAGGAATCAGGAATCATAAATATACGTACAGATTGGAGGTAAGCTTGCTGCTTCTCGGCTTGTGCTTGAGAGAGTTCAGAGAGGCGCTCCTCGAAGGAAGAGTTAAGTTGAGAGTACCGCAGTTGAAGCGCGGAGTACTCTGAAGAAAGCGAGACGTACTTCTGTTCAAGGACGGAACACGTCTGTTCAGCAGTAATGGACGCAGCATCAGCCTGTGCTTTCACATTTTCCAGTTGATTGTATAAATCGCGAATGAATTCATCAGCTTTCGCCGCTATCGAACTAGCATCTTGCGAAAACCACTCGTATTCCTCATCCGACATAAACAACGGCATCGTTCACTTTCCTTTGTTTACTTTTTCATTAATCTGTGACATCCAAGGGAATGCCCTAATTATAATCCTAAATTTTGACATCGGAAAACCCAAGAATAAGATGAATTTTGTGGAAAAAAACTTACCAGAAATGGGAAATCCGTCGTATACTGCCGGCTAGGGCAAATCAGTTAGTTCTTCGTTTGTTTACTTTTTCATCAATCTGTGAAGAATGAAGGTAATCATGTTAATGGCATAATAATAGTCTTAACAATTTACCATCGGAAACCCTAGAAGTTCATCGGAAAACCCTAGAAGAAAAACTCACCAGACTAGGGGAATCCCAGCTAGGGCAAATTTGAAACGACGATGAGAATTTCTGGAGTAACTTGTTTACTATCTCCGGTTCTAATTTATGTGCGCTTTTTTCCCTTCTTTTTAATCTTTTTAAAATTTAAAATATACTTATATATTAACTTTAAAGTTCTCATTTTATATAGTAATTAGGTAATTAATTAATCTAATTAAATTTATAAATCTAAATATTAAAACTAATAAAATATTCTAAAGTTACTAAATTCTTCCTATATAAAAAATTTAGTGTTATCAATTTATCTCAAAAACTTTTATTAATATAATATTGTCAAGGTCCTATTTATCTTTAACAATATTTTTAGTATAATTGGCTTGTCAATAGTGCTTGAACTCCCTAACTTGAATATTAAATTACTATAATACCCTCAACTTAAAAATTAATTTAATATATTTTTTATATTTTATGTTATATTTATTTAATTATATTATATTATATTGAAAGCAGATAATTTTTTACATTAAAGGATTGTGACTTTTTCGAAAGTTTCTGACTTTGATGAATTGTGATTTTTTCGAAAAGTTGTGCATTTTTTTAAGAGTTGTGCCTTTTTCGAAGGATTGTTACTTTTTCGAAGGGTTATGACTTTTTTGAAAAATTACAACTTTTCGAAGAGTTGTAACTTTTTCGAAGGATTGTGACTTTTGCAAAGAATTATAAATTGTGACTTTTTTGAAAGATTTTGACTTTTTCTAGGAGTTGTGATTTTTTTGAAAAGTTGTGAATTTTTCAAAGGGTTATGATGTTTTCGAATGGTTATGACTTTTTCGAAGGGTTGTGAAATTTTTGAAGATTGTAACTTTTTCGAAGGGTTTTTTAAAAAGTTATGACTTTTTTTTGAAGGAGTTGTGATTTTTTCAAAAAATTGTGACTTTTTTAAACAGTTGTGTCTTTTGCAAAGAGTTGTTACTTTTGCGAATGGTTATGACTTTTTTGAATGTTTGGGACAGATTAAAGTATAGTTTAATCAGAAATGATGCCTTTGAATTTTGTTAATGTCTATTGTGTTATTTAATTGGTATTAAAATATTGAATTATTTAAAAATAATAATTAAGAATTATGTGAGAATGCCACGTAAGCAGACTTAACTAATTACTAAATTTTGTATTATAAAAAAGAGAACCTTTAGTACTACCTCAATGAATAATATCAGGTATAACATCTTCAACTTCTATCTTCACTTTTTTTATCAATATCGATTGTGGCTGCATAACGGATAAAGTATTAATTTCACCTAATTGACTTTTCACTATAATACTAATCGGTCGTTCTTTAGCTTAGGTTGTTGTATTGGACTGATTAAATGATGATTTAATTAAAGCCAGACGATCTTAAACACCAAATGCAAGGATGTTAGACATGTAAATGATCAGATAAAGAGCAATTTAATCACCAAACCAACATGTTATAATAGAACAATATTGTCATTTTCATTAGTAAATAAAACAAAGTATCCTTAAAATTCAGAATATATGTTTGCATTTGGAGAATTAAAAAGCAAGTTGATCACCAACTAATAAACTCTGCATATTAGCTTTTCTTCCTCTACATTGCACCGAATGAAAATGTTAATTGATCTATGGTGTTGTGCTAAATTTTCTTAATTATCATATAGAAGTGTTTAAAAAAAATCACGTACAAGTGCAAAATGACCAAAAAAATGTAAAACTTAAAATATTAAGAGAAGGAAATCTCTACTTCAATTTTGAGTTCTTTAATTGCAAAAATCTACTCTATTGAATCTTACTCCAACAAGTGGAGAGAAAAAACAAAAGGTTGTGATTAGTTAGTTAAAAAAGGAAAAAGAAAAGTAACAAAAGTATAACTTGAGAAAAAACCTAGTCGAAAATTTCTGATGCAACTGGGGTATTCTCTGCGCTGCAATCCGTTAATGCTGTGGGTTCTCGATTCATACAAATTCTCGACTGCGTTCAATTTCTTCTTTTCAATAACTTAAAAGATGTGAGTCAATGCAGCTTTTGAATTTCTAATCATGGTTAGTAATTTATTTATTTTGTATTGGGCATGATTTGTAATGTTAACTTTTGGTATTGAGAGGGATAAAAATAAACAGTATTGCAGGAATGAGATTTTCCACTCAAGAAAAGTTATAGTCCTCATCATTAAGAAGCTTGTTTTCTCAAGAAATATTTAGACTAATTCAACATAAACTAAAAACATTTTTGGGAAAAGACATAAATTTCCTTCTAAAGTTGCCCCGAAAAGTCATTTACGCACTTTAACTATCTAAGTGACCTATTACACACCTATACTTCTCAAAAGTGAATTATTTCAACCCTTCCAACCCCAAAACCCAGATATGAGGTGGAGAGCGAGGCGCACTCGCCTCATTAGAATGCCACGTATTAAATGAACATAACTCGTATCCTTTTTATCCATATCCGATCTTTTAGCCCATATTCATTCATTCAACCATATCCATTTACATTCTCACCCAAACCCGTTCATCTTCTTTAAGAACAAACAACCCTAATCATCGATTTTGTTACCATAAATCGAAGAAATTTCTAAAGATTTCTTCAATTAAATGGAGTTTTATTTGTTTAATTGAGGTTTCACTATCATATTTAGCAAAAGTTCGTGGTTACGATCGAGTCCAAAAATCATTCTTATGGAAGATTGTCGATTATACTAGGGTTTGATCATTGTAGCATTGTCATCATTGTTAAAAGGTCAAATTCATATCTCACCCTATTCTTTCTACTAATAGTACGATTTAACCAGGGTTTGGTCAATTTAGGTTTTATAAGTTTACAGTACCTAAAAAGGCATTGACTTGTTAACCTAGGATTTTTTTCGTCTTTAGTTAGATTCTTGATAATACGATTTGACACTTATGCTTATATTATAACTTTTTGTTGTTGCATGTATTTGTCGTAGTTGCCCCTTAACTGTAATTGCACAAAGAATTTGTAACTATTGTTTTCAGGTTGCTAAAATATCTTTTGATTGATTAGATTGAGATTTTTATCATGGGGTGTTACGAAGAATTTTAGAAAAGGAACCGAGGAAAAAAATTCATATCATGGTTGACAAGTTACTGAGTTTTCAGATGTCGATATAGATAGATTATCTTATTTTGAGTTGAGGGATTATGTGAAAGAATTAGGGTGCACAATGCCTATTGTATGTAAAATTTGCCTAATGCTACTGCTATGTTAGACATTAAATCAAACTATGATACTAATTTAATTTATGAGTGTTCAAGTAATGGGAATATTTTGAACGCATTTGTGTATCATCTGGTTGCAGATCCTATTTTGGTTCCGCCTTTATTGGAACTTGGAGAGGGAAAAAGTGAAGTAATTAAAGGTGAGAGACCATCTCAAAACAGTAGGGCCCAAGAAAATGTTTCAAACCTAAACCCTAGTAGTGCTGCTTCCAATACCTCTTCTCCTCTACACTCTTCTACTGCTCCAAATATTCCTTCTTCTACTGATCCAATTCTTACCCGTGACCATCTTTTTACTAATCCAACTCCTGGCCCTATACATCCTACTATTGATCCAACTCCTGCTCCTGATCCATTCTTCTACTAATCCAACTCTTGAACCAACTGATGAATCTGTCCATCCTTAGTAATTCAAATGATGAACTTGCCCATCCTTGTAGTGATCCATTTGATCCAACTTGATCCAATAAATCCTTCTTTTGAATTTGTAAATCCCTTCTCTGAAGAAAATTCTGATATAGAATCATTAAATGGAGAATTAGATGATGGAAGTGAGGTAAATAGAGAGCTAGGAACTTTTAGAGAGGAAAAGAGGAAAAACAAAACAAGGAGAATGGGAGAAAGAGCTTCGTTACCTGATCATGTGAAGGTAGGAACAAAAAAAGGGACCAGATGCTGGGTATGATGAATTTGCAGGTGGAAATAACAACAATGTAGAAGGTAGGCTAGCTGGTGATGAGCCTTACTATCCCTCAGATGAAGCTGCCAGTTCTGAAACAGATTCAGATGATTTCAATGGTGATAAAGAAGAGGTTCAGCAAGAGAGTTAAAACAAGGAGAAGAAAGAAGTTGAAAAGAGTTGTATTTGATGCAACTTTTTAGAAAATAATGTGGGAATTGAGTCTTGTTTTTGAAAGTGTTAAGGAATTTAGATTTGTTGTTAATAGATATGCAGTTAATAAGAATGTTGCTATTGGAATGTACATTAATGAAGCAAGAAGGGTAAGGGTTAGGTGTACAGTTGGTTGTACTTGGCTGCTGTTTGCTAGCTTTGATTCCAGGACCAATACTTTTGTTGTGAAAACATACAATCCAGTTCACAAATGTGATCTTACTAATAGGAACAAGCTTTGTAATAGCAAGTTCTTAGCCAGTTATTGTAATGAGAGGATAAAGGAACAACCCAACATTAGAATTTTGAGTTTCAGGAACTCATTAAGTGTCACGACCCGAAAATTTGGCGTGATGGCACTCGCTCAATCCCACCCGAGCAAGTCAGCCTTAACTTTAAAGAGATAATAAATATAATATGCGGAAGCTTTTTAAATAAATAAACTCAAACTGAGAATTTTCATA
>JAPFFP010000094.1:10894934-10926225 GCA_026153255.1 Solanum medicagineum | reverse complement strand
GAAGCATTAAGTCTTAGTGGATCTAAATATAATATATCAAGTGGAGAAAGTTAGGTAAGTATTCAATAAAAAAAAAAAAAACAAAAGCAAATGCTGGCTCATTACATTAAGAAAGAATTAGATTTATACGATTAAAGATCAATGTGTACGAGAGCAAGAAACAAAGTATTATAAGAGTTAATGGGTAACTATAATCTTGAGTTTAGAAGGATCTTAGACTATAAAGATGAATTGTTAAGAACTAACCCAGGTAGTACATATATAGTCAAGCTTCACAAGGAAATATTTGAAAATGGTAAAAAAAGTTTCAGAGTTTCTACATATATTTTGATGCAATGAAGAAGTCTAACTTGATTGGTTGTAGGAAGTGCATTGGTTTGGATGATTGTTTTCTAAAAGGAGTATATAAAGGTCAGTTATTGGTTGTTGTTTGTAAGGATGGTAACAACCAAATACTACCACTAGCTTGGACAGTTCTGGAAGTTGAAAATCAATACACTTGGAGTTGATTTGTTAGGCCTCTAAAGGAAGATTTTTAGTTGGAAATGGAACAAACATGACTGTCATAACAGATATGCAAAAGATTAGTTTTATTCTTAGTTTATGACTGTGTTGATTATTCACTTTATAAATGTTAGTTTGATTCTTGGTTTATGACTGTTATGTTATAACTCTAGTTTGGTTCTTTGTTGATCACTGTTATATAAGTTAATTCTTGATTTATGATTGTTATGTTATAACTTTAGTTTGATTCTTTGTTTATCATTGTTATGTTACTTAGATTCTTAACTTTTGACTAAAGTATATTTATTTTTGTTATACTTCAATAAATTGTTGTTAAAGAATCAAACTGTTAAAGTATTCTTATATTAAAGTATAACATAGTAAACTTTAGTATTTCTTTGTTTTGTTATTTATATTAAAGAATCAAACTGTTAAAGTATATTTATTTTTGTTAGTTTGCCTATTGCTTTATAACTGTTAGTTTGGTTCTTGACTTATGAGTGTTAAACAGATTCTTGGTTTATGGCTATTTAGTTTAATTCTTTATAGGGTTTTGAAAATGCCATAAGTACTTATTTGCCAAATGTTGAGCATAGGATGTGTGCTAGACACATCCTTACTAACTGATCTAAGATTTGGAGAGGTATTGAGAGAAACAATTGTTAATAGAGATGTGGAAGGTTTACTTTTGAGGCTGAGTTAAAGGATAACATTAGTTATATGAAAAGATCAGGGAATAAGATAGTTGATGATTTGTTGTATTATAACTCAGAAAGATGGAGCAAGATCTACTTCAGTTTCACTATGTAATATGATATTGTTGACAATAACATGGATGAATGCTTTAATGCATGGATATTAGCAGCAAGGCACAAAACTATAATTACCATGCTAGAAGAAATTAGGATAAAAATGTTGAAAAGAATAGGGCAGATGAAAAGTTTTGTAATAGTTGGATCTGTGATATTTTTCGAATGACAATGAAGGTTTTGCAAGATAACACTGGCAAGTCAATGAAATACAACATTGAATGGAATTCAAATATGGAGTATAAGGTACTTCATGGAACATACAGACATGTTGTAGATATCCATAGACAAACTTGTAGTTATAAAGCATGGATGTTGAAAGGCATGCCATGTCGTCATGCAATAGCTGTCCTTCATCATAGGAAATTAAACCTGACTGACTACATTTCCCATTGATGTTATAGAAAAACTTACATGAAGACATACATCCACTTCATTCAGCCAGTTTTGAATATGAAAATGCGGCCAAAATCACAAAATATTTTTGTTATACCACCTCATGTTAGGAAGATGCCAAGAAGGCCTGACAAGGTTGGGAGGAAAGAGCAAGGCGAATCTAAAAAATCTAAAAAGCTATCTAAAAGTGAGATTGAGATGTCATGCATCAATGGTCACAACAAGAGTCACAATAAAAAAAGTGTCCTCTTGGTGCTTTTGCTAGTATAAGTTCATCACATGCTGCTGGCACTGGTCCAAGAGCATCACCTACTACTACTGGCCCAAGACCATCTCCTGCTCTTGTTAATGGCCCAAGAGCATCACCTGCTGCTGCTATTGGCCCAAGACCATCACCTGCTGCTGTTGTTGGCGCAAGACCATCACCTGCTGCTGCTGCTGGCCCAAGACCATCACTTCTTGCTGCTGCTGGCCAAAGACCATCACCTCCTGCTGCTGGTACTGGCCCAAGATCAATACCTGTTGCTGGAGCAAGATCAACACTTGTTGCTCCAACTGGAAGAGGAAGGGCAGGCCAAAAGAATCAACAGAAAAGGTAATATAGTTCTACTTCATGTATAAGTTATATATCAATTGTCTTACCTAATATTTTGTTGCTTTTTAGGGTTGTGCTGCTAGTAGAAAAAGAATTATTGGAATGGGGTTATTGCACATACAAAATGGTGCAACAATTATTAATGTAAGTATTTGTATTCTTAACTATAATTTACTGTATTTCATTGACACAAACTAATATAGTTATTTTCATTTAATCGGCTTGGAATGTCAAGTGAAAGATTTACAAATGTCATGTCTTCAGCATTTGTCACAGAAGATCTTGGATATAGACCTACAGGTGATGTGAAATGGAAGAGTAAACAAGCTATGACATCAAGTCAACTTCAAGAAATGAGAGCAAGAAAGTAAATTGAGACAAGATCCAAGGCTGCACATTTAAGCCAAGAGAACTCCAATGCTCAATCCAACAACATTTAATGCTATTTTGATAGTTTCTTGACAATGCAATGTAAAGGCTTATTTTGTTGGTAGTTGTTACTATTTAAGATAATGAATTGACAGTTGTGACCGCATTTTAACAGTCTTGACAGTGTGATAGCTGCATTTTAGTGCTAGTTATTTTATTATGCCACTTGTTTTGACAATGAACTTAGCAGCTGACTGTGGCTGTGAATTGACAGTTGTTTTGTATTTATAAAAGATTATATTGTAAATTGTGGCTACTCAATCTAAATTGTCAAGTAAATTGCTTCTGCATTTTAATAGTTTGGACAATGAAATAGTAGCTGAATTTATTTTATTATGACATTGAAACAACTAACAGCTTGGACAATGAAACAGCTAACAGCTTGTTTTGAGACTGCAATTTAATTGGTAGAATCAAGATGAAAAATAAAAAGGAAAAGGATCTTGCAACCATTAACTTTTCATCACGCAAAGAAAAAGGATCTTCATTACAAAACATTGTCAATACAACATTCGTTTTCAATCCCTTACAACATTGTCAATACAAGAAAGAAGACATAAATTTTTTCCTAGATCTCCTTTTAAAAGGCATAAATACAGACATCATAGAATAGACTGTGTTGATCATGTCAACTTCCTTGGTTCTCCTTTCAGCTACCATATGCTTTGAAATGCAAAACTTATACCTCAAATACAAATACACAATAGAGCAATCCAAAGTTGTTTCTCCCTTTTCTTAGACTTGACCAACTTAATTTTTCATTTCTTCTCAATTACTTTCATCCTCTTCAATTCATCATCAAAATTGTCCAGTTTCGACTCTATCTTGTTCATATCTATTTTTCTTTCCACAGAATTGGTCGACCTAGTATTGTTGTTGTCAACCTTTTCAAAAGCTTCATCTTTTTCAGTAGCTTCAACTCTTTGCTCAATCTCACCAATCCTTCCCAACAAATTAAGAATAACAAATTTTAATCTTGGATCAATGTTGTCATCCTTCCAAAGTCAAAAATCACACTATCTAGCATTTTAAAGTGAACTCAACATATGATTCTTGAAGATGAATGTATGACTCTTTTGAAGATCAACTTTTGAAAAAAAAAAAAGAGAATTAACTTACCCCCATAGTAAAGACAAACTCCAATATCTTCTACCAGGATTTCTTGGGGTCCAAAAGGTCAATAATGACAGAATAAATCCACGCTTGCATTGCAACTCTTCTAATTCATGATTTTCATCTTGCATGCACAACTTGGTCAAGCTTGTTCGAGCCATTATAACTGCTTGAAAAAAAAAATTTGATCAAGCCACAATCTGAAAAAAAAAGAAATTTTTAATGAAAATAGAGAGAAAGAAATCAAAATGGAAAAGAGATGATTATGGAAAAAAGAGAAAAAGGGATTAGAAGTTACCTTTGATTCTCCTTCAATTTGGAGCTTGAATTTGGTTGAACAATTAGGTTCTAACCTTCCCTTTTTTGATTGAGGAATTTGGGTCGGGTGTTCCTTTAAAAAAAATGATAATTTCAATTAAAAAAATCGATTATATTAGTGTCATGACGCGCTAACAGATGTGGGTTAAAATGCGCCTGGGGCTTGGGGTTAGAAGGGTTAAAATAATTCACTTTTGACTTTTGAGAAGTATATGTGTGTAATAGGTTATTTAGATAGTTAAAGTGTGTAAAAGACTTTTCGGGACAACTTTAGGGGGGAATTTATGCCTTTTCTCAAATATTTTTCTCCATACCAAACACATTACACTCTCTATATCAGTTTATATCACTCATTTTTCTTTTTCAATCAATAAAAGAGAATGAGATTTTTTCTATATTTAGTAATAATTTAACTTTAAAATATACATTTTGTCTTTAATAAAATAATTTAACAACAACAACATATGCAGTGTGATCCTACAAGTGGGGCCTGGGGAGGGTGAAATGTACGCAGACCTTATCACTACCTCATAAAGATAGAGAGACTGTTTCTGAGTAATCCTCATTTCAAGACTCAAGCCCCATAAGCAAATATCATACAAATATCTATCATTTATTTTGGATTATTTATTTTAAAATTACTCATATAAAATGATACAGAGGTAGTATATTTTATATTTTAGAAATAGAGAAAAGTATTAAAAACAATCCTAAATTTGGTACGAATTATTAGTTTTGTCCTTGAGCTATTGACAATATTAAAGACATCAATTTAAAATACATTATTGATTTTTCAATACGAGTGAAATATATCCCTAATCTTATGAAATTAAGGAGTATTTTTAACCTTTGTAATAAATTAAGAGAATTTTTTATTTTAATTAATCAAATTTAGAATATCTTTAAAGTTGTCAGTTAGTTTGGGATGACTAAAGAAATGTTTTTGTCTTATGCGTATACATGCTAATAAAGAAAAAGATTTGTTTATGGCCGTAGAACCCCGCATCTCAACTGAAACGTCATCTTCTCTCCTCCTCTTCTTCTTACTCAAAATCCCTTCTTGTCTTTAAAGAATCATTTCTCTCCCCAATTTCATCTTCCTCACATTCTCTCATGTCTACCATTTTCTTGGCACCTCCACTTTTACCAACTGCAAAACCCACAAATGTTTCTATATTCACCTTATCCTTCACACATTCCTTTATTTTGGTTAAATTATTCTTTTATTCTTTTTAATTAGAAAAAAAATACGTGTTTGCAAGTTTCCCGTACATGTACAACTGATATTGGTTGGGTATTAGAGCTCTTGAACAACTTTTTCCTTCCATTTTTGGGTGATAAATTGATTTTACCGGATCTGGAACATTGTTTGTTTAATCCTTTTGATGAAGGGTTAATTGTTGTTAGGAGTTCAGCGATGGATTCTGTCGTTGGTGGTAGGTATAAGCTCGGCCGGAAGATCGGCAGTGGATCTTTCGGGGAACTTTATTTAGGTAATTCCAATTTCACTTCCTTGATTGCTCTTCATGTGTTTCTAGGCTTGTATTCACCTTGTATGTATCATCAGGTGTGAATATACAAAGTGGAGAAGAAGTTGCTGTTAAGCTGGTGAGTTTTTATGTAATTATGGTGTAAAGTGTATGAAAGATGATTCTTCTGAAATCTAGATAAAGGAAATGTATTTCCAATCAGCTTTCTTAATTTGCGATGGTAGTTTGTCTGTACTAACTACTGGCTTAACTACAACTAAGCCTCAATCTCGAACTAGTTGGGTCCAGCTATATGTTAAAGTTGATTATTGGATATGGCTAGTATATCAGTTCTGAGTACTGAGTAATATTCTTAATTGAAATTAAGCATATGGGTTGGGTGGCACCTCAATATGGTGTAATCACCTTCAAATGTGTTTTTCTTCTTTTGTCAATGGTTAAGTTTCTCAAAAATGCTTTGCTTGTATATGGTGGACTAGTTAGAATGAGAAAAATTATAGAGCTTTTGAAGACAAATACAATTACGATAACAACCTGCTTTATATAGCCTCATAAAGTGGGGTCTAGGGAGGGTAGAGTGTATGCAAACCTTAACCCTTCCTCAGAGATAGAGAGACTGCCTATGGTAGACCCTCGGCTCAAGAAAAATAGTCACAAAAGAAGTAAGGAAAATACAAGAAACAACAACACAAATAGCCGATTGTAATAGAACTACAACAAAATAATTCAATAATCGACGTATAAGAAACAATAGAAAGTAATGACAATCGAAGGACAAGAAACGTTAGGAGTAATACTACGACTGCTAATATATGTGAACAAGAAAACAACACATTACTACCTACAAATAATCTATCTTAATTCATGTTCTCCATCCCTCCTATCTAAGGTCATGTCTTTAGTAAGCTAAAACTGTGTCATGTATTGTCTAATCATCTTTCACCTAGTGGTGGAGCCAGCATTTTCGTCAAGGGTGTTCATACTTTTAGAACATGGGTGGGTGATTTTTGTATCAACGGTGTTCAACAATTGATATATATATCAAAATATCTATATTTAACCTATGTATTCAAAAAAGTTTTCCGACAAGGGTGTTCATCTGACCACCCTTGGGTGAATGTAGCTCTGCCTTGCTTTCACCGATACTTCTTTGATCTACCTTTACCTCTCCTAAAACTGTCCTAAACCAACCTCTCACACCTCCGCGTTAGGGCATCAGGGCATCGCCTCTTCACGTGCCGAAACCATCTCAACTTCTCTTCCCGTATCTTGTCCTCCACCAAAACTATTCCCACCAATAAAGACAAATACAATTCTGTGCAGACAATCAAGTTGAATTGTATTTTTTGGTTTTATTTTTGGTGTAAAGAAAGCTATTCTAAGGAGGCTGAGTCACTAGTTGATATGATAGGATCCATTGAAGCAGTAGCCTAGTCTTGGTTGGGTTTTGTAAAGTCTTTCTGCATTTTTGTAGTGCAACTTTATTATATGCGTGTATATTTATTGTCATGACCAGTCTCAAAAGAAATTTCTCGTAAATGCTTTCTGTTACAATTATTGTAGTTGTGTGTTTCAAGTACTATGTTTAGTCATGGGGCTTAATTCTTTGATGTGGGCTTTACTATTTCCAGAATCTAATTTATTGCTTCCCAGGAATCAGTTAAAACGAAGCATCCTCAGCTGCATTATGAATCAAAGCTGTATATGCTTTTACAAGGAGGAAGTGAGTAATGACGTGTGCCATTTTGCTTTTCATCATTGGTGATTTTTTTTCTTTAAAACTTAACTGATCTGGCTTGGTATTGTTTATTTTGTTACTTTTAAGCGGGAATTCCCCACCTCAAATGGTTTGGAGTTGAAGGTGAATACAATGCCATGGTTATTGATCTTCTTGGGCCAAGTTTGGAAGACTTGTTTAACTATTGCAATAGGAAGTTCACATTGAAAACAGTCCTAATGCTGGCAGATCAGTTGGTCAGTAGTAAACCATTTGTATGATTGTTGTAGTTGGCTTGTCTAAGGCTCATTATAATCTATATGCAGATTAATAGGGTTGAATATATGCATTCAAGAGGATTTCTTCACCGTGATATTAAGCCTGATAACTTCTTAATGGGTTTAGGGCGTAAAGCTAATCAGGTATGCTACTTCCGCCAAAAAGCTAACAGCTATGCTCTTTATGATGTTCTTTGTAACTTTATGAGTATGTCGACGTTTACCTGCCGAGGATTTAGACATGTTGTCGATCTTAGGTTTAGGGAATTTCATTCTAAGAGTCTTGCAGGTTTCTTCATCAGTGAAGCTAAACATTACTTGTGGATAAAGGTGGAGCTAAACATATTTTGCTTTGTGTTCCACTTAAACTTGGAATTTTTAATTTGGGATGGAGGAGAAACACTTTTGCTACTCTTTATGTTTGACACAACTTTAGTGATCATCAGTTGAAAATTATCATTCTTTTGTTGATATTTTTATTGTATTTATATATTATCATTGCTTTCCACTTTATATCTAGTATCTTCTGCTTTTGGGGCTTGATATTTTGAGACGAGGGTCTTCTGGAAACAACCTCTCTATCTCTATGAGATCGTGGTAAGGTCTGCGTACATTTTACCCTCTCCCAGACCCCACTTGTGGGATTCCACCGAGTATGTTGTTGTTGTTGTTGTTTTAAGTTGCATTATGAGTATGTGCTTGTCGACAGAACTCGTGATGGCTTCTGTGGGATTTTAATAACAATCTTGAGTTTTCTTCGTTTTTCTTCGATATTTATGTTTTTATTCTTTTCTTTTTGCTGAGGCTAATCTTTCGAGCCCTTTGAAATTTCACTGATTGCTTAAGACTTAGAAGTGTATAGCTGAACTTCTCTTTCCTTCTTTTTTCTATATCTACTCCTTTTAGAGCATAAGTGGATGTATCCTATGATATAAATCCTGCATAGCTTAATGAGTTTTTGTTTTTCATTTTTCTCATTGTGCTATAAAAGGTATATGCCATTGACTATGGTCTTGCCAAGAAGTATAGAGATCTTCATACACATAAGCACATACCCTACAGGTATAATGTATGCTCTTTTCCTTGAAGAATTGATATGCAACTAAAGTGGAATTTTTCCTTCTACAGTGATTAGATATTTGGACAATAAAAACAAGACGTGTTTGGTATTGAAAATGATTACCTGATAACAAAGAGAGATGCTTTGAATCTTTTCTGTAGTCTTCTTTTTTTCTGTTACTTCATTTTTGGACCTGTTGGAGTAGTGAACATTTGATTTTATTGTCCTGCTTCAGTATCAGTATTTTTCATTTGGAGAGTTCCATGGGGTAAAACATATCTGCTCGGTGGATATTTGAAAACCTGTTTGGTAAAATCTGTATAGAGCTTTAGCCTTTCATAAGTTAATGGAGGAATGGGTAACATTCTATTTATAGGTGAAACTCTACATTTATCAAGGAATGGAGGACCTACTTGCTGATTTTTAGACCAACTATTAGCTTCTCAAATATTGACTTTTTTGAAATGCCAAGATAAAATTTAGTAGCGTTTCCTTAAATACTAATTTATTTTAAGAAATGAACATTGGGCTTGACTCATTCCCCAGAGCTAGTTCATGAGAGAGGATAACCCAAGATCATATGATGGAGACCAATTATCTATCCCACTACTGACATGGGACTTAACACTCCCCCACAACCTGAGCATAATTGACTGAAGTGGGTACAATTTAATAAGGAGGCCGAACATCAGTGAATGTATAGAATTGAGATGAACCTAGCTTTGATACCATGTACAGTGTAGCCACACTTTGATCGAGGTTTTCCAGAATGGCCTCCACGCCGCCGATGTGAAATGTAGTCTGATGCTAGAACAAATGAGTCTATAGGTGTGATGGCATGACTAGAGGGGACATAGGTGGTGCATCCAGTCATAGTAATAGAGCAAACAAGTCATCCACAATTGGAACAGTGGGGCTAGTCAAAATTTGATCTCGCACCAAGTCAAATCAGGTGGCAGGTTAGAATGAATTGTCTTAGTCTTTTGTATTTTTTTTTGTCTAAACAAGATATAGTGGGGGATATAGAATTTTTTGTTGATTTCATAGGTAATTTGTAATCACCCATAGAGTTGCTTTGACATGCTCTGATGAGATTATAAGTGACCTATGCTCCTCATTTGTTTGATGATGAGTCTATTGTGAATACACAATACCTTTATCTCAAAAAAAGATCAGATGGAAGTCCAACAAAGCGTAACGATTAAGAACATCTTAGCACGTTGCTCCAATTGTTTTTCAATAGTCGGAGTAGCGGACATCAGCTCATTAAATTCTTCCATAGCTGCCTGAACCTGTCCAAGATAGGCAGACGTACCCGAATCCTGCTTTTTAGGGTTAGTCAACTGAGAAATAACATTATAAAAATGAGGGAGGTCATTTGTGTATAGCCCACGAGCCTTTTCCAAACTAAGAAGTAAGTCTGGTTTTGGAATGGTTGGAATGACATCAACTTCATCTTAATAGATTTCCTTAGTTGACTACACAGTTGAGCGTCAGTCTACTCCTGTTTGCCCCTGTCTTTTTCATCAACATCCTTACCTTGTTTAACTAAGTGGTCCTAAATACCTCGTCTCTTGCACCAAACTGAACAGAGGAAGATCAAGAATAATTCGTTTGCACTAACTATCAAGGGTTCGATGGTGAGGTTGCTGGAAACCATAGGTTTAGAATTAAAGATATCTGAACCGAGGGACACAATCTGGAGTCTGCAATTACCGTAATCTGGAAGCAAACAGTTGCTGGAATCTGGAAAAACTGGACGGAATTAGGTCAGGATCACCAGGCAATCCTGCTAAAACAAAAGATGTTGGAAGATCGCCGGTAAAATCATATCTGAAAACCTGAAACATGTCAGATTCAAGTGCAATCAGTGTCGAGCTGCTCAGAAATGAAGGCAACATTGCTGAGATATATTCGGACAACCAAGACAAATAGTCCCAAAAAAGTGGTTCAGAATTTCTCTTCTTTTGTCACTGGCCTTAACCATGCTCTATTACCATGTGAAGAAATGAAAATTGGTCTTAACTCATCCCCAAAGCTAGCCCATGAGGGAGAATTACCCAAGATCATATAAGGAGACCAATTATCCATCTCACTACCAATGTGGGACTTCTTAAAAATAGAAATTCTTTCCTTTTGCGAGCCTTAAAGATAATTCTGGCCTTTCGTGAGATTTTCCTTTATCACTGAAGGAGGAAGAGTGTGTCTGGATCATTTAAATTTCTAAGCTTAGATATCCAAAGCACTGACCATGCTTTGTCAGCACTTAAGGGGGTTACAAGGATAAATGATACTAATCCCTCAATAAAATGAAGGATTATTTTATCTCTTGTTTGGTTCTAGTTTTTTGTTCTGGTATAAGCAATCATGTGATAGTTTATACCAGAATTATGGTATTACGTCTACACCAGGCTCTATGTTGGATAACAATTCCAGCATTACTAGCCCTGAGTTTTTTTTAAAAAAACACATTTTCCCTTCTAGTGCTTGTCTCCCAAGATGTCTATTATGTGGGCAGACTGATGAACATAATGAGAATCTTTTTTTACATTGTAAGTCAACTACAAATTTCTGTATCTTGGGTGTCAATTGGGTTATGCCTGGATTGACGTTGGGCGTTCTTAGCAGCCGGAAGAGTGTGCGGAAAAGAAGTAGAGATGAAGATTGGTGGCAAGTTATCCCCACTTGTATATGGTGGGTAATTTGGAAGGAAAGAAACTCGAGACAATTTGAAGACATTAGCCATCCTATCCAAAAGATTAGGATGAATTGTCTTAGTCTACTTTTTTTTTTTAATGTAAATAGAATAGGTGTGGGGATATTGGAGAATTAGTATATCAATTAAATCTACCAATTCTCCTATATCTTTTTATCTTTTTTTTTTTTTTAATTTTATCAGTTAAAAAAAAGATATAGAAAAATTAGTAGATTTAATTGACAATTTATAAATTTTCACCTTTGAATAGGGGCTCCTGCTTTGGTTGCAAGTATATCTTTGTTAAGTTCTTAGCATTTTTTTCAGGTGCTAAGTTATGGTTTAATATAATTGGTTAACTTTAGCTCAAACGAAATGCTCATCTCCCTGTGCGTTTGCACTTTCTGGTTTATTTTGTGTCAAACACCAATGGACCTTATAAGCCAAGTGCTTTTGCCAAAATCCCTAAGTTGGGATTGACCAACTTATAGTTTTTTAGCTTGAGGCTATTTGGATATGACCAAGTAATTACATTGTTTCCCTTTTACACTTTTTCCAAATTCCAAAATATCCTTCCGTACATAGAACTGTAACCCTAAGGGCTTGTTTGGTATGAGGGATTAGGGATAACTAATCTATGATTAGTTTTAGGAAGAGTTTATCCCATGTTTGTTGGGTTAAAATCACGGGATAACTTATCCCGAGGTTGTAGTGTTTTTATCTCACAGTGAGGATGGGATAACAATCCTGGGATAACTTGTTCCCAACCAAACGAATCCTCATGTCTTCGTTTCTTTCCTTTCTTCTTTCTTCCACTTTTCTTTTGTCATTTCATCCTTTGGACCAATTGTGGGAAAAAAGAAGAGTATTTATGCTTTGCGAAGTTTTTTGATCTATCTTGATTTTCGCTTATCGTATGATATGATGTGGATTATTGTTTTATTGGTTATTCGTTTATCTTCATTCTTCAAATTAGAAGGAACTTTTTTCTCTCTTTTCAGTGTGGTGCTTTGAGTTGGGATGATGGAAGCTTTTAAGATGGAAATTAGGATAATATAAAATCCATTATTAAAAATAGTATTGATAATCAATTTAGAGTTGAAATGGAATGAGACATAAATTAATTTGTATGTGAATCAGCTTAGAATTAAAAATCTTATAGCAATCAACTCCCCTATAACATTAACATATTTAAGGTAATGTCAGACATTTTAATAGAAAAACACTTTTAAACCTCACATATTAACATATTTTCAATTTTAATGCTTCCATCCAAACACGTAAGTGCAGATCTATGAAATGAGCTCTAGGGCTCAAAAATTATTTTAACACTTGGTATTAAAAGCCACTTATGTCCAGCTAAGCCAAATGGGCCCTTTTAAGAAATCGAAGGTTAAAATTAAAAATAAAAGTTTATCCAAGTTTATCTTGTTTTAAAATTAAACACATGATTTATATTAACCTTGTATATCCCATTTGTCCAATGAAACAAACATTCTATAACTAAAGTATAGCACTAAATAATCGTATCATTATTTCATCCCATATTATGATCCCCACATTATAATCTTAATATAGCTTGTTTACAAACCAAAGGACCTCTAAAAGCATCGGTAGCTTATACAAAAATGGTGCTATCAATAAAAGTATACCACTAAATAATCATATCATTATTTAATCCCATATTGTAATCTCAGTATAACTTGTTCACAAACCAAATGACCCCTAAAAGCATCTGTCGCTGATACAGAAATGGTACTATTCTATTTTCACGACCTTATCATTATTTAATTCCTATATATAATCCCACATTGAAGGGGAGCGCTGGAGTAATTGGTAAGGTTGCTGCCATGTGATCAGGAGGTCATTCAAGCCTTGGAAACAACCTCTGACAAAAATGTAAGGTAAGACTGCGTATAATAGACCTTTGTGGTCGGGCCCTTCCCTAGGCCGCACACATAGCGGGACTTTAGAGTTTAGGGTTGCCCTTTTATTATAATCCCCAGATTATATATCCAGTATAACTTGTTCACAAACCAAATGACCCCTAAAAGCATCTTTCACTTATACAAAAATGGCACTATTTTGCTATCATGTCCTTGTAAATTATCAGTTGTGGAATACTGGCATAGCATCCCTTTTGTTATGGTAATACTTGGGATGAAAAGAGTCAGGTGGTTCTGAGTCAAAGTGCTAGAGAAATGAGAGGTGGCGTCACACTTGTATTCCAAAACTTCTCTCTGTAGACATGCTATTCATATATTGCCTCAATTATATCTGGGGCTACTGCACGGCACTTCCTGAGGTCTATTTTCATCCTTTCTAAGTAGTAGTAGGGGTGGGGGTAGCTGAATAGTTGATCTTGTTTAAGAGCTGATTGGTGGCTGTTAATATGTGTGTATATCTTATGTATCACATGCATTAGTTTATTAGCAGCTATAAATCTTGTTAGAGAGTGTGTATTTTGAATAAACTGATTTAGCTATAATCCTACCAAGCTGCAATGCTTTTTCCAAATGTTAGCACTCCAAAGAGTGCATTGACTTTTCCAATGTAGGTGCCTGGCTGAGACAGAGGCATTTGAAGTAATTTCTTGTGTAAACAAGATCTATCATTTCCCTCTTGTTGATACTGGACAGATCTTAAAACCTTCCTGTGCAGGCTGTGTCCTATCCGGATGCTGTTGAAAATTTCTTCCCGAGAAGCTTCTTACCTTGAAATTAATTTTCAGTGGATAATGTTGCTGAGATGATACCCACAGAAGTCATGTAGGACAAGACATGAACGTGTAAACAGAGATGTGCTTTTAGTGATAATGATTAGTGTACTGTCACTGCATTCTATTGGAGAAAAATTTACTTGGTAACATGTCATTTTGTGGGCAAGCCTGCGTCATGCATCAGCTGATGAAATGAGAAAATGTTCAGACGCAATCAACTGTGAGTTGGGCAACCATTCCAGAGTACAAGAAAAGGGGTGTTATGTATGAGACATAATGAGTATCTCTTTTGTGCATAGTCATTTAAGAAAGAAAAAATTGCTGCAAAAATTCCCATTTTGCAGAAACTAGATTGGATCAATCAAAGCTATCCCTTGGGGATCATAACTGACTGTCATGTCGATACTTTTTAAATTTTCATTACATATGAAGTCTATGTTCCTATGAAACGGAAAGTACTGAACTATCCCGCTTCCTGCTTGGAGGCTCATAACTCCTTTTTTCTTTTTGGCATTTTTTGTTGCATAAAGTTTCGATCTTAAATGGTGAATATCCAATAAATAAAGTTGGAACCTCTAGGCTGACATTACTTTCCTAGATCTGGTTTATTCCCCTTTAGATGGGGATTGGTTGGATGCCTGCGGTTAATCATGATTGGTTGAATAAACTATATCTTCCATATCCAGGGAAAACAAAAACCTCACAGGTACAGCTCGTTATGCAAGTGTTAACACCCATCTTGGAGTTGGTAAGTACAGATGAATTATTTTCAGCACCTATTTATATTTTCTTGGTTTGTATTTGGTTTGACTTCCTTTCTGTTGCTTGAATGTAGAACAAAGCAGAAGAGATGATCTAGAGTCTCTTGGCTACGTGCTTATGTATTTCCTGAGGGGAAGGTTGGGACATAAGAGTTTTAGTTGATTCTTGGTTCCTTTCCTTTTTTCTTGATATAAATTACTTCTCTTTTGCGCCTAAGCATTTGCTGCCAATACCAGTCTTCCATGGCAAGGTCTGAGAGCTGGCACCAAAAAGCAGAAATATGACAAGATCAGCGAGAAGAAGATGCTTACACCTATAGAGGTACATTAACTTAGTTTTGTACATTATATTGTTCATGAGAAATTCTGTATATTGAATTTTGATTAGATCGTCGAGGAAAGTGTTGCAGCCCTAAATTTGCATTGTGTATGTGTCAAATTGCATAATCATTAGAGTTCAGTGGGTCTCTTACGGCTATAACAGGTACTTTGCAAATCCTATCCATCAGAATTCACATCATATTTTCATTACTGCCGGTCTTTGCTGTTTGAAGACAAGCCAGATTA
The DNA here is from genome assembly GCA_026153255.1 of Solanum medicagineum. Classification (NCBI taxonomy): domain Eukaryota; kingdom Viridiplantae; phylum Streptophyta; class Magnoliopsida; order Solanales; family Solanaceae; genus Solanum; species Solanum medicagineum. Next base: position 10,910,774 of record JAPFFP010000094.1, on the reverse strand, counting down.
CTCATACCTGAAGAGGCTTTTTCGTGACCTTTTCATAAGAGAAGGTACACTTTCTATTTTGATGCTAGTCATTTCAGTCATCTATTCTAGATTGCTACTTCTGTATCCCTTCTTGTAATGTTAAATTGTTAATTTCTATCACTTTTTTACATAAAAAAAGTCGGTGTACTCGTTGCAGGTTATCAATTTGACTATGTGTTTGACTGGACAACATTGAAGTGTCCAAAAAATAGCTCCACTCCGAGAGGACTGGTCTGTCTTTTTAATCTGCTGACTTGATTTCAGGCTCCCTAAGAGGCAGTTTTCTAACATTTGATGTCTTTTTCCAGCAACCAATTGGGAGAATACCTTTGAACCCGGGACCATCTATTGAAAGAGTGGAGAAGCCCCCAGGTTTTCCTCTTCCCTAGAGTCGGAGATTTGGGTCGCAAGCAGCTTGAGCTGCTTATATATGATTCTCATTCAACTTTGGGGTCTTAGTGGTTTCCCTTCATCTCCAGTCTAATTTAAGTTTTTCACAAAATAAGCCATAAGTGGTTGCTGCGCTACAATGTCAATTTAATAATTGGTGGTTCTCCTGGTTGCTTGATACCATTGGCAAACTTGCATGTGCATGCAGAGAGGGAAAGAGTGGGGCTCTGTGCTCAAGCATGCACATTTGCTATAAGTCGGAGCATTTATTCCTTTATCTCTGAGGATGAATGTTCTCTGTACCATGCTCACATGCATGGATTCCTATGGATAAGCGCAATGGGTTTGTTCCAACTTCTATTAGCTTCCCGGAATCCATCAAATAAATTTTCGTTTATTTATCCATTTCCTGCCCATGGTTTTGTAAAGTTAAAAAGTAGGTGCTACCTCGGTAAAAGTGGGGAAAAATTTGACTTGAGATGTCTTATTCGAAGATAGGCTCGTTATTTTTTGGGTAATAAATCAAATTCCTTTCATGGAATATCACAGTAAGATCACTTTACCTTTACATATCATTTTCCCCCCAAAAATCTAATCCAACTATTAACACAAAATGAAATATTCTCATGAGATAAAATACAAATGAATAAGTCTACTGTTACATTCCATGCAGATCTTATCCTGTCCTCCAGACATTCTATATTTTCTATCTTGTCAAGTTGTCTGAATCATGTAAGGGCAGTTCCCTTCCAGATCTTCTTCCTTTGGACGTCTAACTTTTCCAACCTCCGGAGCCATGTATCCACCACACTGTTTTGGTGGTACCTGGGTTATAGTAAACAAAGAGTGTTATTCTAAGGCCTGTAGATTTATTGCAAAGTGTAGTGACAATTAATGCAAGATAATTTTCTCAAAAAACAAAAAAGTGACAGATGTGCAACACCAATTTGTTATGTTACATCTCCTTCTCAATTCGTCCGCTATAAGCATTACATCTTGCATTGCACCAAGTAAAGAAAGTTTTGGCTGTCTTAGTCATTTTGATTTTTTATATGCTTTTGATCATATCTATTGAGCAAGTGATTGTGGTATGAGTTACCCGAGAAATATTTGCTTCCTATCCCTTCCTATATAATTCTCATCTTTCCCACTTGTATGTGGTTATATATCTTGTGAAGGAAGTCGCCCGCTTCTCCCATTCGGGGTCATGAATAAGCTAAAGCTTCTTGAAAAAGAAATTTCACGGAACAATTGTCCTCCTTTTCTCCTAAACATTTCCATTATTGTGTTATGTTTGTCAAACTTTTTAGATTATACTCGGAGATTTTTCTTTTTGTGCATGTCTCCTCACTACATGTCTAGCCAAAATCATATCCTATTGCCACTGTCAAGTCTCAACATGAAACCCATGTATTCGAGCAACTTGTATCATCAATATTTTAGAGAAAAGTACCTTGCTCTGTAGTGACCACCTCATTTGCTAATGCCTACAATCGTTAATCGAGAGGTTTGGTTGAATGTGGTAAATCTTCCAATGCCCAATTGCCAAAAGCTCCTACGTCTTGCTGGTACATTTACATTATTTACATAATAGAAATAAACGATCACGTGTGTTGGTCATAGAAGATCAGGGTATCATCCGCGAAGAGGTGATGTGGTGAAGAAACCTCTTGCATATCTTTGTAAGAAAACATGGTTCTCATTATGTCTTCCTTTATCCAAAGAAGAACCAACTAGTTTAGCAATTACCTTGTTCCAGCAGATTTCTGAGAATTTTCATAAAATATAGGAAGATGAGTGCACAATAGGATGTCTACCTTCATTCCTTCCAAAGAAATCACAAAGTGTTCCGTTCACCATTATGGAACATCTCACTACGAAAATGTATTAATAGATTCAATTTCTAGGCTTCCCAGGATGCTAGAAGCAGCAAACACAAGAATGTGATAACATGCTCATTAGCTTTCTTCACAACTAGCTTGCATAACATCTCCAGATTTCTTCTCCTTAGTCTCGAGAATCTCATTAGTTATAAGGAAGACATCCATGTTCTGCTTCCCAACTACACAAGCTCTTTGAGATAGCCTGTCAATGGTTCCAATCTCCTACTCTATAGGCCAATATGCTGCCACCATTTCAATCTTGAGGAAGCGTAATCTCTTTATGAGCTAATATCCGTGTTTAAAAATTGGTTAACCACTAAAGGATCATGTTAGATGGCACAGTTCATAAGTTGTATTGGTTAACCATTGCACCTCTGACTTACCACATTATCCATAAACTACAAATTGATATGGTCTGTATTGCAACTGACTAAATTAGCAAGTGGTTTTGCTTTCCCCCCTTTTTTATTCTATGGGGCTTAAGGTGCTTATTGATTAAGGAATAAATGGCGGGTGATGAAAACAGGTATTGTTTGTTTTGGGCTTTTCTTGATTACCCTATACCCATGAAAACAAGAAGAGAGCATAAATAACAGGAAGCACAAGTAAAACAAAAGAAATTTTTTTTGGTGGGTGGAGCGGGGATTGAAGGGGGTTGGTTCTAGAAGTTGAATTTCGGGAATCATGATAACAGATAATAGTCAGAAGTTAATTCTTGCATTTGTCTGATATTTTGCACAGTGGGGCAGGAAATTTAAGATAAGTTTTCTGGTGCTACAGAGGCATTTGCTAGAAAGAATGTGTCTGGAACTGGTTTTCCAGGGGATCATTTGAGACATAGATCTTCAGATCGTCTACCATCCTCCAGAGATGTGGTGAGCTATGAACTTGATATCTTTTTGTATTTGTTGACGCAGCTGTTGTTCTGCACATTATGTCAGCTGTCTTTTCAATTTGCATTCATCAATTGTTTCTACGTGGAATTTCTACTAGTGTCTAACAGATAATTTGGTTTTTCATCAGCAATCTGATTCTGAAAGAGGTCGTGTGTCTCGCACTGACAGCACATCGAGGAGGGCTGTGATGTCAAGCAGCCGACCAAGCTCCTCTGGTGAACGCGCTGAGAGTCGCGCTGGTCGGGTGGGTTCAAGTAGCAGCCGACTGTCCGCTTCGCAAAAAACACAACCTGGATTTGAAGCCAAATCATCGTCCGTTACTCGTTCTACTGTTGCAGAACAGGGCAGGGACCATGCCCTGAGGAGCTTTGAGCTGCTGACTATTGGGACAGGGAGAAGGAAATAAGACTGATTTTTAAAAATCTGCACCATCAAGGTAGCAGACTTCCAAAAATGGCAATTTAAGCAATCTTATTATCGGGTTTTGTCCCCATCTGATGTGAAATTCTCATAACTGGTTTCACCTAATATAGGAGTGTCAAATTGGCGCTCTTCATTATATTCTTTGCCAGCTATCTTGTGCCTAGAGCCCTAGACAAACGGCCAGAGAAGGGTTTTTTGCTTGTTTATTTGAGACCATTGAAGACAATATTTCCCATGTCTGTATTCATTGGTCATGCAGATAGTTACCATTCACTCCTCGGCCGTGTAGCTTAAATCTGTGACATGAAAACTTGTTCCTATCCCCTTGCAACAAAGAACCATATTGCTTTATCCTCCCTTTCAGGGAGTGAAACAACTCTGATCCATCTCTGGCTTAGTATATACTGTCACAAAAATCTGGTTAAAGATGTAGTTTAGTGATGGTCTCCATTTTTTAGTTCGATAGTGTGATTGTTTTCCATCAATTTTGGGTGGCCAGATATGTTGTCGTCTTCAACATTTACCTTTCAAAGTTCATTCAGAAATGAAACAAATGTTGTATTTGGCAGTGTTATGTTTTACGTGGGAAAGACAGAAAAATCAACCAAACATTTTTTAATTTATGCTAGTCTAAGCGGGAATTATTTTTTTTTTTCAATGTCATAAGCTAACTGTAAAGTATAAAATAATCTAAGTTTTACTACAGGCATAAAAAATAACTCTTAAAAAGTACCCAATTGACCCTTTAATTTTCTGGGTAAATCATGTTTACGTGGCATCTTTTGATTTGAAATGGTGTTTAAGAAAATAAGGAAGATTTAAGAAATTTATGGTTTAAAATAATTTTTAGATATCTGTATGGTTGTGAATTATTTTTTTTTTCAAAATTAAATTATTTTAATTAGAGCAAGATAATATTTTTTTGGGACGAAACAAAAAAGGAAAGGATGCGAATGGAACAGAGGGAGTAATAAATTACTATTAGCCTTGATTATTATACTCATCGAACTGGCATAACACGAAGACCTTGATGCATTCTTCATTGGCAACTACTATTGTTTTTTCTATTAATAAGAAAGTGAGAACGTAAATTAACTGCACTATTGTTCCTTTAGATAATGATTTTAAAAGAATCCTGATAAAATAGAGCGTACTTTTGTTTTTTAATCTTTGTGAATTGAAGTAGAATAAATATTTGTTGATTTTAAAGTTGACACAAAAAAAATGGTCAACAATATATTCATCAATGATATTCTAAAGATATTTTGTGATATGAAATAATGTAATAAATTTTGTGTTTTATGACATAATGATTATTGTATCTTAACTTTAGAACGATGATTATACCAACAAATGTTATCCATCTTTAATTCAAAAAATATTCCCTATTTTATCAAAAAAGATTTCTATTATTATCTTAATGAAAATTAATGATACATTACTATAATCGTATATATATGAATATTATTTAATGAGCTGCAATAGTTTTATTAGGAAAAAATGTGTTCAAAAAGAAACGAAAGGATATGTTTATTGGAAGAAGATTTTTTATCCAAAAGTAATAATATAACCATTTTAAGACTAAAAAGTAAGAACAACAGTATTTTTGAACCAAATAATCAATCAAAAAAATAATTTCGTTCAAATCAAATAAATACACTAAAAATGAAAAACAGAAAAGCATGGGGAAAATTATATATATATAAATAGGTAAAAAGTTTTAAAAAAATAGTCCATATTTTATTTACCTATAAAGTAGAGTAAAACTATATAATATAATTTGTCAATATAGAAAATATATACTACTATATAATATATATTACTTATACATGAGCTATACACTAAATTTATATTATAATATATAAAATATACATTAATCATGCCTATACGACTATTTTTTTTTTAATTATTTCATGTGAAATGTTCTGAGTGTACTTTGCCCAAAAGTACGCTGATGTATGGAAGAATGGGTCTGAAATTTGCCGGTCCAATGTACGAAGGTTTCCAGTAAAGGTGGTAAATGATATTATAGTAGATAAATAATATAAGTATTAATTAATTACAATTAGCGAGAATTAGGTAGTCAATTAATACTATATAGGAAGCAAAACAGGCCTTATTTGTTGATTCCGTTGAAAAATCATGTCTGAAATAGTTAAAGAAAGTTGGAAAAAATATCTGACTGCCCTGCAACTCCATCCTCTAAGAACAAAGGTTCTTTTTTTCTCCCTTAATGCTTAATCATTTTGATTTTTAAAAAAGTTAGTATATGGTTTATGTTAGTAGATGTATATAATATTTGAATTAATGGTTTATTTTTTCATCTTGATTAGGCAATCACTGCTGGAGTTTTAGTTGGGTGTAGTGATGTAATTGCCCAGAAGATTTCTGGGGTCAAAAGGCTTCAATTCAGAAGATTACTTCTACTAATGGTACTTGTTTTCAACTTGTTGATGGTTTTATTAGGTCAATTATGGTGTTAAATTTAATGGTTTTACCACCATAGCATTGCATGTGGTGCAGCGGATGAAGCCCGTTCCTCCCTTAACCAAAGGTCTAGGGTTTGAGACCGGGAATGGAAAAATCGTACTGAGAATGGAAAAATATTTGGTAGGGAGTGCTTTCGAATGGAAAAATCCTTGGTAGGGAGTACTTCCCTAAATGGGCTCCAATGTGGGTATGAGATACCGGGCGGAAAACCAAAAAAAATAAATTCAATGGTTTTGGTTGTCTGATCATTCTTCTTTTTTTAAATTTCCATATTGCAGCTCTATGGATTGGCATATTCAGGACCCTTTGGCCATTTCCTTCATAAATTGATGGATGTAATATTTCAAGGAAAGAAGGGTAATAACACTGTTGCTAAAAAGGTTAACACTCATCTCTCAAACTTCCATTTTTTGGGTCAAATTTTTCCCAAGCTGTGTGTTTAGTTTGTAGGGAGGTTAGTTGGTTTTCTAATTTTTATCTTTCGTGATGCAATTCGTATGCCTACAGCAACAAAAAACCCAGTGTAATCGTGTGGGGAGGATAGAGTATACGCAATAACACTTGTGCCTAATGGCTAAATAAGTTATTTAAGTCAAGAATCTGTCTTTTGATCAATTTTCAGGTTTTGTTGGAGCAGTTGACAGCATCTCCTTGGAACAACTTCCTTTTTATGATGTACTATGGCTTGGTTGTTGAAGGTACGCTAGTTCGTTTCGTCTTCAAACGCTAACAAGCTGGATTTTAGTCTGTCTTGTCTGGCTTTGTTAAATTCAAGCTGATTAGAATACTTATTTACATTTTAGATCCTATTGAGCTTTCTCTGCACGCATAGCATGTTTTTTAACGTTTGATACTCATATATTGTTCTGCATTTAATCCATCCACGCACCCTTCCACCCACCCAAAGTTCCTCTTTTTTTGTATCCTCTACTATACTTGGTCGGTAGCGGTCGAAATCCTTGTAGGGGGTTATCCCAATATACATGGTATAATCCAAATTAAGAACGAGACAATATGTTGGTGTGCAAAAGCTATATTGAATCTCTCTGAATTCCTTAATGCTAGGTGCTTTTCTGGTCCATCAAGTAGAACCGCGGAAGGTTTAAACTATGACAACAGAGCAAATATGGCGGGGTCATTTCTCAGCCCAAGATTTGCCATAAAACTGGTTGAGGAGAATTGTCTTCCTGACAAACTTCTCTTTTGAATTGCCACAATCCAAGATCATCTAGAGCTCTCTGTCATATCACTACTGGAAAAAAAACACCATTTTCTCACTGAATTTCCCACTGAAAAACGTTGAGTGGCTATTGCCACAGGTTGAATTGGTGAGAAGAGAAAAAATTAGTAGTAATGTTTTCGTATGGACAAACTAGGAAGTTTCCCAATATTTCAGTGAGCTGGTTCAGTCAGAAATGAGTGGACAAATCATATTCTATAGTACAAATTTTCCACAACCTTTGTTTGTAGTAGTGTATGTTTGTCACACTATATCCCATGATTGATGGAATTCCAGCCCTGCATCGAAAGAGAAGTGTATTCTGTAAGTGATCATAGACAGCTGAGCGTATGTAGACGAAGAAAGAGAGAGAAAGAGAGTGGCAATATATATTATGAGATCTGAGCTTTATTTAACAAGCATGAAGCTAATTAGATGAAATTCAGTCCATTGGAAGCCAAGAATCTTCCTTCCAGTAACTTTTATCGATACCTTGTTGAAATATCTCTCTTTTACCCTTTGTGCATAAATCATACGCACCTCTCCTTTAGCAGAACAAGTATAGGATTCTGACAGGAACACTTGACGCAATTCAAAACATGTGAGGGGAAAAAGAAAAATAAGGATGTATTATCATCTATAAGATATTGCAAATCATCAATAGCTCCCTCTTGCCTTTCAGTGTGTATTACTAAAAATGAGGTTTGGTTTTACGGAGAATGTAGGTGTCTGACACGAGGCTAATTCTTGTATCACAGGAAGGCCATGGAATCTTGTAAAAAACAAGGTTCGAAAGGACTATCCCTCTATTCAACTCACTGCATGGAAGGTAGGATCATATAATCTAATCTTTTTTTCACAAGAAATGCAGAGAGAACTTCTTTTTGTTATACCAAATTAGTAGTAAAAAAACTGATAATATGCAGTTTTGGCCAATTGTTGGCTGGATCAACTACCAATACATGCCCCTGCAATTCCGCGTTCCATTCCACAGCTTTGTTGCTTCATGCTGGTGAGTATTAGTTTAATTTTCTTCAAATTCATGTTGGTCAAGAAGTCGCTTTTCACATTACACAATTATAAAATGCGTCATCCATGAATGAACCCTCATCTTTAGCATGATTGAATACATTTCTACCACTAAACCGTTACAGCTGCTTGTTGGTTCAAGACTGGAATTTTTTTATTTATACCCTTCTAATTCATTTTTCATGTAATTCCTGGTTTTTGGGCCAAAAAGACCAACCTTTGGAAGTTGATTTTATTAAAAATATGAGAAAAATATTAAAAACGCCACTCAACTTGGCGTAAATTATTAGTTTTATCCTTAAATTATTAAAAATTGTTAAAAACACCCCTCTACTTAACTAACTGAACGCCTGATCTTCTAACAAGAGTGAAATACACCCCTAAATTCTTGTCAAGTTAAGGGATGTTTTTAACACTTACGATAGTTCGAGGGTATTTTTTAGTTAGTTAGTCAAGTAGAGGGGTGTTTCTAAGACTGTCAATAGTTCATGGATAAAACTAATAACTTCCACCAAGCTAAGTTGAGGGGTGTTTTTGATAGTTTTCTCTAAAACTAATATTGTCCGGAGGACAGAGGTTGTCTTTTCAGTAGTGAATAGTACTAATATTTTTCCCTCATTGTATTTAGGGCAATTTTCCTGAACTTGAAGGCAAGATCAATAACAGCTAAGAAGGCCTAGAAGCTGATGAAGGATTCATTTGCATTTTCTCTCCTTTGTCAATGGTAGAGGATTATGTTATAATTTCCTATGTTTATTGTGGAAGTTGTTTGTGTATTACAGCAAGAGTTCATTATGAACTTAATTAAAGAATACAAGTTGCATTGATATGGGTATTTTCTTGCATCACCAACAATCGTCCCCTCAAACCAAGTTCCACACACAAATTAAGATCCACTTGGCACATCGATCGGTTTTCGATTATTATTCATAGGAAGGAACATTTATGGCCACGAAAGCTTAGGTGCCTGCTTCTTGTGCACGCTAAGGATAGCAATTAGATTGAGCTCCACGCCATCACTCTACCATTATCATATTCATTTCGTAGAGCCACAATGTTAGGCTATGTCAGTCCAAACAAAACGTGTTTGTAAAAGTCATAAGTCGCGAGGCTATTAATGATTATTTTTGCACAAATTTCTTAGGTTACAGGATCCTATTTGTACAAACCCTCCATTATCATCATTATCAAACACGAGAGAAAAGACGATGAATTTTTCATTTGATGAAAATTTCATATTTAAATATGACTTAATTTTGCTAGGAAAACCTATTTAGAGAATGTTTGTCGACAAAAGTGCAATGTTATCCCAATCTTTATCCTTAATATTGATTTTGCTAGGCACATGTTACCTCCTATATGGCACAAGTTCATAATACTAAACTTACATAGTCCAAGGAATAAGTCTTATGTATGAGCTTATTAAGGTATAATGTTCTAAATTGAACTTATGTCAGATTATGCCTTACACAAGGCATAATTTCAATTTTACAACTTTATGTTTTAAGAAATTCATGCTAATAAATTTATACCTAGAGACACAAGTTATATTGAAGCCAAAAAAGTTCGCAAAATACACATTATGTCTTGTAGGACTTAAGTGTGTGAACTTTTTAAGATATTAGAATGATCTAAAACTAAACTTATGCTTTATAGGCAAAGCTATATATCCCTAGCCAAAGAAAATCCCTCGCAAATATTGTCTGCATGGAATGCTGGGAGTATTGTAATAAATTGTGCTCCGGGGTTAAAAGCATGTTTTAGCTCTTTTTTTGGGATATTTTTGGGTAACGGCTAGCATATGACCTCTCTTATGATTTTGGTAATGTTGCTATTAGTATTGAGTTTTGTTATTATTACTGTGAAGCATATTGGCCTTAGTATAGGTGATGGAAATACAACTTTCTTTAGATGCTCCGGTGTTGATCTGGCAGGCTTAGATCATTGTAGAATGGCGTAGTAGACTAGTGCAGTTGGACCTTAGCTAGACAGTAATTGCGCTTTTGTGGATAGCATTATCCATAATTTTCCATGTCTCACAACCTTTGAGGTACGTTGGTGATCCTAGATCATGTGATTGGCTTGTTTTGATTCCGATTGAAGCTCGAGTAGAGTTAATGAATCGATCTATACGGTGGAAAGGCCCCGAACCTTGTGTATGTGCTTGTGGAGTGGATTCATTGTGGAAAGGTCTTGGTGATTATTAGGCCCCCGTGGAGAAAGAAATTAATCCGGCACCTTGTTTGGTAATTCATATAAAGTATGGGGTTCAAGGCCTCACTTTTACAGAGACATCATTACCTTAGTATCGAGGTTCGAGACTTCACTTTTATAGAGTTATCATTACCTTGGTATCGGGATCGCGACCTCACTTTTATAGAGTTATCATTACCTTGGTATCGGGATCGCGGCCTCACTTTTATAGAGTTATCATTACCTTGGTATCAGGGTCCTAGGCCTCACTTTTATAGAGTTATCATTACCTTGATATTGGGTTCGACGCCTCACTTTTACAATATTATCATTACTTTGGTATCGGGGTCTGAAGCCTCTCTTTTTAGTATTATCATTACCTTGATATCGGGGTTCAGGCCTCATTTTTATAGAGTTATCATTATCTTGGTATCAGAGTTCATAGCCTCATTTTTGTAGAGTTATTACCTTGGTATCGGGGTTCGAGGTCTCGGCTTTACGAAGTAATGTATACCTAGGCACAAGGGTTCGGGGCCTCGCTTCTACAAAATTATAATCCTTAGAGTGCATATTTCTAGAGACTCCTAGCTTCTAATCTTTTAGTGTAGCTATTCTCTGTACTCGGCGGGCTTAGGGGGGTTCTCTCGGGTTTTACCTTAAAGTGTGCACGTGTGTCCCCACCAGGTGTTATTAGTATAGATCGCTTAGCTAGTTTCATCCTATTCTTCTACCATTCTTCCCTTGTTATAGATGTTTTATCGGGTTCTGTTTAGGTTTATTTCTCTATATTATATTGTTTTTATCTATCTTGCTTAGTCGGCCTATGATGCATATTAGGTATCTTTATCTGATACTCATACTACACTCTGCATCTCCCTTTGTGATGCAGATCTGAGCACCAGTCACCAACGCGGATAGATCGAGCTTGTAGTAGCCCTCATCGAAGACCAAGGTGAACATTTGTTGTTTTTGGATCATTTCTGCCCCCTTCAGCTAGATGACCCGTTTTTTGTAAATCTTAAGACTAGCTGGTGTTTTTTTTCTTCGTGTGTGTGTGTGTGTGTGTGTATATATATATATATATATATATATATATTTTGGTCCACTTTTTGGATTTGTACTCTTTATCTTGTTTGTAGTGGTTATGTACTAGTGACTTTTAGATTCTGGGAGAGATTCAGCATTTTGTTATTATTCATGTATATTTAGCATGTTGTTTTTATTTCTGTATTTGCTTTCGATCCTTAGTTCTATTTAGTCCCCCCTAACCCATTACTTATAGTTCCGGATTATGAGTTTGGCTTACCTATCGGTGGATTATGGTAAGTGTCATCGTGACTTGAGAAATCAGGTCGTGATATTTTGACACTTACCTCTTTTTCTTTTGAAAAGATTTTAGTTAATTTTTTTCAACACACAAACAAAGTGCAAATATCCCATTTTTTTTTACCTTGTCTACATCAAATATAAAGTAATTAAAACAAATAATTCACTCAAGAATACAATGGGAAAAATGTTTTTAGTGGTTGGTGGCAATATCACATGACATGAAGGGTCAAGATTAAAAATCACGTTATTCATGAGCTCCGATAGCCAGTGATCTGTACGTTTGAAATAATGTAGTACAGGTAAAATCAAATATACATAAAAAAAAATTAGTTTAATTGATTCTTATATAACTATTTTAAGTATTTCTGATTTTAATATTACTAAAATTTTATATTCAATCTTATTTAATACACTTACACTTCATTACTTTTTTAATTATCATAATTTTTTTTAAGAGTCAAACAATATAAATTTTCATTAATATTTAAGATGTATTTTTTTCGTTATATTAATATTAAAAAAATAGTAACTTATAATACTTTTCATATAATTTTTGAATATCTAAAGTTCCATTTTAAAATATCAAATTAATGTAACCTAATTTAACTTTGAAAGTTAATCAAATTAACTTTGGAAAAGCGAATATAACAACTAAAAGAAGGAACAAAAAATTGGAGCACCTTTTGATCATCCTCCATGTGGCTAGAGGCCCAGTAGCTAGAGGTCGAGGTGGTCATGGTAGGGGCCATCTTTAATGTTCAAATTATTTTCTGAGACTCGGGCGATATCAAGATTTTGATGCTGTTGTCGGTGAATACGGCGTTTTTCATTGTTAGTTGCTCTTTTTATTTCCTTCTCTTTTTCTTTCCCTTTTTTCCATATCTAGTTTGTTCTGCTTACGAGTTTTTTAAACAAAGATTCCCAGGAAACAACCTTTCTACCTTATGAGGTTTTGGAAAGCCGAAGCAGACATAAATAAGAGATATCCTTATGTTTGGAGTTCTGGATTCATATAGATTGGTTGAGTGAGGGATTGTTTCAATACCTTGAGCCTAGATGACTCTACCCGTCACTATTCGAGCTCTGGTGGCCACGTCCGAGTGTCTGAGATTCAGGAGTCGCGCCCCGTGGTTTGATTTTCTTGTGAAGGATCTGATTACGGGCTTCAACTTCTAGCCCATTGATAGATACATCGGTGAAAGGAATTGCTCGATGAATTTCTTTACAAGATCGAGAACAGGATAAATATGAACTTATAGCTAGGTATATGAACCAAGTCGAAGATCAATCTTAGAGAAATGACTAGCCCCTGACAAATAATCAACTCAATAGTGACTAACTGGCTAAGGAATTTAAACTCCTCCCAAGGAATCACATCATGATTTTTCCTCTCTATCTTCCATTGCACAAACAAAATTTGAGCCACCCCTTTGAGTTGATGTTGAAGTTTGATTAATTATGTGCAAGCTATGGGAGGAGTTCTCAAAATTGCATGATCTTGTAGTAGGCAGTGGCCATAGATTATATTTAGAAGGACAATCAGCTTGGAAATGCTCCTCTAATGTTCAATTACCTGACATGCACACTCATGTCATAATCTTTGAGAAGTTCTAGCCACCTTCTTCACTCTTTCTTGTTTTATACTATATCGCATGATTTTGAGCATGTGTCCATGTACCCACCATGTTTGACTAAACTATATGACAAGGATCCTAAAGTTGATGATGAATTATTGCAAATCAAGGAGTCATTATGATTGAAAATTTATGGGTATGAGATTCTAGTTTTCCAAAACTATTGAGTTTTTAATTAATAATTTATATATATTTAATAAATTTTTTAAAATAAACATAAGGTTTAGATCAAAATTACTTAGCTATACATTGCGCTAGTACGTATTTGTCATTTACAATCGGGAATAATTGGGGTCCTTTGGTTGGCAATATTCTATCGCAGGATAATTAATTCCGGGATAAGTAGTTAGCTTGAAATAAGTTATCCCACCATATATATGGGATAACTTACCCCATCACTAAGGCAAAAATAGTGGGATAAACAATCCATGAATTACCTTATACCTCCAACCAAACATGAGATAAAATAATCATACATTTTATCCCGAAATTATTATAACTTATACCTCACACCAAACGTCCCCTTAAAATTAGCACTTATATAGAGTATTTGTTCCAATGAGAATAGATGAACAATTAACATATGTAACATTTGTGATAATCCTTTCAAAATTTAATAATTGAAAAAAAATATTATTTAGGTTTGCCAATTAAATTATCCTAAAATTATAATTTTGAGATTATAATTTTTTTATTAATTAATTATTTCACCTGAGAAATAGGATAAAAGTAATCTTAAGTTTGATGGAACAAGAGAGATATTCAAAATTAAGTTTAGAATACTATATGATAGAAATTTAATTTTAAACTGAATTTTAAAATATCTCATCTTACTCGCGAATCAAATTATAGCCTAGCATTATGTACAGCTAGATTTAATTTAGAAAATTGATTTTTTGACGACTTTAGTAAACGAAAGCAGACATTCAATATTCAATTTAAAATAGAGACGATTTATTGCATTACGGCGTATAAAATTATTTAAGAGACTTTATTTCAAAGTAACAATAATTAAAGCATCTCTTTGGCTCAGTTTAATAGCCATTGATATTGAGGAGTATAGGCGGAAAATTATTTTTTCCTACATTAATTTAATCCGGTGGCTTTATATATATATGTATATACTTATTATATAAGAGACAATTTCAAGCGGAAACAGGCAATTCTCCATCAACATATCTGTCAAAATAGGAAAATTTTCATAAGATATTTTTTCAAAAGTTATTTTGGAATCCACTTTAATTTAATTAGAATATACTTTTTTGAAATTATAGGACCCCTTTCAAATCATATCCTTTATCCATTAGCTATAACTTTATTATTTTGAATGTCCGTAATATTTGTGTATATTTTATAATTATTTTATGTCAGAAATTTATTCAAAGTAATATTAAATACATAGCTAAAGTAGCAGAAGAGATAATTAATAGAAATGATGTAGCAAAATCAATTAGTTGAAGTAGACACGTTAATCGCCAGCTCCCTTTAACCCCTTGTATGGATGGTTGTTACCCGCTTTATTGTATTGTATTGTGCTGTTAGTTTAAATACAATGTTTGTTTAGATTGTTACTTGAATTGGGGAGGGGATTACAACATGGGGAATTGAACCCTCACCAACAAGGCTGGAGTTTAGGCAACCAACCAACTGAACTACTAAGATTCTCCACTTGTATCATATCATTTAGTTCTATCTTTAGGTAACAATAAAAATACTCATTTTGTGTAACGACCAATTTGGTGTGGTTGCGTCGTTACTTTAATATATCTTCTTCTCATTTTTTACTTTATTTATTTAATAATTCTATTTTATCATTTTACCCAATCTTTTCATGGTATCTACCACATATTCTACAATTCATTTTAGGTTTATCATTCAAATTATGGATGTATGACATTATATGACGACCGATAACAATATAATCTATCCAAACATTGTAGTCATTAGAACAATACTGTACGATACGATACAATATAATACGAAACAATACAATATATTATGAAACAATACATAATAACCATCCAAACAAAGGGTAAGAAAAAATATTAATTAGGGGCAATATCATAAATTCAGGGTAGAAGAATAATTAATAAAAATGTATAATAAAATCAAACAACTGAAACAGATACGTCAATGGATAGTTGTGACCTGCTTAAACAAGCAACTGAAGAGGTATGTGGACCATGATGTGCCTACTTCATCTTTCTTATTAACAGTAGTAATTGTCACAGCCCCACCGAGGGCCGTGACCTGTGTCCGATAGGGACACCTACACATGCATGATCATAAAAACACATTTTTCCTAGCTCGGAAATCTGCATAAATTTCGGCAG
>JAPFFP010000094.1:10883309-10893426 GCA_026153255.1 Solanum medicagineum | reverse complement strand
GAATGATTATTTTACTACCAGCATGTAACTAAACTTGTGTACAGTGAGATAACATATTTTCTTGAGATTAAGTTATGAAACAAGTTCAAAAAGCTAGTTTAAAGAAAACATTTAGAGTCAAGCCTCCAAGCAGTAGATTTTGAGTTTACCCCTAGAGTAGGACATGTTTTTAAATATAATCATTATAAAAGTTATTTTGGGAGTAGTATTGAGCACCGATATGAGTGAGAGTAATAATAATAACTTGAACTCATAAACTACGTAGCCAGCATAGGATGTGATTGTACCAGAAGTACAGCTCCTCTTTGCCACTGAGATGACCCGGTTTTGGAATAGATACACTCCCCTAGTTTTCATTCCTTACCCCGGCAAAGTATGGAATGGCTTTGATAGCCTGGGCAAGACGTTGTATCATCACAAAGCTCATAGTGGTGGTTGTCGGTTAGAGATATTCCCCAAGTTAAAGCAAGTTAGTTTCTACGTACAAACTTTCAGCATATGTTCTACAACATGTATTGCATTATTACTTATGTTATCTTATTTTGAGATATGTTGTAGTTACTTTCAGTATAGTCCTTTATCCCATGTTTTCGTTTTTACATATCGTATATTCTACGTACTGACGTCCTCTGGACCTGCATCATTTTATGATGAAGACGCAGGTGGCAGAGTTCCTCAGCAGACGCTCCGTTGAGGACCAACCATCCATCTAGCTATTGGTGATCCCTCTTCTCAGTCAGGGGCTTGAAGTCTTTATCTATGTTTTCCTTGTTAGTAGTTCTTTCAGTTGTGGCTATTATCGGCCTGTTTCGAAAGTTATTTCACAGTATTCTAGTTAGAGGTTCCATAGACTATATGACAGGTGTTTTAGGTCTTATTCTCTTCAGTTGTGGTTGAGACATTATTACTATTCAGACATTTCAGTATTCTTTATTATATATAAGCCTTTCCTTTATTATTTGAGTCTTCCGCTGAGTTTAGTTACCAGACCAAGTGGTTCACTTTGGGCCAGAAATGATTCTGGGTGCCAGTCACGCCTAGGGTGTGAACTCGGGACATCGTGACATAGAGGTAGACCGAAGAAGTATTGGGGGGAGGTGATCAAACAAGATATGGTGAAACTTGATCTCACCGAGGACATGACCTTAGATAGGAAGGAGTGCAGGTGATGAATTAGAGTAACAGATTAATATGTTAGTAGGGTTAGGTTAATGTCTGGATATAGGGTATAATAGGGTAGTAGGTTTAGTAGTGCCTTTATATCTTTTGTTGCCATTATCCATCTTATATATGTTAATTTTATCGTATTTGCAACCATCATAGGTGTTTAGTTATTAGTCGCTTTTTCTGTTTCCTTTTCTTTCCTTCCTTATCTTTAATATCTAGTTTATTCTGCTTATGGGTTTTTAAGATGAGGGTTCCCAAAAAACAACCTCTCTACCTCTATGATGTATTGGTAAGGTCTGCGTACATTCTACCCTCCTCAGACCTCACTTGTGGAATTGCACTGGGCATGTTATTGTTGTTGTTGTTGTTGTTGTGTCTATATATTAAGGGTTTTACAACAAATCTCTTCTCGCTCTCAAACTCTTGCTTACTTCTCTCTTTTCTTGCTCCCCCCTTTCCTTTCTCATCTCCTTCTCTCTTTCTCTTGCCTAAATTGAATTTTAATATGCAACAAAGAACTTCGGTTCAAATGAGATTTTACTAACAAAAATCGAGTAAGGAATTTTTATTGAACAAAAAATGGTGAAATTTTTTTTCTTCCTTTTCTCCTCTTTGATTTTCTGCTTAGTCTCTCAGTTTGCCTGAATGAGGAAAATACACAATATTATATCAATCACATTTGAAAGAATATACAACACATATAAATATAAATGTATGAAAAAGATATAATACGATTGAATATATTAATACAAATCTATATTCAGTTGCAGATACATCCATATACATTAATTTGGGGTGAATATACAAGGAATATATACACTTTATGCAGTTATATTTGTTGATATAC
Source organism: Solanum medicagineum (assembly GCA_026153255.1). NCBI lineage: Eukaryota > Viridiplantae > Streptophyta > Magnoliopsida > Solanales > Solanaceae > Solanum > Solanum medicagineum. The sequence goes on along the minus strand of JAPFFP010000094.1, from coordinate 10,891,412 downwards.
GATTGTATTTTTTGATATAAATGTATTCATTGATACGCTTGATAGGATTGCATTCATTGATACACTTAATACAAAGTAAATACACAAGGTACATATGCACTTGATAGAATTATATTCATTGATTTAACTTGATACAACTTGATGCAATTGTATTCTTTGATACAATTATTTTCTTTGATAATATTTGACGCAAAGCGAATAAATAAGAAACATATATATTTGATACAGTTTTATTGTTGATAGAAATCAATTGTAATTGTTACAAATTATATTTGTGAATACACTTGATCCAATTATATTTGTTGATACAAAAGCAGCAACACAATATACCCAGTGGAAACACAACATGTATTTATCCTCTCTCTCCCTTCTCTCCTCTTTCTCTCATATCTCGTTCATCTTTCTCCTCCTTCTAACATGTTGTTATGAATCTTAATTAGATAAATTATAGCTATAAATATCTAATCAATCTCAAACAACAATCATTTTTGAAAATTCTTCTACTTTTTCTCCTTTTAGGTTATTAATTTGAAGTAAATTTTTTTTACTCTCATTAGTCAATATTATACGATTTTTATCCGCTCTTGCTTTCTAAAATCTATTTCTTTGCTATATATATATATATGGTATCTTTCTTTTATTTTCTTCCTTGAATTGTGTTCATTGTCATGACTCATGGAAAATATTCATTATAAAATGATAATACAAACTTATGAATATCTTTTGTAGTAATTTTTAAAAGTTATGATTATAAATCATATTTTTTACTAAAAAAAGTCAAATGTTTTTTTTCTCAAAGTCCATGATCAACCGCATGGCGAAACTTCGTCCAAAAATAATTTGTCAAAAATATTTGAAAATTTGTGGTCAAACGTTAGCTATATAATGAATTATTGCGATATAACACACTATTTAAAAAATATTTAAGAATATAAATCAAAAGTTACTTTCTATGATTATTTTTTAATTATTTCAAATTATTCTCTTAGAAAATGTAAAGTCGTAAGAACCTAATGAATGGTAAATATGGAAAAAAAAATCTCAATAATTCTTTTAAACTTTGAATAATTTGATTATTTTGGACTATAAAAAAGATCTCAACAATTTAGTAAAATATGTGTATAATGGTATAAATTTTGTACGATTGATAATTATATAAATTTGGATTGAAATTTAGTCCAAAATAATGATGAGTATTTTTATGAAATCTAAAGTTAGGATCATTTCAAATTTTCAAATATTAGAATTTGATCCAAATTCAATTCTTCTTTTTTAAAACTTGAAAAGTTGAGATATTTGCCAAGTTATATGACTACATATTAATTCTTAATTTTTTTGGATATTTTTTTTCAAATATATTTATGACCAAAAGCTACTTCTTTCTACAATTCTGGTCAAGCCACACCAATTATATAGAGTGTCGATTTTTTGTTAGATCGAAAATGAAATAAAACACGTGCAAAACAGTTGATAAATATTCTTAAAATAAATCAAAAATCCATTTTTTTATTGGAAACACATTAGGCAACTGACACAAGCATTTTGAATTGAAGGCTTTTGTACCCAAAATTCAACAATGAGACCCCACCCTATTAGCTTTTTCTTAAAGCAGCCATTAAAATAATCATCATAATTAAATCAGTTTAGTACTGTCAGAAGGCATTGCTACTGCTGTTAAAAATTCATTAAGAAAATTCTCTCTTACAATTAATTATTCTTTCCAGTTCATTTCATAAAGAATTTATCTTACTCAAATTAAAAATAATTTATTTTTAAAATTTTCTTTTTATATTTAGTGAAATGATTCTCAGTCACACAAATATTTAAAAATAATTGTAGATCACAAATTTAAAATTTTTTTTTTATTATTTAAACACTGTACCAAATCAAATTGTGCCAGTTAAAATTTGTAGGAGTCCAAGAGAATATATTTATATATTTCTTAATTACTTTAAGTTATTATTTATAAATTTTTTTAATAAAATATTCCAATATGTAAATTTTATTTTAAAAAAAAACTATATTTTTTTTATGTCTTGATTCTACTAATATTTAAAATTTTGAGGAAGGTTCAATCATAAATGTTTTTAACCTTTCCTCGAACTTAAACTCTGAAAAATAGATTTGATCATAAAAATTAATTTTCATTTTAAATTACTCAGGAAAATTAAAAGAATAACTTTAATTAATATTGATGAACAAATAAAAATATGAAGTTTTTGGGGGTTTGTTGGGTTTCATTTAATGCATTCACTAGTTGTGTCTGACTTGTGAATCTTCTCTTGTGTACAGTTCAACTAAACAAGTTGAAAACTAGTCATTCTATAAAGCTTTGGATTCTTGGGGTTTAGCAGAGTCAAGAAAATCAAGCAAAAAAGCCTTAATATTTGGAAGAAATGGGTAGTGGAGGCTTCAATATCTTGTGGGTCTCAGCTCAGTCAATGCTTTTTACCAATCAAAAGGTACTTTTAATAGTCTCATTTAACCCTATCTGTCACTTCCCTGTTTGAAATTGATTATTTTCACCCATTTTCTGTGATGCGATGCAATGGGTTGTTGTTCTTTTCTTGAAAATTTTTAGCTTTAAAAAAAGTTGAAATCTTTGTGTAATGATGCAACATATTCTTTGTGGTTTAACCTCAACTGAGGCTCTCTTTGGGTAATGCTGGTTCTTCCCTTAACTTGATTTTGCTCAAATTCATTTTGTTAGGGCTTTACAAACCTTGGAGATTTTGTTCCATTTGTTTTACGGTAATTTAGATGTAGCATTTCTTCAACTGTGTAATTGTTTTTAGTTGGGTATTTGTGGTTTCAACACAATAGTCTTTCCTTTTCCTTCAACTGTATAATTGTTTTTAGTTGGTTACCTTGCTTTCTTCTCTTATGCTCTTGTCTACTGGATAACATATCTTAGGCTTAATACATAAACAAACACTCAAACTTGGTCTTGACACCTCAATTCGTCTCCCTCTTTGTCAGTTGAACAATCATCTAGACATCTCCAACATTTATGCGTTATGTCAGCACTGGGTGTCCACGAGGCACAGTGGGAACGAGTTAGAGTGTTTAGTTGCCAGTTGAGACCAATTTGAAGTGTCTAGATGTAGTGCTTACTTGCTAGTTGAGGCCAATTTTGAGTGTCATGCCAAATATCTTATCTTCAATTACTGAGTCTAATTCATGTTCCATTTTGGGTTCTGATATGTTTTGTGTACTTCTATGATTCAACATTTCAGCGTAATGAGACAGGATGAATGTTAAGTATTGGGTTTACAAGCAGAAAATTAGTTTAAGCCTTAGATTGCAGAAGATGATGAAGTGTATTTGCTCAGGGGAACAACTAAGGATTGAAGATATTATTCCATCATCCGAGTCTCTTGCAACTCGGGACTATTCAGCTAGTGGGTATTCTTCGCGAGTCGGTGATGATGCCAAGGCAGACACCAGTAACATTGAAGAAGCAGAATCATCACTTCGTGAAAGTGGCATTTTGAATTATGAGGTAGGTGTCACAAAAGTTTCTAGTTATGAAGTTAGCTTCTCTTTCGATCCCATAATTAATATCTTTTTCATGATCCAATGTTATCATCGCAATTTTCAGCCTTCAATTTTATTTGATGTAGTAATGAAGTTGTTTTATTATACTGCTGGAGATACGGAGTTTTTAGTTAGTAGCGGCAAATCTTGTTTTGTTGTTAGATAAATCCCATTGCTAAACTTAAACTGTTTTGGGCAAACTGAGATTGTTTTTCTGGACTGAGGCACAGGGAAGAGAAGTGGCTGCTCTGTGTGCATTATCATGTGTCATTCTGTTCAAGTATCAATTGTAAGGATTTCTTTAATAACCGAAATGCAATATGCCAGCTTTATACTCATTATTAAGACACTGTTATAGAGTTAGTCCTGCTAACTCTCTTTTAATGGGCATATGTGTGACACGTGTTACCAACCATGTGTTATTGTTTTTGCACCCTGTATGTGGTCTAAAATATACATAATCAAATATTCAGACCTATGATCTGGTAGACAAAGTAATTTTTACATTTAGAAAAGAGCCTTGACGTAACTGGTAAAGCTGTTGCCATGTGACTAGGAGATCATAGATTTGAGCTGTGGAAAATAGCCTCTTGCAGAAATGTAGGATAAGGTTGTGGACAATATACCCTTGTGGTCTGGCTCTTCCTCGAATCCCACTACTGAGAGTTCAGTGCACCGGACTGTCCTTTTCCTTTAGTAGTTTTTACATTTAAAATTTTTGAAATAGAGTTGATGATTGCATGCTCAAAGAATTAAGGGAACGGCTCAGTACCTTGTGAAAGTAAAATTGAATTCTCAATGGAAGCATGAGAGGAAACTAGCTTTACATGCAGATTTTTTAAATATACGAGTCTTTCAGTGATCTTTGTATATCTCAGCACGATTTTTGATCTTTGTATATCTCAGCATGAAATCGTACATATCGCTGTTGTCACTTTATTTGCATGAACAACTGTTGTTTTTACTCTCCACTCCTGTGTCTTAGTATTGTTTTTGTAATGAATCACTGATATCTTTTTTTAAACTGGAGATGTCCATCATATCAATGAAAATTAACACGGTGGCACTGCATATTGAATTACAATAATGTTTCAACTTGTCAACTTGCATTTCCAAGGTGGATGACATAACTCATTTCAGTTTCTCACCAATAAAAGCTCTTGATTTCTCAACTTCTATTTCCCTTCATATTCTACTTGTGGGCTAAGAGACACTTTTATTTTAGGAAGCAAGAGCATTATTAGGTCGGCTTGAGTATCAAAAAGGTAACATTGAAGCTGCTCTTCATGTATTTGAGGGAATAGATATTGCTGCAGTGGTTCCCAAGTTAAAACTTTCCATTGCAAGAAGAGGTGAGCTACCTAGGCGGAATTCGCTTAGTGATGCTACCCCACCTATGTCAATGCATGCAGTAAGTCTGCTCTTTGAGGCCATTTTACTCAAAGCAACATCTTTGCAGGCTCTTGGGAGGTTCACAGGTGCTTCCGCATTTTTTATTTGCTAAGCTTATTATATGTGTTTATTCTATTGCATTATCTTCTTCCTTGGGACTGTAATTCCACCAACTTTATTGTGGAATATTGAGTCAAGAAGATGCCTGCGTAGGGGTACTTTCAATTTTACCATCACAAAACCTCATATCTGTTCATGTTTGTTCTTCTTGAAGGCTGTTCCTGCATTATCAATTGTTATTGGGCATTAAAATTTCCTGTATGACTTTTGCAGAAGCTGCTCAGTCATGTACAGTGATACTGGATACAGTTGAGTCTGCTTTGCCAGATGGCTTACCTGAAAACTTTTCTACTGATTGCAAATTGTTGGAAACGTTGAACAAGGCGGTGGAGTTACTTCCTGAGCTGTGGAAGTTAGCTTGTGCTCCTCAAGAAGCAATATTGTCATATAGAAGGGCCCTGCTTTATTGTTGGAATCTTGACGTGGAAACGAGAAGCAAAATAGAAAAGGAGTATGCTGTATTTCTGTTATACAGTGGCACTGATGCAGCTCCTCCAAATCTTCGTGCACAGGCAGAAGGTTCTTTCATACCTAGAAACAACATAGAAGAAGCCATTTTGCTGCTTCTGGTTCTTCTAAGAAGATACATCCTCAATAAAATTTTATGGGATCCATCAATCTTGGATCACCTCAGTTTTGCATTATCCATTGCAGGTGAGTTTAGGGCACTTGCCCGTCAGGTTGAGGAGTTGCTCCCTGGAAATGTGGTTAGAAGAGAAAAGTACACTATCCTTTCCCTGTGTTATTATGCAGAAGGTGATGACATAAGTGCTTTGAATCTGTTGAGGAACTTGATGAATAATAGGGACAATAAGAACGGCATATTTGAGTTAGTATTTGCTGCAAAAATTTGTGCTGAGTATCCTAATTTATTGGAAGAAGGGATGGGTTATGCCCGGAAAGTGGTCCCAAAAATTGAAGGGAGATGTAACCAGATGGCTAGTGTTGCAAAATGCTTACTTGGCCTTCTGCTCTCAGGTCGATCTCGTGCCATCGTGTCTGATTCTGAGAGAACGTCAGTATTGTGCGAGGCTCTTGAATCACTTGACTCAGCACATAAGATGACTGGAGGAAGAAATCCTAGTGTTCTTTTCTACCTTAGTTTGGAGAATGCAGAGCAGAGAAAGTTGGACATTGCTCTCTACTATGCAAAGCAGCTGTTGAATTTGGAGGGGGGTTCTACTGTCAAAGCATGGCTTCTTCTAGCTCGCGTCCTATCAGCTCAAAAGAGGTATATAGATGCTGAAAGCATAATTAATGCAGCACTAGACGAAACAGGAAAATGGGATCAAGGAGAACTGCTCCGTACTAAGGCTAAACTACAGATTGCCCAGGGTCATCTGCGGGATGCCGTGGAGACATATACTCATCTTCTTGCAGTACTCCAGGTTCAGAGAAAAAGTTTTGGAGTTCAGAAAAAGTTGTTGAAGGTATGTACTTTCCAGGAGAAATATTAACTTGGACATCATATGATTATCTCTCCAATTCTGTTTGTCTTCTTCAGGCATGACATTGTGGAATGTTCAATCTAGTATTCCTTAAATTCCTGATTTTGTTACTTCAATTTATCTTTTTAGTTTTCCATCATTCACCAGTTGTTCATTATGCCCGTTGAACCCACAGAATATGAGAAACAGTAGAAGTTTAGAAATGGAAACATGGCACGATCTTGCAAATGTATACACAAACTTGTCTCAGTGGCGTGATGCAGAGGTTTGTCTCATGAAATCTGAGGCTATCAATCCTCATTCTGCTTCGAGGTGCCACTCCACAGGTATTACTTGCCTAATTCACTTATTTTGGCTTATTTTCCTAACTTTTCTTATAAGATGTATCTTGGAGTGTTCTAGATATTGGGTTGAAGTTAAACCAAGTTGTGTTTTCTTTCCTCAAAGAGACACTTATCGATACAAACGAATAGGTATAATGAGCAGCTGTGTTATAGTGGTTATCCAGTCAACGTGTTAACTCAGAAGTTTTGCAAAGTCAAACCAATTGAAGAGAAATTTGATGTTCTGCAATTAAATTTTATACTAAGATTTAGATTGTGATCTCTTAGGGACAAAGTGGATTTGATCACTGCTGTTCTATACCTATCTGCAAACTCAACTAAGAAAATCAGAGAAACAATATGCTCTGGTTTCTTTAGGTCGTACATTATGATCTTGAAATGAACTTGCAATTGGATTGCCCAACTGCCACATGTATCGGGTATTGATCCAATAGAATAATATACCACTTCTTCTTTAGTATGTGATTTTAGTGCAAAAGTATTATTCAAAACAGCAGTATCTATGGGCTGACTCGTTTTAGACTAGCTTGGGACAGCTTCACCATGACCTTTTATGAGCTTGCATTTAGCCCTTCAGCACTCTCCAGGTGCTGTTTTTATGTGACTACAAGATGTTACCTTTATAAAAAAGAAAAGAATCTTATACAATAACATCCCAAGCTTGTTGGGGTTGACAATATGATTCCTTGATTTCATAAATGCTCTCTTTGGGTCCAAAATATTTCAATAACTCTGTACTTATGGATTATGTAACACTAAGGGATCTATAACATACTCTAGTGGTTATCAAGAGTCTTTTGCTGACTGGGGGTAGTGGTCCTTTGCTCAAGTAAGAACTTGAGACCATGGTGATCAGTTTTTATGTGAAGCGTATGCCCAGAAAGTAAGGTCTCCAACTTTGCACTACAGTCACTAAGGCTAATAGTTCCTTTTCATGGACAGTCATAGCTAAGTTCCTTCCAGATAAACCTTGGGTAAAGTAAGCTATGGGTCTTCTGCTGGTGCAAAGCAGCACCAATACCCTCCCGTGAAGCATCAGTTTCCACCCCAAAATCTTTAGAGAAATCAAGGGAAGCTAGCACAGGAGCAGAAGAGATAGCTACTTTCAGATTTTCGGAAGTTGTGACTTGGGATTGCTTCAGCAGACCAATGAAAATTATTCTTCTTTAACAAGTTAGTTAATGGCTTGGCAATAATTCTGTTCTCTTGTATGAATCTATAATAGCCAGTAAGAGTAAGACCATAAAAGCCCCTAAGCCTTT
>JAPFFP010000094.1:10871293-10883209 GCA_026153255.1 Solanum medicagineum | reverse complement strand
CTTGGCAATAATTCTGTTCTCTTGTATGAATCTATAATAGCCAGTAAGAGTAAGACCATAAAAGCCCCTAAGCCTTTGATACTTGTTGGTTGAGGCCAAGTCATAAGATCTTATGGCTCTTTATTGCTACACCTTGGACAGAAGTGACATGCCCTAAATAGTTTATTTGTTGCACCCCAAAAGAACACTTACTCTTCTTCACGAACAACTGATTAGACCTCAACAACTTGAAAGCCTCTTCTATGTGTTAACTGAGAAGTTTTGCAAAGAAAAACCAACTGAAGAGAAATTTGATGTTCAGCAATCAAAATTTTATACGAAGATTTAGATTGTGATCTTGTAGGGACATAGTGGGTTTGATCATTGCTGTTCTATGCCTATCTGCAAATCCAATAAAGAAAATCAGAGAACAATATGCTCTGGTTTCTTCAGGTCTTACATTATGATCTTGAGGACTTGCAATTGGATTGCCTAACTGTCGCATGTATTGGCTGTTGATCCAATAGAATAATATACTGCTTCTTCTTTTGTATGTGATTTTTACTGCAACAATTATTATTCAAATAGCAGTATCTATGAGCCAGCTAGTTTTAGACTAGCTTTTGACAAACTTCACCATGACTATTTATGAGCTGCAGTGAGCCCGTCAGAACTCTCCAGATGCTGCTTTTGATGTGACTACAAGATGTTACCTTTATAAAAAAGAAAAGAATCTATATGATAACATCCCAAGCTTGTTGGGGTTGACGTTATGAATCCTTGATTTCATAAATGCTCTCTTTGGGTCCATAATATTCCAATAACTCTGTACCTATGGATTATCACAAGGGATCTATAATGTACGCTAGTGGTTATCAAGAATCTTCTAGTTGGTATCACACTATCATGTACACTAATTTTCAACTTCCATTATCTTCCATCTTTTGATATATCTGCCGGGTTACTGCGATATCTTTTGCTACAACTTCTTCCCATGCAAATTTTTTCTAGCTTAGTGTATTTCAAGACCTTCAATCATAATGTATCACATCAAAGAGCCGTACATTGGGAGGCATTCGTAACATGTGGTGAAATCATATTGAGTGACATTCTTTCATTTTGTCCTCTAAATATGCTATTTGAACTCTCTGATGGGTGTGCTCATTTATGATCAGGCCTAATCTTGTATGAATGCACATTCATCTTAACATTTACATGTCTACAACACTTATTTTATGGATATTTTAGGCTTTAGTGGTCTAACATTCAGTTTCATACATGTTGAAAATTGCTTATGCTATTGCTGATTGACTAGAATAATAAGTAGCTAGTGGTAGGATTTTTTGTTTAAATTTAGTTAGATAAGTTTTGTTGACATATTTTAGGTTTTTGAATTTTATTTTGCAAATTTTCTGTTTTTAAGTTGGCTATTCAAAGCTCTTGGGAGTCATTTGGTTTAAGGTATATAAGGTATAAGAATCTTGGATAAAATGTAGGATTGTTTTATCTTGCGTTTGGTTGGAGTTATTAGGTAGTCATGGAATTATTTATCCCACCATTTATACCCTAGTGATATGATGGTGTGATCCTTTATTGTAGGATAGATAACTTACTCCCAACCAAGCGACCCCGTAATGCTTAATTAAAGTTAAGAGACAATATTTGTTAGCATGATGGAATGATCATAGAATATCTTGTATGATCTATATTTAGTGTAGAATATATGCAACATTAGTTGTAGAATATATGCAAGAGATATTCTAGATGCTACATTTGTGTATAATATTGTGTAGCATTAGTTATAGAATATTATGTACATTAATTTGTAGGATTTACATTAGGGATAAAATATTTTCTCTTTTGTATAAATACTGATGTATTTTTATGAATTTGAGTCAATGAATTGAGACAACCATTTCTTAGTTTCTCTCGTGTTTTTCTCTGTTCATGACATGGTATTAGAGCTTCTCTTCTTTGATTCATAGTCTTGGATCTTTGGTAACTTTGAATTTTTTTGGGAAGTTTTTGTTTTCGTTGTTGTTCATCAACAATTAGTCCTAAATATCTGGGGCTCTTGGTCTTTGTTTTTTCTAGCCATTTTTCATATAATTCGGTTTTTTGATTTTTGCTATTTAAAAACATGACTTACACATCACTTTGAGTCATTCAATATTCGTTTCATTTAAAGAAATTACTCCGCTTAGGAATTTCAGTTTCAATTATTTGTCATTGGAAAAGAATTATGGGTTCGTATAGATGGAGATGATCTTGTACCTACTGATCCTCCAACTTTAGGTCATTGGAAGGTCAAAGATGCTCGGGTGATGACATAGAATTTAGGATCAGTCGACCTTCTCATTGTTTTTAATCTCAGGCCATACAGGATTGCAAAGGCTATGTGGAAAGGGTCAATTGACTCTCTCATTGTTTTTAATTTCAGGCCATACAAGACTGCAAAGGCCATGTGGAATTATTTATAAAAGGTTTACAATCAAGACAATAGAGCAAGACACTTTCAATTAGAGCATAAAATAATAACATACCGGGTGGAATCCCATAAGTGAGGTCTGGGGAGGGTAAAATGTACGTAGAACTTACCATTACCTCACAGAAATAGAGAGGCTGCTTTTGGAAGACCCTCGTCTCAAAATATCAAGCCCCAAAAACATAAGATACCAGAAAAAGAAAACCGACTAAAGTGAAAAGTCAAAGACAATATATAAATGCAATAAAAGTAACAAATATAAATCGGACAATATATTCATTTATCATTTCATGCTTGTGGAACATTGATGTTAGAGAATGAATATAGACTTCATTCCTAGTAATGTACATAGCCTTATTTAGGTAGTAGATCTGTAGGAATCATCTTTTATTTTTGTTCATAAGTTAGTTTATTTCTTTCCTGAGTTAGCACATAATCTATTGTATTTGTACATTACTTTTCTATTGGAATAAAACAACTTCTTTTTCCATCTGATTACATGGTATCAGAGCCTATAGGCTCGATTCATATCTAGAAATTGCAAACTGGGAACTCTTTCCCTCGTGATTTGAACTCATTATTTGGGTCACGTCTATGGAGTGATTGGTTTGTCTCACCATTACCGTAGGAGGAGGTAGAAGAGTATTTTCTGCCGGGAGAACCTTCATCGGCTTTAGGATGGGCAACTAGTGTGTCAAACGCGCCACCCCCATCTCTCGTCCATCTCTCACGCACATGATTCGGTAGAACTGATCGTGTGTTTCACTTTTGGTGTCGCCTTATCAGTTTCACTTCTGCAAATTCAATTTGATATTCATCTTTTGTGCTTCTGTGGCTGCTTATTGTAGTTGGATCAGTGGTTGCTTCTGGTGGTCACCCATGGTTTCTTTCTTCTTTGTCGGTTTACTGATTCACATCCGTGACTCTAGGCTACATTGTCTGCTATAAACTTTTGATTTTATTCTATTTCAAATTGTGATGTTGAAGGTTTGTTGAACATTGACTTGGCCCCTCTGTGATTAGGCTACCTGTGGAGAAATTTGCTTGAAATAAAAAAATCACTGATGCGATCCACTTCACTGAATGCATTTTCGGAGTCCGATTAGACATGCCTTTTTACTTCTTCAAATAAATAGGTGATTGACTCAGGTGCCACAAATCTATGACAGGTAACTCTAATATTTTTTCTAGCTTTCAGCCACATAATGCACCATCTCCAGTTATTGTAGCTGATGGTTCAACTTGCAATATCGTTGGATCTGGGACTGTTAAAGCAACCTCCCCCATTACCCTGTTATCAGTGTTAAGTTTACCAAAGTTGGTCTTTAATTTGATTTCTATTAGCTAAGTTACTATAGATCTGAATTGTTATATCTCGTTCTTTCCAGATTATTGTTTGTTTCGTGATCTTACGGGCAAATCAAGTTATTGGTAAAGGTTATGTATCTAATGATCTCTACATCCTTGATGATTGGGAGCCTCAGTTTGTTCCCTGTTTTAGTGTGGTGTCCCCATTTGAAACACATTGTCGATTGGGGCATCCTTCTCTACCCTTGTTGAAGAAGCTTTGTCCTCAGTTTCAGAATATTCCTTCATTGGAATGTGAGTCATGTCAATTTGCAAAACATCATCGTACCTCAATGGGTCTAAGGATTAATAAGCGATCTGAGTCAACTTTTGAGTTAGTTCATTCTGATGTTTGGGGACCATTTCCTGTCGTCTCCAAAATGGGTATAAGTATTTTGTCACTTTTGTGGATGATTTCTCTCGGATGACTTGAATATATTTTATGAAGAGCCTCTCAAAAGTGTTTACCCATTTTTGTGCCTTTTGTGCTGAAGTTAAAACTCAACTCGATGTTTCAGTACGTATTTAAGGAGTGACAATGCTAAAGAATATATGTCAGAATCAATTCAGTCATACATGAGACAAAATGGTTTTCTCCACTAGTCTTATTGTGTTGATACACCCTCTCAAAATGGAGTTGCTGAGAGGAAGAATAGGCACCTACTTGAGATAGCTCGGGCACTTTTATTTCAAATGAAGGTTCCTAAGCATTTTTGGGCCAATGCAGTCTCTATGACTTGTTTTCTGATGAATCGCATGTCATCTACTGTGCTAGTTTGTAATGTGCCTTACAAAGTTTTTTTCCCAAACAAGTCACTATTTCTGGTGGAACCTAAGGTGTTTGGAGGCACATGTTATGTTCGAGATGTTAGGCCATTTGTTTCTAAGTTGGATCCCAAGGCATTAAAGTGTGTTTTTCTAGACTATTCTCCCCTTCAGAAAGGATATCGATGTTATTCTGTAGAACTTGGCAGATATCTTGTGTCAACTGATGTGGTATTTTCGGAGACTGCCATTTTTCTATGCACCTCCCATTTCTACAAGTTAGGGGGAGGAAGACGAGTGGTTGGTCTATCAGGTTGCTTGTTCTATGACAAACAATCTGATGATATGGCTCTCCCATCTCCTAGTTTTTCTATTGAGCAGGAATCAACTATTGTGCCCTCAACAGCTCCAGTAGGACTATCAATTGTGCATGCTTACTCGAGGAGGCAAGAGACCGAGGATACATGTTCATCACTAGTTACTTCATCATCATATCTTGATCTCCCTATTGCTTTTCGCAAAGGTACTCAGACTTGTAAATCCATATTTTCCATATCTAATTTTATTTCTTATGACCGTTTATCCTCTGCGTCTAGATCCGTGATTGTTTCGCTAGATTCTGTTTCTACACCTAAAACAACGAGAGATGCTTTGAATCATTCTGGATGGTCTGATGCGATGCTTGAGGAAATACATGCCTTAGAGGAAAATCGTACATGGGATTTGGTGGATTTACTCGATGGAAAGAAAGCAGTGAGATGTAAGTGGGTGTTCACGGTTAAAGTTAATCCAGATGGTTCTGTGGCAAGACATAAGGCCAGGCTTGTCGCTAAAGGGTACGCTCAGACATATGGAGTGGATTATTCAAACACCTTTTCTCCAGTTGCTAAACTCACTTCTGTTCACTTATTCATTTCTCTAGCTGCTTCAAAGAATTGGCCTTTACATCAGTTGGATATCAAAAGTGCTTTTCTTCATGGTGATCTTCAAGAGGAAGTATATATGGAGCAACCACCTGGTTTTCTTGCTCAGGGGGAGTATGGAAAGGTCTGTCTTTTGAAGAAGTCCTTGTATGGCTTGAAGTAAAGCCCTCAAGCTTGGTTTGGCAAGTTCAGTGAAGTAGTTCAAGAGTTTGGTTTGAAAATGAGAAAATGTGACCACTCAGTTTTCTATCGGCAATCAGCAGCTGACACTATCCTTCTTGTTGTATATGTTGATGACATTGTCATTACAGGAAGTGATTATACCAGGATCTCTTCCCTTAAGTCTTTCCTGCATACTAGGTTTTGTACGAAAGACTTAGGTCAATTAAGATACTTTTTGGGAGTAGAAGTAAATAGAAGCAAGAAGGGAATTTTCTATGTCAGAGAAAGTATAGTCTTGACCTACTTGTAGACACCGGAAAGTTGGCAGCAAAACCTTGCAGTACTCCAATGGTTCCCAACGTGCATTTTATGAAAGATGATAGTGATCCTTTTGATGATCTAGAGAAATACAGAAGGCTAGTTGGAAAATTAAACTACCTTACTGTGACTAGTTCGAAGATTGCTTTCGCGGTAAGTGTGGTTAGCCAGTTTATGTGTGCGCCTACAATTAAACATTGGGAAGCTTTGACATAGATTCTATGTTACTTGAAAGGTGCCCCTGGACTTGACATATTGTATAGCAATTATGATCATACCCGTGTTGAGTGTTTTGCAAATGCAAACTATGGTGGATTCAAAATTGATAGGAGATCGACTACAGGTTATTGTCTCTTTGTTGGAGAGAAACTAGTTTCATAGAGGAGTAAGAAGCAAAGTGTTGTATCTCAATCCAGTGTAGAAGCTGAATACAGAGCTATGTCACAGTCTACTTGTGAGATTATGTCAATGCATCATCTTTTAATAGAAATTGGCCTAGAGCATCATACACCAACAAAACTTTGGTGTGATAATCTAGCTGCTCTTCATATCGCCTTAAATCCGGTATGTCTTGAAAGAACTAAACATATTGAGGTTGACTGTCATTTTTATTCGCGAGAAAATTCAGAACTTGATTTCCACTAGCTATGGGAAGACAGGAGAGCAATTGGCTGATTTGCTCACAAAGGTGTTGCATGGAGCTCGAGTTGATTACTTTTGTAACAAGTTGGGCATGATGAATATCTATGCTCCAACTTGAGGGGAAGTGTTATAAAATGAATATAGACTTCATTCCTGGTAATGTGCATGGCCTTATTTAAGTAGTAGATTTGTAGGAATCATCTTTTATTTCTTTTTTAAGTTTAGTTTATTTCTTTTCTAAGTCAGCACACAAGCTATTGTATTTATATACATTACTTTTCTATTGGAATAAAACAACTTCTCCCATCTGATTACACAATTGAGTTCTATGTCTAAATTGTCCACATTTTGATACCTCAATTCCATTTAATCTTACCTCACTAGCTAAACTTAGAGGTCGTTGTAGAGTGTATTGGCAAAATTAATGCATGCATTAGTTAGGTGTATTAGTAGTATCTTGTCGGTACACCTTTTCTGTTAAGGTGTGTATTACTAATACCATCAATTTCAAGATATTAGTAATGCAAGGGGATTTAATGCGTGCATTAGCATTATTAAAGATCCAATTGACTGTCAATTTTTTTCAACATCTTTTCCACCACATTTGTGGGGGGTTTCTTTGTAAATAAATAACTTTTTAAAAAAAAATTATACATGCATGCTATTTTTAATACACCAAACCAAACAATACATAAGAATATCTCATCATAATTAATGCAAACATTATTAATACACTGTATTTCGCATTATTTTTATACATCCAACCAAACAACCCCTTAATGTATCGTGTATGTATTCTTACTCCTACTCATGCTATATCCTTTACTTTAAAGTAAGGGTGGCAACGGAACCGGGAATTACCGGTTCCAGTAGTGGTCCATCCCGTTTCATTACTGGATCCGGTGTCGGTCCGGTACAGTGCCGGTATGTATCGCCAAGTGCTGCACCAAAACTCAAGCTTTTGACTGACATCCTGACTAGTTTCGCTCGATTAATCTGTTGAGGTTAAGTAAAGAACATGCTTTTGTTTCATGCTTTCTATATTTGCAATTTTATTGTCTTCGACATGAGCTCTCTTAGCGAACTTCAATAAAAGGCACCATTAATGGTGGTCATTTTGCAGGGTTACTCTATCAAGCTAGGGGACTCTACAAAGAAGCCCTACAATCTTTTCAGAAGGCTTTAGACATAGAACCTAACCATGTTCCTAGTTTGGTTTCCACTGCCATTGTTCTTCGACACCTTGATGGCCAATCATTGCCTGTTGTGAAAAGCTTTCTGACCGATGCATTACGGCTTGACAGAACAAATCCTTCCGCCTGGTACAATCTTGGGTTGGTCTACAAAAGTGGAAATGGTGCATCTGCACTCGAAGCCGCAGAATGTTTTGAGGCTGCTGAACTTCTCCAAGAATCTGCGCCAGTTGAACCATTCAGATGAGTCCAATGTTTTTACCTACAGCTGAATCTTCCCGTGTTTAAAGCAGCTCGATAATTCAAATAGCGGAGAGAATCGGAATATTATCGTCGTTGTGTTAATGTTGATAGTAGTTTAGGGATGAG
Organism: Solanum medicagineum; assembly: GCA_026153255.1. NCBI lineage: Eukaryota > Viridiplantae > Streptophyta > Magnoliopsida > Solanales > Solanaceae > Solanum > Solanum medicagineum. Next base: position 10,875,026 of record JAPFFP010000094.1, on the reverse strand, counting down.
CTGTGTTTCTGTGGGCTGGTATTTAAGGTGGATAAATTTTAGTGATGTTCATAGAGCTTTGGTTATCATACAGATATGAATATGGAATCGATTTGGTGAAGTAAAAGCCATTTTCTCTTTAAAAAGCCATTTTTGCTGGTACAGAAACAGTGATGAAAGAACGTTCTGTCTCATTCGATTAAAGAAAGAGGTTTTCTTTTATGAGTTTTGGGTCGTTTGGTAGTGTATAAGAATAGTAAAATAACATATATTATATTAGTAATGTTGTGATTATTTCTCATATATTGTTTGGTTTGATATATTAAGGACTGTTAGTATTTCTACAAAATTATCTGGGGTGATTGCATTTCTATAGTTTTGAGGTGTCCGGTGATTGTATTCATTATATTATGCATTTTTATATATAGTGAACGAGAGAGATTATTTTAAGAAGATAAGTCTCTCTCGTTCACTATATAAAATAATTTACTTTTTTTCAGTTATATTAATCCAGGCACCTTTATCTTTTATCCTATTAAGGAAAAGTGAGAGAGGGCGAGGGACACGAGGAGAAACAAAGAGAGCCGGAGAAAGGGAGGAGGAAAGAGGCAACCAAGATTAAGAGAGAGTATCGAAAAACTAAAATAATTATAAAATATAATTTTTTAAAATTTTAGTAAATATATAATATATGTTTACTATATAATGTAGTTTTTCTATATTAAGTTAATATAAATGTAGAGAGTTATACATCCTAACAAGCAAACTATCAAGTGAATTGATATTATTAACCTTAAAGCCTCAAAAGTCAATCCAAAAACTCAAATCCAATCTGAAGGGCTCATGCGTTAACCATTTAAATCCTCACAAAATGAACATTTATTACAAGAAAATAAAATTTGCAAATATTGCCTTGCAATTTTATTTGAACATCAAATAGATACTTGATCCTTCAACAAGACTCACTTTTTAGGGTAAAGACACCTTTTCAACAAAAGTTGGCAAAGCAAAAGCAGCAGTATGAACCTGTGAATCAATTGACACACACAAATAGTAATAACATTAAAAACTAAATATAAATTTAAAATCTTAATTCAAAAGAAGGTACCTTTGAGTTATAGTACTTTAGAGGTGATTTAGATTTTGTAGAGATTATATCCACATCAACTTTGTTGACAGGATTTATAAAATCAACTGGAGGACCCTCAGTAGAGCAAATATTATGTATTAGATATTGTTTGTATAACACAACAATATACCCCATGTATTTCTGTTCAGAGAGGATAAAATGTGTGCAAAATTTATATTATAAAATAGAGGGGCTGTTTTCGATAGATCCTCGACTTAAAAGAAAAAGGGAAAAAATATAAAACAAACGAAACAACAAATAGTACAATAATATTTAATAACAAAACGAACGTGATTTCTAAAAATGGTTTATATATGAATGAGGAGGGGAGGCTAACACCGTGCCTCTTCCAGAATATGAAATGCTACAACTCTCGACAACCCACTAAACTTCTTTTTGGATCCTCCATCTTCCTGTCATGTCTTCGGTAAGTTTAAATTATGTCATGCTTTATCTAATCACTCCTACCCCCACCAAGTTCTTCAGTCTATCTTTACCCCTCTTAACTTCTGTCCTCTGTTACAGTCAACCTTTCACACATCTGCACACATATTTAGACCATTTCAGCCTCCCTTATCTCATTTTATCGGCCAAGAAGTCTAATCATATATCTCCTAATAAGTCCACACTTTCATTTAAGCATCCTCTTCTCCACTATTCATCTTTTGAACGTGGGCATTCTCATAGAATTATTGTTTGTATAGTTATAGATAATAATACTGAAAATAGAGAAGGAGAGAAGAAGAAGAAGATTGCCTTAGTGGACAGATCCTTTGAAGACTTTTCTGCAGTTTTCAACAAGGTTTTGGATAATATCCAAGACATGCCATGCACTTTCACCCTGAGTTATGTAAACTCCTCCTGGCCTTAAAGCTTTTGAAACTGCCTCAAAAAAGGCCTCCTCAAAGAAAAAATTGTGATGGTCCTGCATACACATTTTATTTTTAATTAGTTTTTCCATTTAATTTCACCATTGACCAACACAAAATAGAGATAAAAGTGCAAATCACAACCTTCCATTTCTAGTTTATACTAAACATCAGTGCCCGCGCTAGCTGTTAAACTTTTCAGAGCAGTTGTGTATTGACATGTCTGCTTCAACGACTTCATAATATTTCATTAGCTGATTCAATTATGATTTTACGATATCTTCAAAAATATATAGGAAAAATCTATCGATGTTATATAAATCGAGACTAAAAAATAATTTATATTGAGGCTTTCGGTGAGCAAACAAAAATTAATTCGTAGGTTTTTTAATTTAATATTTTCAAAACAGCTGTCTATTGACGTGTCTGCTTCAACGATTTCATAATATTTTTTTAGCTGATTCAATTATAATTTTACAATATCTTCAAAAATATATAGAAAAAATCTATCGATGTTCCATAAATCTAAATTAAAAAATAATTTATATTACACGGGCCTTCGCCATTACTATGATATAATCAAACAGTTCTTAATGTACGGAATATAGTGATTATTTTAATCCTTTATATGTAATGTGTAAATAAAATATTCTTTTAAGATATAAAAAAGTGTTTATATTAGTGTTAAATCTTAAAGGAAGCAATGTAAGTAAAAACAAAATGTTTAAACCAATCGCATGCAATTGAATACACAAGTGGATTGTGCAAGTGATCACTGAACACATCACAGAAAATGATAGTGCATGGATTGGAGTATTTTAACTTTTCATATCTATCTAATTATTTTTTTTAATAATATGATTAAATAATATTAAACGTAAAATAATATTTAATGATTAAATAAATTCTAAATTTTTATTTCAAAATAAATTATGATACACTCACATGTATATTTGTGTAATAAATTATGTCATTTTTCGGTATGTTTGGTACGAAGGAAAATATTTTCCAAAAAGTTTTTTTAATTTTCTGTTGGCTTAAATATTTTAAAAAATATTTTCCAAATCAACTCATTTTCTTTCAATTTAAGGAAAATGACTTCCTTCCAAAAATTAAGGAAAACATTTTCCAAAACTCTTAGGCAAGCTCAATTGATTTTTTTAATCCATCCCTATCATGATCACCCTCCCTGAAAAAAAAATTACTATTTTTTAAAAATAAAATAAGATTAAAAATTTATTTTTGAAAAAAAATTGCATTTTGAGAATTTTATTTTCCCCCATTCCTATTCTGATCCACCTAATTCCTTCCACCCAAAAGAAATAAAATTTATTTTTAAACTTATTTTAAATTTTGAACATCATATTTTTTACTCCACCCTAGAATTTGAAATTCTTAGTATTGATCTAAGCATCTATATATCTAAATCTAACTGAGTACATATAATAAGAATAAGTGCAAAGAATGTAAAACTGTAGAACTAAATAAATGGACTTATTCATCTCCTACATGAGAAAGATATGTATGATAATAAACTTTATTTAATTTTCTTCATTTTTTTGTCTTTTGTTCTTATCTTCTCTACCCCTCATACAAAAAAAATCAAAAAGTTATTTTTACAAAAATTTTAAATTTTAAAAAATTTAATTTTTTACTTAACGCGTTTTGTGACGAGGGTTCCCTAGAAACAGCCTCTCTACTTTTGTGGTAGTGGTAAGGTCTGCGTACATTTTACCCTCCCCAGACCCCACTTGTG
>JAPFFP010000094.1:10842794-10855356 GCA_026153255.1 Solanum medicagineum | reverse complement strand
TGCACCAGGAATATAATTAAGTTCAATTTTACATGATATCCGCTACAAAATTTTCCAATTGAATAGTTATCCTTAATTAAAAAAAAAATATACGGGGTCTAACATTTAAAGTATGTTATTGATTTCGTTAAAGGGTATGTCAAAAAAGGTACTTACCAGTATACCAATTAAAATATTACTCAAAACACTCAAACAAAAAAAATTCAAAACAAAAAATTATTCCTCATATCCGGAAACACAAAATCCCAAATTAATTAATAACTTTGCATAACACAAAACTCCAGAAGAATGAACAATAAATATAAAATTTCATAACACAAAATATAAAAAGAATAAAGAATAAAATAATAGGTCCGGGTATAAAAAACAAGTTAATACCTTTGGAGTTTTTTTGTCCTTTTTTAAAAGTTGATTTCTTCACATGCATATTTGTTTTTGGCTTCCACCTTATTGAAGCCTCAGCCAAGTTCACATATTTTTCAACTTTTTTGTGAGATTTCATCCATAAAGTCAGAATTCGAGCTAACGCCCGACTCATCAATCTTTGTTTTCCCTTTTAAAATTCTTTTTCTGTACTATTCTTCAGCCATTTCTTCTTCTGAATCTTCAGAACATAATGATTCAATGGGCTTTAATTTTTTTCTTCTTAAGACTACCATCAACGGACTTTATTCTGTCTGGTGAGGTGTCCACCGCCTTCCGTTTGATTGAACTAACTTCAATTGAAGAGTCCTTGGATGCATTTGAGTTCTTTTCCTTCTAGAAGGTTCGTGTGGGTAGACTAAACGAAGGAAGTTGACTCAAACTTTGATTCATATTTAATTTAGGACTTTTCCTAGGAGTAATTTTTCTCTGAAATTCCTTCTCCATTGCTATTAGTTGACGAAATTAAGTAAAAAAGGAAATTTTTCTAAATTTGAAAAGAGAAAAAAAGACACCGGATAGTGTGTAGAAGGCTTGGTGAAAAGATTTGTCACTAATGGTGATTTATTTTGATAAAAGCAAAATAATAATTACTTTTGAATATATGATGGAAGACAATTACACGGGAACACATGGGAAATTAAAAATAAGAATTAAACTAAATAATTAATTGTTAATTGTTCTGAAAAAAACTAAACAAATCAATTTTTTTAAAAAAAATCTAAAAATAAAATTAACTAAATATTTGATAATTAATACTAATCTGTCATAACTCGTAATAATTTTGTTATTGTGGTTATACTTTACAACTACCTATATAAGTTGTAATAAGTAATCTAATAGTGACATATGGATTAATTTTTTCAATTTTTATTTATTAAAGAATGCATGAATGAATCTAGCGGTTGAGTTTAGAGCGTTGACAGTATGATTGCGAATGTGGTTGTGATTGAGCATGATGATGATGTTGATAGAATCTTGATGGTTCTGAGAGTCTTCATAGTTGAATTCAAATGATTGGTCCAAATTGATATAGTCCTTTTAATGATTGGTGTAAGCTTTTCTTGAAAGATGTGATTGAGAACTGATTGGATGGTTCATAGGTCGAAAGGTTTGATTGTGATAGACTGATGAATTGATAAGAGTCCTTCAAAGACTCATAAATGGTTTGATTGAGATTGATTGTCTCATGAGCATTGAGTATTTTCATTTGTGTAATTCATTGTCAATATATAAATTCGTTTGGATAATTCATTGTCAATATACAAATAGAGTAAGTATATACAAATCCTATATTTATACATTTAGAAACTTTTCAGAGCTTATACAAATTAAATGCATCATCATGATAATAATATACAAGAAAGGATAAACAATTAGGAAAACTCTGAATTTATAAAATTGGGAATTCAAATTAATACAAATTATGAATTTATGCAATTAGGAGCTCAATTATTAAAATTATGAACATTAATAGTCATTCTCATTAAACTATAGTGGCTAATTATAATTGGATGAAACTACAGCTATGTTAATTAATTCACTATTAAATGTTTACTTAGTTGTTTTATTTTACCTTTAGTTTTTATCGTAAAACTTTAAGTAACAAGAAAATTGATCGAAAATATTTGTGACAGCAAAAAAAAAACAAAACAAAAGTATCAGAAGACATAAGTTTAATAATGTAGATTATGCTTCCGATATAAGTTCAATGATATAAGTTATGCACCAAAGTGTAAGTCAGTGATAGAAGTTATGCTCTGAGACAAAATAAATTAAGTCAAAACACAAATAATGTCGTAAGACATAAGTACAATGGGACAAATTATGCCTAAAGAAAAAAAAAATCAAGTCCAAGACATAAATTTAATGACCCAAGTTATATCCCAAGATACAAGTTCAGTGGTACGTCTCAAAGAATAAGTTCAATGACACAAAATTATGTTTTAAGACAAAAGTTGTCCAAAACATCATAGCTTTGTGTTTAACGAAATGTGAATTTGAATAGTTTAGATATTGGACAATTAAGTGTGTATTTTCATTTTGATTTAAACACTTAATTGGTCTAAATAAGTCTTAACCATTAAGATCAGGAATAGAGTATTAAAATCATGAAGAGATATTCTTATATAGATAATATTCATTGTCACTCTATCCACAATCACTAGCTACCACCATTAACTATCTTTGACATCACAATCATCACCACTACCATCACCATTGTCAACCTCCATTAAAGTCTTCTACCACCAACCACCTCTGTCATCACAATCATCATCATTGTTAACCAATACTGTCAGCTGCTACGACACTTATATCCTCCATCATTATAATTATATCTATTACTGCTATCGCTCTCGTCTATGTTGATGCTTCTATCTCCACCCTCACTATCAACCATTACCATCAGTATAATCAATTCCTACTACCAACAGACTTCGCCATCACAACTATCATCACTATCAGCTGTCATTATACATTCTTCGGCCTTCTCCATTAGTATATAATAACTAGCACCACTATCAATTACCACAAGCACATTACCAGCCTCCACACATTCTTCACCTACTACCGTAACACCACTAATTACTAACACTAATCAATTTTGCTATTATAATGACCAACATCACTATCAATTGTCATCATTACGACAGTCATCATAACATCAACCACCTCCATCTTTACAAGTATCATCACTATCATTACTAGCTACTAACAACAACTATTATCATTACTACCATAATCAAATCATCTCCACCATCAAGAACAAGCGTAAATAAGTGCTTTTATTTCACTATTTTTTTAATATTTAATAATTTGTTATTTGAATTATTTATTTATGATGTACATATATATAAATTATGTGCATTCACATATTGAAAAATAATCGGTCTTAATCATTTAGTATTTAGATTTACTTTGTCTTTCGATTCAGACATCTAAATTAATGAAACAAATAAGGCCTAAAAGTCTTGCCCTTCGAATTAGATACTAACAAATTTACATCCCAAGATAAACATTATCTAAAAGAGTTTTGGCAAGCGAAGTTATGTCATAAAGTATTTTGGTCCAAAAATTTTTATTATATTTTCTTGGTTCATTTTTACTTGTTCCCTATTGACTTATCACAGGGATTAAGAAGTAGTAAATGATATAGGTAATTTTATCAAATCATTTTTTGAAAATAATAAATACAATTTTTAAAAAAAATGTAATTGAAAAATGATTATAATTAATGATAAAGGTAAATTATAAATTAAGTGTAAAATTATCTATTTACAAAGTAGAAAAGTATTGTTACACATCCAAAATAGTATAAGAGACAAGTAAAATAACGATGAGAGTAACTAATAGTGAGAAAAATTATAAAAATAGAGAATTTAAGAGGTAAAAATTAAAGAACCACCCCAAAACAAAGGGCAAAGACTTGTAAATAACACGTGTAATGGACTGATAAAACCCAGGTGACCCGGCCCACAAAGGAAGAGGTTTATCTGTCTAACTGTCAAAACAAATAGTTTTGTTCTTGGGCGTTTTTAGGGTTTTAGATCAGGTTCAAGATTTCCAGGTCAATTTCCAATTTTTCCTTTTTCTTTTTTCTTGATTTAGTTTAATTCTACTTCTTTCAGTGAAATGCACACGCTTCTGTGATTGGCTTTTGCTTACTTGTAATTGAATTTACGTAGTATTGATGTGATAATTTGATTGTGGTAGATATTGTTTTCGTAGTACTGCACTTGCCTGTGAGCTTAGAGTAGTGTTTGCTTGCGATCCACTTAACTAGAGATTGGAATTGTTTGTGTATTTTACAGATACGACGTCAATTAAGGCAAGTACTTGCCCCTTTTTTTTGGTTATATTTGTATTTTTTGAGCAGTTTGGTTTCTTTTGGGTATCTGATGAGGATGAATTGAAGCTCAAAACTTTCTGATGGTTGAAATAAAGATTAGGCAATCGTTTCTTTCCCTTAAATTGTAGAGTTATTTGACTGCAATTATGATATATTGTTGTAACATCTTTGCATATGTTGGTATAAGCATTATTATTCGGGACTAAAACATGAAGTGCACGCAAAACATGAATGCTACAAAAATATTATGGAGCAAAGGCAGTAAATTACTATGTTTGTGTGGATTTACCTCCAGCTTGATTTCAAGTTTGGTCTTTTTAGACCTTCGCTTAGTTATTAAAGATATGATGCAGCCAAATTACTCGATCATAGATATTTTGTTTTGCTTGCTTGACTTTGTAACAATGGCCAAACCTATCTTGAACTCATATTCGTGCAGAGTTTTTTAGTATTAAATGATACTCCCTCCATTCACTTTTAGTTGTCAAAATTTTCTAATTTGATTTTCACTTTTACTTGTCAGTTTTGACAAATCAAGATAGGACCAAAAAATTTTCCTATTATACCCTCAAATTATTGTCATTGAGTTAATAACTTTGAAAGATATAGTGAGTGGACCCTTACCAATTAATAGGGTAAATGGTAAACTTACTATATTAATAATTGTTTTCTTAATAAGTGTGTCAAGTCGAAATTTGACAACTAGAAGTGAATGGAGGGAGTAGTAGCCTTTTGAAGCCTCCTAGTAAGATGGATAACTAGCCAGCTTCGTAGGCTTCATTTGGAGTCATTGATCATTAGAGATAACTACCTCCTCGTCATACTCCATTAACTCTCTGGCTGGATGAAACATACACGATCTGACCACCTTGACAACTTATAGGAGTCATGTCATTGTGAAGTTTCTGCTCCAATACCCCGATATAGTTCTCTATGCCTCTGTGTCACATCGCTTCAGTCATGTTGAATTATAGAAATGTGTGTAGGTCTGGGTTATGTGCTTTACTATGCATTTCTCTCTGTATCTGTGTTTTTTAAGACAACTAAGTCTTAGTATTTCCTTTGGGGTTAAACATGTAGGTACACTGTCTGTGTGGTTTATAAACTCTTTTTAAATATGATTTGACAAAGTAATCAATTTTTAAATGTATCTGGATTCTGAGGAAATAAATTTGCAAGTAGCAATTCTAGCCAATTGTTGAATGATTGTTAAGAAGATAAATATGCTTACACAAGTGTCGCTTATTAAACCATTGATGGAAATATTCCATGATAAAGGAATAGCCACGAAGAAGTTAAACCTTTTCCTGTAATTGCATCATGTGTAGATCGCATAAACTTGGCTATTGGGTTGGCGTTTTCTTGCTTGGCTCCATCCCACAATTTGCCTCAACTTGATTTGTGTCGGAGGAATACTGTCCCTTTTTTTCCCCTGCATTCTCACCTTGTCGGAACGGGATGGTGGATATTGTTGTTGGCGTACTTTGGTTTTTTCAACTAAGTGGTGAAAGGCAAACGATTACTCTTGTATGAGCAGTGTCTATTTAATTGTTAAGTCAATGTTGCTTTGCTGGATTTTGGTTCTAGACAGCTTTGCCTTATCCTTCTTCCCTTGCTTGGGGTTGGCAGAGGAGGAACTAGGAAGCACGGATTTTAAGTTCTTAGATCCATATTCTTTTAGTTCTTGTATCGAGTACGATATGTAGGAAATTTTGTGGTACTTTATTGCCAACATGAAAGATGAAAGTAGACTTTCATATATTAGAAAGATGAGATGAAAAAATTCATTTCCCTTCTGTGAAATGGGGGACTGCAACATATAATAGTGTTTAAGGTACACTGAACCTCGTTGCATTATAGATATAAATAAGTCTTTTTAACATTGAAATAACTCACTTTCGATTTTATGTAAAGCTGGATTTGGAAATTAAGATTCATCTTGTGTTTGAATGTTATCATACAACCTGATGGAATACATGTTTTTGCATTTCTTATTATAGTCTGATGCTGAATGCATCTTGCAGTATTTTGTTTTTATTTTAGCCATATAAAATTATGGAAATAAATTGAAGTGTATCGTCTGATTTATACTGTTCTGCTGGTGTCTATGTTAAAAAGAGCACTCATATTTGTACCTGTGCTACACTGGGTGTTGAGGTATGAGGGAAAACTTATGTCGAGGAATTTTCATTTTTATATAATTTGCTTACTTGACTATAATAGTCTGACTTTTGAGGTCATTTTGATTCGTATATGCAATTATTAACCTTGAACTTGCATCAAGAACCAAAAAAGGAGATTGAAGAAAACCTTAATCACAGACATGTACATCCACTGTTATTTCACGAGATTGTCTTGAAGTTTCAAATGTTCCCAACTCAGCTGCATTCTGCATATAATTGCAGGGGAAAAAGCAGAATACTAAGTCGAGGTTAGATCCTTCTGAGAAGATGGGTGGAGTTCCAGGATACAGTGCCCTTGCTCCCAAGACTAAAAATCTTGTTATGGCTGGAGGTTTGACAGGATTTGTTTTTGGTGTATACTACTACACTATGAGAGCTGTTGGAGGCTCCGATGAACTTCAAGTAGCCATTGATAAGTTTGAAGAGGCAAAACGCAGCAGTGAGGCTGAAACAAGTTTGGCGCCCAAGCAATAATTTTGTGCATATGAAGTCAACATTGCAATTTAGAAAGAAGTATTGGATGATTTTGAAGCAGCAGAGCTGGACTTGAATCATCTTATGCTTTGCAGTTGAATAACTTGTCGTGTATCTCATGCTTTGCGAATATATATACTTTGCTGAAAGATTGTGGCGTTGAGATGATTTCATTGTCTACGGAATAAGTTGTAATCTGCTAGCATCATATTTGGGTAATTGATATTTTTGTATTTTTAAAAAGTACTGAGAAACAAATGGGACAGGACGTATATCACATGCATTGTACATCTATAAATCATCATATTATATTTATATGGAAAGATTTTTATTTTAAAGTTCAATTACGAAAATGCACTTCTTACTAACTTTTAAAGTTAAATCAACAACGATAATTAAATTTACACCAAATACATGGTTAAATGTTAAAAGTGAAAACATTTTCAATTGAACATCTTTTTAAATTATCATACATTCCTTCAATCTTCTAAAGCTTACCTTTGTAGTCCTTCATTACTCATAAATATTAGTAATTTTTTTCTTTCACATTTGACATAAACGTGTAATGGCACTTTCCACTTGTAAATTGAATTCTTTTCAAGCTATTTAATATAATCTTTTCTGCCAAATTTCTATAAGTTACATGAACTCGAGGGTCGAACTTGGCACGACACAGTAAAATAAAAGTACTACATTATTAACAACAGTTCGGATTTTATAAATTTTATTTAGTAGTAAGGCCGAATGTGCAAAACACGTGTATGTATATATCGTAAACTACAAATAAAATTGGGAGTCATCGACTCATAATCCCCACGGACAATCATCCTTGTGGTAAACTTGAGGAGTACCAGATTTATAGTCTGCAAAACTGAATTCATTTTTCATTACTTCGACTAGTTGTTTTCAAAATAACATTTCCAAAGTAAACAATGAAAACCTCTGGTTTCTAGATTTTGTTCAATTGCGGATGCCGAGAGAAGCCTTTAGTTTGTCCACAAGATGGGGCAATAGGTTGATACTGTCATGAACTGACTGGTCAACACATGATTCGAGTTCCATTGTCACATTACTTTTGTTCTTCTGGAGTTTGGCACTCTCAAACTTGTCTTGGCACACCATTAGAGACCTGTTCAGTCTTTCCTGTAATAAAACACTAAATTACATTAATAAACTACGCTCAACCCTACACAGGTGAACCACACACCTCTGGCGGGAAAAGAAAAGAAGGCATGTCATCAAGGTCACTTTGCAAATCCACATTCAAAGCACACACTTATCTGCACTAGATGGCTTCGAGCCCATGAAGCAACATCGACTACTGCTACTGTTTTAGGATGCATAGCTTTTAGTTTCCCGTCTCCAAAGGCCACTACTACTCAAGAAAACAACAATCAATTATAAAATTGTACAAGTAGTAACAAACCCCACAACCCAAACCTCCCATGGTGTACAAGAAAGGAAGAGGAGAAGATAAGATGCCTAGCCAAGATAGGGAAGCTAATCTGAAAATAAATGATGGTTCAGAAATGTAAAGCCAGGACTTCACCAGCCAATCACTATTCAGGTTTCAAGACAAACCTCCTAACTACAAAACCTAAAACCAGACTTGATTTGATCTTTCCTACTCGGAAACAAATCAGATGCAATATGCCTCTGAAAGAGACTTTTCCCTCTCTCTTCAGATGCACAAGTGGCCCAAATTCTATTAGTACAGACATGGCAAGACTTCGGGTGGTTCATACATCTTAGAACAATACGTGCAGTTGAATTATCAAAAAAAAGAAAAAAGAACATGAATGCAGTCAAATGCTTTTCTAGGTTAGTTAACAGTTGTTAAGGGTAAAAGCCTTACCCTGAACAATCTTCAGAAGAGAGACATCCCACTCTGCAAAGATGCTCACTCTGTGAGGATGATGCTGAGGATGCCAATTATCTTTTTCTTCATTGTAAAGTTACATGTCAAATCTGGTATATTTTCTTCAATGCCTTGGACAAAATATGGGTTCATCCTACAACCCCTTGGAGTTTTTGTTAGATAGGATAAAGATGGCATGTCTAAAGTCTCCTCTAAGATTTAGAACACTATACCTGTAGTTGTGTGGTGGTTATTTGGGAGGAACATAACACTGAAGTCTTTGAAGACAGACGAGACAACATTCTCAATCTTAAAAATTAATGTGTATTTTTGCTTGGTTTAGTACCAACTTTCATGATAGATTTTCTTGTTTTACATTCTCTGTAAAGTTATTATCGAGCTTTTGCTTCCTCCCATAGATAATACACTTATTTTACTGAATAAAAATAATCAAATTAGAGACAAATAACCAATCCCACACAAACTAGTCACACAAGTTGCAAGTATCAGTTCACAAGCTTCAATGGCACCTTAACCTCACGAGAACTGTAACACCCAAGAAATCCCTGCATTTGATCCTCAGAAAATTCCCAGAGAAACTGAGAAAAGAGGTCACTGTCCAGTTACCACGAGGGGCTTCTATGATCCATAGAAGGTTCTACAGATCATAGGTCAGACTCATAGATCCCCTCCACACTTAGAAAAATTCAAGTCCTTCGAACTCTTTCTACAGACATTTAGAAAAATTCAAGTCCTTCAAACTCTTTCTACGGACAGATTCTTCGGCTCATAGAATCTTCTATAGACCGTAGTTGATGTTCGCAGATGAATTCAGAGATGTAGGAGAAACTCAGTATGCAGGTTGACACGAATCTACGACCCATAGAAACCTTTACAACCCATAGAAAGGTTTCGTGGTTTCTAAACCCAAAAACATAGCCGCGGTACTTCTTGTACAAACATGCAGGACGAGCCCGTAGAAGGGTCAACGACCCGTGGAAGGGTCTTGTAGATCAGTTCGATAGTTTTAAATGAAAGGTGTTTCCATCTTTTCCCACGCTTTCCCAATCAAAACTTTGATGTTTTGGGACTAAATAAACCCCTTATCAGTACCCAATATACCTATATTCTCATTAAAACTTAGAATATTTGATAGCAAGGTTCGAGGAGGAGAAAAGCTAGGGTCAAGAGCTCCTACCGAGGTCTTTGAGATACCAATTTTCCAGTAAGGTTGGTTAATCATAGCATTGGATTGAGTTCAAACACACGCCCTTCATCAATATTTCATCGTAAAGAATTTAAATTGAGTTTTAACCCTAATTCCTTTGAGTTCTCAAATGAGTGTTCCATCCTTAGTCATTGAAATCATGATTATTCTAAGTTTTGTTCTTGAATTATTGTTCATGTCTAGCTTCACATGAACCCTAGTTGAACTGATGATCATTATTTTATTATGCATTTATTTTGAGATACTGAGAACGGCTTTCATGCATTACATGAAGTATGGTTTAAACTGAATCTATGCATATTTTATCGAGTTTAAATGAGGTTGAGCGTTGAGTCTAAATGAGATTTTGAGGAAAGTTTCAAAGAGATATGAGTAACTTTGAAAAATATAATTTTCTTAAAGTGTATTATGAGATGAATGAGTTTGAGTTGTTGAGTTAAAGTCCAAGAAGACTAAATGAGATGACTTTTGAGTAAATTACTCCCTTGAGGTATGAGCATAATAAATACATTTTTTGGAGTAGTACTGAGCACCAATTTGGGCAAGAGCAGAGACAACGCAAACCTCATAAACTACGTAGCTAGGTAGGATATGATCGTGACCGCTAATTCAGGCAACTCCTCAGCTGAGGGCTTTTATTTTATATGGATCCATGAGTTGAGCTTGCGTCCCTCACTCTAGCAAGGTATTGGACGGTCGTGGCACGTTGTATCATAACTAACTCATATGTGATGGTTGTCCATTAGAGAAACTTCTCAAGAATAAATAATATTATTTCACTGAGACTACATGCAATTGAGCATATATTTACAAAGCACCATTTTATTTCTTAAACTTGCAGCTTTATCTTGAATTGGGCATTCATGTTGTTCAGCTTGCCTTGAGTTGTTTCCTTTCAGCCATTTTACAGCAAGTTTTATCTTGAATTGGGCATTCATGTTGTTTAGCTTGCCTTGAGTTGTTTCCTTTCAGCCATTTTACATACCATACATTCCACGTACCAACGTCTTTCGACACTACATCATTTTATGGGGTGCTAGAGATCCTCAACAGACAGTTCGTTGAAAATCTATCCATCCCAGCTTTTTGTGAGACCTCCTTGCTTTAGGAGGGATCTTTTCGTTTTAGTACATTATTATTTGAGTAGCTCTTTTGAGGTACTCGTGTGACAATCTAGGTACCTTCTTATGAGTTGATAGAGGTATTATAGACTGAGTCAGACTAAGTTGGAGTAGAGTCACATGTCTCTTTGATAGTGTTTGAGGAACCATTATTTATTCATAGAGTATTTTTGTGATATCGAGTTGAGTATTTTAAACCTATCATTTAATTGGTTTTATTTTACTAAGTTGTCCACTTGAGATAGTTTCGATTACATTGAGTCTTCTGCGGAGTAAGTTAGCCGAGCCAATTATTCACTTGAGACCAGCAATGGTTTGCGAGTGTCGGCCATGCCTAGGACATACTCTCGGGGCGTGACAAACTCGGTATCAAAACACCGAGTTCAAGAGTCCTAAAGAGTCTATGAAGTCGTGCGTAGTAGAGTCTTACTTATGGGTGTGTTATACACCACACTTATAATCAGGAGGCTACAAGACATTAAGAATAGTCTCACTTCTTTCATATTCTTGATTTATGCGATAAAATTTAACTCTATAAAAAAAACTCCTTCCTAATTCGTGCATTACATGTTTGCAAATAATGGCTCCAAAGTGCATTACTAGCCAGAGGAACACCGCCTGCACCAAGGTTCCACAGTTTGAGATGCTTTCACAGCCAAGGGCGAGGACCCAAAGGATACCCTGCTAGGTCCACTCAGGCTCCCCAGGTGCCTACTACTCGGCCTGCTCCTACCTTTGAGGTTAAGTCTAAGAGAGCAATTTCTATGCTCACGCAATTAGTGGTTACTCTGTCTAGTCGCCAAAATTCTCATGCTCCCAGCTCTAGTTCTCAAGAGCCATCAACTTTTGTGAGGATTAATAATTAAAGACTTCTTGAGAATGAACCCGCCAGTCTTTATCAAGTCTAAGATTGAGGAGGATCCCCAAAAGTTTATTGATGAAATGTGGAAAATCCTAAAGGCCATGCGTGTTACGGAGATTGAAGGTGTTAAGCTTGTTTATTATCAGCTAAAGGATGTTGCGAATATCTGGTACAACCAATGGGGGGAGAGTCGTGGCGAGGATGCCAAGCCTGTAATATGGGATGAGTTCAAGGAGGCATTCCTGTACCACTTCTTTCCCAGAGGGTTCAAAAAGGCAAAGATTGAGAAGTGCATAAAGCTAAAATAAGAGGGGATGACTGTGAAAGAACATAGCCTTAAGTTCATCTAACTATCCAGATATGCTCCAAATATGGTCCAAGATATGAGGGAGAAGATGAGGAAATTTGTCTCTGAGTGGGGCAAGCACATCAAGAGGGAGCGTAAGGTATTGCTTTTGATGTCGGACATGGATATTTTCAGGCAATGAGATCTCATGAGAGCTTTTCAAGGTATCCAGTTAGACCCCCGGGTAAAAGAGATCTATCCATTTTAGCCACCCTTT
>JAPFFP010000094.1:10814834-10842694 GCA_026153255.1 Solanum medicagineum | reverse complement strand
GGAATTTTCTCAATTTTTAGTTATTTGTTTAGTTAAAAATGCTTCCGCGCGTTATATTATCCCTTTTTAAGTTAAGGTTGACTTGTTCTGTTGGGATTGAACAAGTGTCATCATGCCCAATTTTTGGGTCGTAACAGAAATTCATTGGAACTAAAAGATGATGAAGGATTCACACTCATATCTGATATGCAGAAGATAATATCTTATCAAATTCATTGTTAGTTTCTGTTTTTTCTACTGTATATGTACTATTTAGTGGTGCTTTTTTTTTAATTTCAGGGTCTTGTTTTTTTTTTAATTTCAGGGGCTGATTGGTGTTGTTGGCCAGTTGCTTCCAAAAGCAGACTATAGATGGTGTGTAAGGCACATAGAAGCTACTTGGGACAAGACTTAGAAGGATGTTCATATAAAAAAAAAATGTTGTGGTGGTCTGCTTGGAGTACCTATGAAGAAGAATTTGTAGACCAATTGAAGACAATGAGTTTTGTGTCTAAACAAGCTGTCAAAGATATGTTATGGGACTCTGCTCAACACTGGCGCAGGACTTTTTTTGACACAACTTGCAAGAATAATATATGTGAAAATAATTTTAATGAGTCGTTTAACAAATGAATTTTGGAAGCTAGGTCAAAATCAATAATTAAGATATTGAAAGATATCAGAATCAAGGTATTATGTATGTGTCTTCGTAACTGTTTTTATCTTACTATATTTATATATATCTGACTGTTATTTTATGGCATGTATAGGTTATGAATAGGTTGAAAGATCTTGAAGAGGAGGGTAGAAAGTGGACACATGTGACTTCAGTCCACATGCCATAAATCTTTATAATGATTTCAAAATCATTGCACATGGTTATTATGTCCAATCTAATGGAGACCTAGATTATGAGGTGACTGAAGGTATTGCTAGACATGTGGTGAATCTTTTTAGGAAGAAATGCACATGTAGGACATGGATTTGACAGGAATACCATGCATGTCCTGATGCCATTAAAGCTTTAGAACATGATTATAAAAAAATAAAAAAAATAAAATTAAAAAAAAAAAAGAACCAATACATGAAGTGCATTGAAGGTACTTAAAAAATGCTTATATGCTGGTATACCAACATAAAATTTAACCTGTTAGGGATGAGCAATTACGGAAAGTGCATCCCCCTCATGCTCCGGAGCCACCAAAAATACTTAAAATGGTTGGTAGATCAAAAGTTAATAGAGTAAGGGAAAAGAATGAGGCAAGGAAGAGAGAGGGGTTGTGGTCAAGAAGTAGAAAAAGGTTAAGCATGACATGTTGCCACTATAGTGAACCAGGTCACAATAAAAGAAATGTCCTCTGGTAAAGTTATTTTTCTTATTCAGTCATCTTTTACATTCTTTTATTTATTGATCTAATTGCTATACCCATTTTTTAGCTTCAAAGAGGAGCACAAATTCTTTTAGATGTGCCACTGTCAGCACCACAATCAAGTCAATAATTTGTCTTCATGCCTACTCTTGGCTTTGTACCATCTTTTAGTCACCAAATAAGTCAATCAAGCACTGAAGTTGCTGGTACTGAAGTTGTTGGTCCTTCAAACTTGAAGAGGAAATCAAAGGACAAACATGTTGTTGCACCTTCAAAAGGGTCTGCCACAAAGAATGTTACAACTTCAAGCACAACTGAGCAATCAGTTGTAGCTTCAAGAGCACTTATTGATGTTGATGAAGATGAAGATGAAGATGAAGTTGAAAGTGAGGATGAGACACCACTAATTATGCGCCTAGATCAATATCTGAAGCTCATACTAGGCTTCAAGTGAAGAAGATGCATCAGAAACCAACAGGCTCAAGGAAGATCAGCTTCATGGGTGATGAAAGTGGTGCAAATTTGCCTATTGATCTACCATTTCATCAAGAAAGTTGATTGGAAGAGGCAAACCAAGTGTGACCTCAAATTAGTTGGTGATAGAAAAAGAGAGAAAACTTGAAAAACTGAAGGCAAAGAGAAGCAAGATGAAGGAATGAAATAGTGAACTGATTTTTGTTTGCTATGTAATGGCACAATGAAACTTTTTATTTTATTTTTTGTTGTTTTGAATCAGTATTGAAACAGAAGTTCAATGAATTGCGTTATGTTTGAATCAGTCGTGTTGTTGTTGTTGTTGTGATATTATGGGTAATGAACTGCTATCTGTGTCTGTTTTGAAGCTTATGTTTTTGAAGTGTATGTTTTGCTTATGTTGTTATTGTTGAAGCTTATGTTTTTGTTCTGTTTGTGTTAATGAACTGCATCTGTGTCTATTTTGTTAAGGATGCTGCTGAGGAACTAAATGATCAAAAATTAACTTGTGTGATCCATTTATTACTATTTGAGATCACGTTTAAGAGGAGAGCTGAGCTATAAACAACAGAATTGAACAGCTTACTTGTGTTTCTATGTACATCTGTTTATTTTAGTATTAATATTTATATGAATACATGAATCAGGTTGTGGAGTTGCTGGAATTGTTCTTCCAGAGAGAGAAAGAAGAAAAGGTGATAGCCATTAAGAAGGGTGATGTTATTGCCCCCCCCCCCCTCTCCCCCCTTTTGGTGTGGTAACATGGTGGTACAACAAAGAGGACACTGAACTTGTGGTACTCTTCCTTGGTGATACCAAAACTGCACATAAGGTTGGTTCTTTCACTGACATATACTTGACGGACTCCAACGGAATTTTCACTGATTTCTCAATTGAGTTTGTAAGCGGGGCATGGGATGTAGATAAGAATATTGCTAAGACTCCAGTTCATAGATTAATGGTTCTAGTGAAGGCTAATATTTGTTTTTCTTCTTTTCCCACGCGTTAACTATATAACTTCGATCTTGCGCGTTTAGAGCATGGCTGGACTGGATGAATGCTTCATTTCATGTGTTCTATGAGTTCATTTAACCCCATAATTCCGTGACCTTGACATATTTTTCACCAATGGCAGCATAACATGTGACCAGAGAATGAAAAGTTTGTGCATTTAGAGCATAGTTGGACTAGATCAATACTTCATAACAGCTTGCATCTATCTGAATTCCAGCTTTACGAGCATCTCTAAACAGTGATGCAACTTCCCCTGCTCAATTCTCTTTACAGTATGCTTTCAAAAGAGATGCATAAACAATCTAGTCAAATGTTGTGAGAATGTGAAATGTCAAACATTGCTAATAATCTAGTCTACAGCCAACTCGATTTTGTGAGCATTTTGTGAGAATGTCAAATGTCAAATGCATACATTTGGCTGAGCATTTTGTGAGAATTTGACTTATTGATTCTTGAAAATGTCAAATGTTGCTAATAATCTAGTCTGCAACCAATTTTAGGAAACCAAGATGTGTTTCAATTTGAAAAACTCAATTTGAATTTGGCAAAGCAATCCACTTCACATCCCAACTCGATGCAAAAACATTATGCTCGATTAGGCAAACGATAACAACAAAACAATATTGATTTGACA
This sequence comes from Solanum medicagineum, assembly GCA_026153255.1. Lineage (NCBI taxonomy): Eukaryota > Viridiplantae > Streptophyta > Magnoliopsida > Solanales > Solanaceae > Solanum > Solanum medicagineum. Next base: position 10,839,223 of record JAPFFP010000094.1, on the reverse strand, counting down.
ACAAAACAACATTCACTAAACATTACTAACCAAAATTTGCTAACCTGCATCACTAAACAACATTCACGAACCTGCAGATTTTCTCATAACAAAACAACACTCATTTGACAACATCATCAAGTCACTAACCTAACCAAACCATTCTACATCATCTTGGCAGCTATAAATCCAAGAATAACAGCCCAAGAAACTACAAGGAAGCTTGTCACTTGATAAACTTTCAACTCCAACTTCAAAACTTTATCATTCAAGTGGTCTGCTTTGTTCAAATCCAAATTTGATAGTTTTTCCTCTTTCTCCAAGTCTGAACTTTCATAAGTAGCAGTCATATCTTTCAAATCTGAAATTCCAGCACAATCCATATCCTCCACAATTTTCTTCAAATGGTTTCTTTCCTTGCAATTGAATCCAATTCAACTTTTTGATATGAGGTGAGAGTTTTTCATCTAACTAATTCCAATAACCACATGAGTTTGATCCAAGACGACGACATTTGTAGAACCAACGTCCACTGTTTTCAATGGTCATTGCAGTAAATAATTTTGCACGCAATCCACATTTACATGTACAAGACTCTAATTGTTGAGGAGAAGAAATAGAACTGCTACTCGACATTTGGGTTATGACTGCTGCAACGACAACAAGAAAGCCTTCGTTTTTTAACATCCAAATCTTAGCTTGATTTGTTATGAACTTAGCAAAAGAATGGAAATAGAAGCTGCTGCGAAATGGCTGCTACTGTAAATTTAGGTTGTCAATTTTGGTTTACTTTTAGAATAGGAAAAAGGTTTTGATATATTTGGATATAAACGGGTGGGTTATGGGTTATAGGAAATGGGGCGGTTCTTTTTTTAAGAAAAATGAATTCGTTAAATATTTAAGTATCCAATAGAAAAAAGTCACGTCATTAATAAAAAAATTAATTATGTCTCCGTTAAGTCGAAGGACAAATCTGAGTTATTTCAATAATGTAAAGGATATATTTGATCAAAAAAATAAACGAAAAATATATTTGGACCATTTCATATAATTAAATTAAACCTTTTTCCATTAGGAAAATATTGATGTGAATCAACTTTTCTTTAAAAAGTAATTAAACCCTTTTTTATTAAAGAGAGAGAGAGAAAGATGTGGTGGTTGGTCATGTTATTTGTGCAACAACAAAACCAACTTTTTTGACAAAAAATAATTATAACTGACATATTTTTTATATTTAAAAAATAAAAGTTGTTTTTCACATTATTTTCCAAACACAAATTGCCATATAAGTTAATTGATGATCGTTCCAACAACTGTATTTTTAATGGATAACTTTTCGTGAATCCAACCTATGCATGGAACAAATTTTATTTGTGAAATTCATGTCTATAAAGTACAAAAAAAATTAATTTTTCATGTTAGATTTTTTTTTTTTTTAATGATTGAATTTAGTAGAGCGATTTTTTTAAAATAAAAATTCAAAATTGAGTAATTTTACTGATACAAAATATTTATCATTTCCACCGTACCTAACACACCTTATATTTTTCTTTTTCGAATTTTAACCTAAATTTTTTATTTTTACAAAAATGACCTTATTTAACTTTAATTATTTTATATTTAAATCACATTTCATTTTTTTTAAGAAAAAGTATATTCAAACAATCAAATATTACTTTTTAACAAAGAAGTTCGAATGGACTCCATTTGCTCTCTAGAGGGATTACAATATTGATCACTTGTTGGCGATGTATGGAAGACACAGAGATCCCAAACAATGTCACAAGTAACAGTGAACACTGATCATAATATGATCATGTGTTTTCTATTCATATTATAAACAAACACACCCAAATGAGATAGTGATAAGGTCTGAAGTCTGCGTACATTCTACCCTCTCCAGACCCCACTTGTGAGATTTCACCGGGTATGTTGTTATTCTTAAAAGAGACACACATTCTCAGTAGATACTAATGAGCTTTGATTTTGCAAAGATGTAAACAAGGTAGCAGAGAACCTCACACAAGAATATGTCAAAATTTCTCTAAGATTGATGTTATGTTTAGTCACAACACACTAGGCAAGGAAAACCAAACTCATGCAGTTCACAACATTATAAGAGAAAAATGAAAAACAAAGAAACTACAGTTGATCTATATAGCAGACCTAAAACACAACACAAAACAGAAACAACTGTATCTATAATAACAGTGAACTGCAAAGACTTGAGAGATTTTAACACACTACCTATAATAGATGATCCCCTCCTATTTGCTGGAGAGAGCCTTGTTTCTGCAACTTAGAGCTTCACCTCTCTGTCATATATCCAGCTAAATGGCATGATTGGTCCTTGTTTTGCCCTTCCCTGAGCTCTCTCCTCCAATCTTCTGATTCTTGCTGCCAACCCGCATACGTATTCCTGAGCTTTTCTTCCTTCTCCTGACAATCCAGTAAGATCAGACACTTTCCATCGACCCACAAGGAACTCTAGTATATCTGCATAGTCACTAGCAGTGTAGACGCCGAGACGTTGAGCAACTGCTGAGAAGTGTTCAAAGAGGTTATTGTCACGACCATCATACATCAAGTGTGCTGGCATTGATACTTTTTTCCTCATCATATCAGCAAATGCTAGCACAGTGCCATCAGGGTCGATCTCGAAAAGCTTTTCCACAATCTTCGTATAGGCCGTCTCATGGCGCTTCTCGTCTGCAGCAATTGTGCCACAGATTTGAGCCAGCTTGATGTCTCCATGCTCCTTAGCAAGTCTAGCTGTGTTCCCATGGGAGACAAAAGTTGCTCTTTCTTGGAATGATGTGTAAATAAATCCTAGGTATGGACTGTTTTCCGTCCTAGGATCCTGAAACATTTTGGACAGAATTGAACATCCAAACAGTAGATTGACACATCAAATTGTATGGAATTAACCAGTAGGAATTCACTTCAAACATTTATTCTGCCATAAAATGAACATAGTATGTTCAAAAAACAAAAGAAAATATAGCCTGTTCATATTCTCTTCGGAGATGAGTCGAGTTATTTTCCTTGTTTTCATGTGGAGGGTGAGGGGAACGGAGGATTGTAGATTAAAGAGGCTTAAAGGTGAGAAAATTGAAGTCCATAAGACTAAAGGGGACTACATAGCCACTGGTTATATAGAGAAGTTGCATGTCTTCACTAAGTTATAATCAACCGACCGACTGTATCTATTTGATTGTCTCAGCATGTATAAGTAATTGTAGAGGGAAATTCTAACTAGATGTAAATATGCAAGAACTCACCATTCCAGATCCAATCAAGTATTGGATTGTTTTCTCAATTGCTCTCATGTCAACTCTTCCGGAAAGGTAAAGATACTTGTTGAGGAGGTCACCGTGCCTGTTCTCTTCAGCCGTCCAAGCTCTTGTCCAAATGGCCCAAGACGTAGGGCTTGCACCAGTTTCATCACGAACACCATCTAAGGTATTAAGCATAGTCTGATAAGTCGGAAGGGCTTCTTCAGTGATCATATCCCCAACGAGAACAACAAAATAATCATCTGGAAGCTCCTTAGCTCTTTCCCTCAATTCCTTGACTTGGTCATGAAATCCATCAGACGCAGGATCGGGCAGGAAATCCTGTGGTTGCCAGCTTTTTTCCACTGGTTTCAGGAGAGTCAATAAATTTTGCTCGGCCCATCCCTCCAGAGATTTAAAAATCTCAATCTTTTGAGGCGGCATAGAGTGTGTTACTTGAACATGAACCTCACGAGGAGGAGAAAAGGGTTTCTTCGGGTTCTCAACCTCCCTAGACATAATGAAAGGAAAACCAAATTGTAAGAGAGGATGAAGCAAGAAAACTCAATCAACACAACACATCAAAAAACTGTAAATGGGAACCAAGTTCCACCCTATATATGCAAAATTATCTTTAGGTTGATCTATCATGCTCTCCAGCACCGGAGACATTAGCATGGCAACAAATGATTTCATCATGTTAATAAATTTAGTATGAACAAAAGCTGGCAAGATTTAGGAAGGTTCCCGCAATTTTCTTCAAGAGACTTCCTAGTGATCTTACTTGCCTAATCAGTGGAACAATTGGATATGATTGAGCTACTCCACTAATATGCTTATCATCAACTGAGGTACAGAAGATGTATCTCCAGGCTTTCCACATGTAAATTGGTCGAGCACGTGGTAGAGTAGCTGATGAAGCCACAGTCTGTCCATCTACTCATTCAACTTAACCTCCTTTTTTTTTTGGCTGCAATCGACAAATTAGCCCTCACAGGATGCAGGTGATAAAGCCACAGACTGTCCATTTACTCGTTCAACCTAACCTCTTTTTTTTTTCCCGCTGCAACCGACAAATGAGCCCTCACAGGATGCAGCTAACAAAGCCACAGGCTAAACTCTCTAGACATCTTCTAGGTGTTAAAGTATTACATTGCAGTCCAGTTAAAACTTATCTAAACGCATGTTAAAAACAAGTGCAGTGAAATTGATTACAAACTAAACAACATTATTTGCAGCACTTTGCATAACTAAGCTATAAATCTTATTCTATGAATGTTGGACAAAATTTATTCTATTCGCAGCACCAAGGCTAGCACTTCTATGGACGGATGGACTGAACAATTGAGAAAAATAAAATCCGCACAACCAGGTTGCCAGGGGAAGTAGTTTGAGACTTCAAACAAAAAGTAAAGCCAAGGGAATATCAAGAAAACTTATGCTTTGTTACAATAGAATATGAAAATTCGCTAGAAAACAAGCATAAGCCTAGCAAAATTGATGACATCGCCACCAATTGATAGCTAATGACCACCCTAATTGGGGCAAAGATATGCCTTGATATCTGCATCATGCTTCAACCAAATCTTTGGATGAAATGCTTGCCAAGCAAGCAGAAGATTGAAAAAACAAAGGTCTAAACAAACAAGCACTTGCAATCAAGGTTGTGGGCTTAGCAGTCAATAAAGTGGGTGAAAACCATCGCTGAGATCATGGCAAAGACAACAACAGTTGGTGATTTCTTCCCAGGACAAAAAGGAAAAAGACAAACGAACACTTCGAAGCCCGACACACAGGTAAATTCCTAGAACAACTATGTAAATGGGTCACTGGACAGAAATGCTGAAATTTCAAGCTTTGCTACAAAACCTGGCCAGCTCACTTATGACGCATAATAAAATGCTCATAACAAGCATTATCAGCTATGTTGCTCGGACTCTTCAAAGAGGTCAACGGGTGTGGTACGGATCCTCCAAAAATAGTGTACGTTTGAAGGATCCGACACGGGAGCGGCAACATTTTTGGAGAGTCCGAGCAACTTAGACTATCAGTGAAACTACCGAAGTCACTGAAAAATTCACAAGAATCTCATTCAAATTAGAAGGATCATGAGACCCCATAACTTTTTAATTTTAAGGAAAGAAACATGGATAGAAACATAAATTTTAATGAAAAATAAAGACATGAGTGAAAGAAAAGAATATAAATATTACTGAACCATCATACTCTTAGGAGAGAGAGATCTTGTATAAAACCATTTAGAAAATTATTGAATCAAAAGATGAAGAAGGTAACCAGTTGGGGACCAACTAGTCATAAAATATGTCAAATTCTGTAGCTGAAACCAACATATCTATTCTTTGAAACCTAATTCCCAACAAATTAAATTGGAAGATGGAAAGAGAATTTAGAATCTGAGTCTCCTTCTACATTAAAAACAATAGACAAGAAAAAGATACCTACTCTCAAAGAGCAATTGAACAAACATTGAATAAAACAATACCCCACCCCCTCAACCCACCCACCCCAATTCACTCTCTCTTTCTGTGTTGTCCATCTCTTCTCAATGTCAGAGAACAGAACTAGTAATAAAACCTGAATACATCAATACATAAAAGTAGTACATAGTATAAGTACAACAGAGAAAATTCTCTAACAAAGAGAATTTAATCAGCATGCTTAAAGGCATTCAACAAAATTGACAATGTCATTAGTATAAAACCTTCAAAAACAGCACCCAATTCATAGAAAAAAAAATCCCAAACTAAAAACTTGAGGAAAGAACAGTGCATCTCCTCATACCCCAAAATAAAATCAAGCAAATCTCAAAAAAAAAAAAAAAAAAAAAAGACTCCCTTTCAGATAATCACTTTAAAAGACAAAAACAGAACTAAATTAAAAAAAAAAAAAAAGTCCCAGTAAAAAAGCAATCTTTTTTTAACAAAGATCCAACCATTGATATAAGAAATTAAAAGGGCCAAATGGGTTTCAAGAAAGAACAAAAAAGCAACTTAAAATCTAAAACCAAGTCACAAAATCTTTCTTTTAACAACTCTGATAAATACAAGAATGAAAATGAAGAAAAAGTAATAAAAAAGCACAAAATAAAAAGGAAAGAAGATACCCACTTTGTACCAGAACGAAGGGTAGCCGCCATGAAGAGCTTGGGAGATCTAAGGCTGAGCATAGGTGGAAGAGCAAAAGAAGAATACTTGTGAGATTGGAAGTTACAGACATTAAGCTTTAAAGCCATTTTTTCCCTTCTTCCCCCTTCTCAATCCTTCTCCCTTTTTTGATTTAATTTAATTTTTTTGTAGTGATTTAGCAGAATTTCTTCCTCCACAGAAGTTACAGCGAAGAGCAAACTTATATGAGAAGAGAAGCCAAATGGGGTGGGGCACTACCAGTTGGACTCACAAGTGTATTCCCCCACCGTTTTTGCTCATTTACCTGTGGGTAAATTAAAAAAAAAAAAAAAAAAAGGTTTTAAATTTTATAGTCAAAAACTCTTTCTAGTGATAGTACTATCATTTATATTTTATCTAGTTTATTTTATTTATTAATTTTTAACATGATAATTTAAAAAATTATTTTTTTATTTTTGTGAGATAATAACAAGGTTTGCGTATATTTTATTCTTCTCAAACTTTACTCGTAAAATTTCACTGGTATGTTGTTATTGTTAGTTATTGCTCCCTAGTCCTATTTTATATGATATTCTTTGATTTTGACATAATATTTTTAAAAACTAAAATTTATGATTTGAAATAATTTTTTAATATTTATGTGATTAAAAATTATTTTATTAAGAATAAAAAGAAATTTTAAATTAAATTATTTTTAATTTATGTGGTGACATTTTTGGTGGAGAACTAAAAATGGAGAGTGCGACATAAAAGATATAAAATGAGATATTTGAACAACAACAACAACATTACCCCAATGCCTCAAAGGCTCCCGCCCATCGCGGGATAAGGGGGGATGGAGCCAAAGATTCACTATTTTTTTGGCTTTGGGGTATGATGGAATATTTAAAAATGAGATATTTGAAAGAAAAAAAAAATCTAATGATTTTATGTATCAAATATATTTATCAAGTAACTTAATCAAAAAATAGAAAAAAAATATGAATGTTAGAAAAACAATTACTAGTAATTTTTTCTTCTGTTATGAGCATATTGATGAATATTATTTAGATAGATTTGTTTTTTAGATATTTATACTTGAAATTTATTACGTATATAAGATTAATAATGATTATCATAGATATTTTAATAACTTTTATAAATAATATATTTTTCACACGATATTATTACATAATATTTGAATATAATTGTGATAGGGAGATTAATTTTATAAACATTATGGTACTATAATGAAATATTGTGATAGAGAAATAAAATATAATATGAAAGAAAATCAGACCATTATGTTGAAATGTTTATATTATAATAAATGCATTTGGTGTAATACTTTTTTTTACATTATTCAATTTCCTTTATTTTATGTGATGGTAACTTGCTTTTTAAGGTTAATTGTTTTAATATTTTAATGACATAATTATTAAATATATTACGTATTTACAATAGCAACGTATATTAACTCAAAAGATTATTTGAAAAGCATAAAAGTCAAGGGCGTGTTTTGAATGAGTGTGTAAATATTGACAAAACCCAAAAATGAAAAGATTTTGATGTGGTCGAGGAGAGAGTAGTATGACTTGGCGTTATTTGTCTCTTTGTATTGCATGAGATACATTTGTTAACTTCAATTCTTTATTATTTGACAAGTATTCATACATGCACCTTGCAACTTGCAAAACACCCAACCATTTTAAAAAGGGTGGTCTCCAGCAGCGGTGTGCATCGATTGATTTCATTTCATTTGATTTATTCGCTTTCAATTTTTAAATATATTAAATTAATAAAAAAAATTTATTGATTTTTTTATTCTTAGTGGTTTAATTTTTGATTTACTTAATAAAAAAATATTCATAAAATAAATATATGATTCTTTTAATAATTTGACACAATACGATGAAATACAATAAAACAAACAAATTAATTAAGCATCTAAATTTAATAATATGCAATACTTGACCTCATATTCTAATTTACTTTCCAATAGAAGGGTTATACATTGGAAACCAAGTAAATACATGATTTACGAGTATCGATTTAGTATCAAGTGATGTCAAATTATTAATATTTATAAAAGGATGAAGTAGTAAAATATTATAGTCTTAATGGGTTATCCGTTTGTCCAATAACCCAATTCTAAAAATCGAAACCAAACCAATAACCCAATAATTTTTTCTTACAAAATCATTAAAAATACGTTAATCCAATAAATCGATAATATTATTTTCGATTCGATTTGTACACCCCTAACCTCTGGAATCAAAAGATAAAATAATTACTTGCACCTAATATCTACAACAAAATTAATAAATTTACCATTAAGAATTCTAAATTAGAAAGGGAATATATATAGCTTTAATTATGATTAAATCATAAAAAGTACATAATGTTTCATAAGACACATGCATTATATTCACCGTAATGTAGAAATACATTTAATTATTGGCTCAGTGTTAATTTCCGACCCTAATTAATAATTCACCCACCCTATTCTCTGACTTACTTGAACAATATAAAATTATGAGAGAAGTATTAAAAATATTTTTTAAATTTGGTATGAATTTCTGTTTCGTCTCTAAATTATATTTCTCAGCTTCATATTTTTGTAACTTATTAACTTTTGATTTAAAATTTAGTAGAACTTCATTTGCCGTCATATTTTTACAATCCCAAAATCTTCTTATGCAATTGTTATTCAAACATGAAATTTTTAACGTTGTCTAAAATCCAAATTGACAAAAAATAATTATAAACAAAATAGGAGAAGAAAGAGAATCAAGCAATTAAAAATGAAAAAGAAAAAAATAGATCTTGTTTTGTGATCACCATTAATGGAGAAAAGATTAAATGGGAAGAAGAAGGGTATTCTAGTAGTTGATAATTATAAATTTACGAAAAATTTTCTTTTCTTTTTAATAAAAAAAGGAAAATTAAGACTTATATGATCTTGTTTTAAACTTTTACGCATTTTAAATAAACTTAGGGATGTTTTCCTATATTTTCTTCCAGGAGACTTCCCATTTGTTATTTCATCAAGATTTTGAGTTTGTTTGGACAAACGTTCTCTTACTAGAAGCATTTTTCTTTCAATAAACCTTTTCTTAAACAGATTTGAGGTGTTATGCCCCCAAAACATATTTTTGAAGAGCAATAGAAGTATTCCTTTTTTTTTTTTTTTGCCATTAGAAAGAAGTTAAAAACTTATGTTTCTTATAAGTGGAAGATGAGTTTTCCTGAGTAAAAAAAACAAAATTTCCGAGTATAAAATTCAACTTTGTTAGAGTTAATCATATGTTCAAGTACAATTTTAAATTTTTCATATATTTTTTCTTTAACATTCTTATACTTAATAAGTAGCTAAGTTGAGCAGTTTAGGGTTGTCGTTCCTACTTCATCTATCTGTTTCAACTGCTTGAAACAGGCAGATAACTATAACGTATCTGCTTAATTTTACGGTAGCTAATACTGTCTGCTTAATTTTATTATGTCATTTCTATTAATTATTATTTAATTATTTCTTCATCTACTTCAACTATGAAATTACAATACTACTCGTAATAAATTATTTTCCTTAAAAGCAAATGCCGATTTATGTGTCTGCTTCAACTGCTTGATATTATGATATTACCCCTAATAAATCATTTCTCCGGCTGCTTCAACTATAAATAGTTTGAAATGTTTTTAAAAGTAAATCTAAATTTTGATTGTCTCTTAGAATTTTATATGTACAACAGAAATTGAAATTCAGAAGTAATGTGTATTATTTAAAAATTACTTTAAAATATTATAAATTAAAATGAATTATATTAAATTATTGACTCTTAAAATTTTATTTAAATCACAAAAATTAACATATATATCTATATTGAGCCCATATCTCGACCACCAGTAACTTTAAATACTGCTGTTTTTTTATATGTATAGAAGATAATACCAAACTTACATTGTTTTGGCAGAGAATATACTTCACTGTATACTAGTCCACTTAGATTGGAGCTCCAAACAAGTGCATATTTTTTGTACTAAAATATATGGCAACTTTAAATAGCCGTCTTACGGAGTCAAAATGGACCCAATATAACTGAACTCTCTGGAGCCGTAAAGTTTTTCAAAAAGCATTTATGAGAGGAAAATTTGGTTGCCTTTAACACTTTAAATTATCAACTAATTTAACACGGAAAAGACTAACAAGGACTCCTGATTGAATTATAAATACACATTCATCATTACTTGTAATTTCTTGAGTATGAAATCGTCTTTGTTAGGGAGTATTTTACTTCTTAATATGAAATTTTTTAACGTGAATTCAAATTATCGAGCTCTAGGAGTGTCAATGAATGATTTAGTCGGTTATTTTTTTAAAATTATATCGTCCCAACTTTTCGGGTATTTTATAATGTATAACCAAAATTAAAAAATTTTAAATCATCCCAATTATATCAATTTCTCTTCGGAATCGGTATGGTTTGGTTAATTTTCATACTTTCTAAATTTTTAAAGTATCACTTCAAAATACACTATTATTAAAACATTATTTTACAAATATGTTTTTGAAGAAACATTTCAATTCATAGCAAAAAGTCAAGAATGTAAAATCTTCTAATCATATTATTTGATCTAAAATTTTAATATAGGAATATTTGCATTGATTTTATTATATTTGTTTGATAAAGTTTCTATTATAACATCTTTTAATTTGAAACCTAATTAATTAAAGGCTAAAATAAAGAGCAAAGATCCAAAATCGTTCAATCAACTAAGGCCTAGGAATTAGGTTATATTGTATTTGAAAAATTTCTATAAAATATATTTATATATTAAATTTAACATGTTAATATATAAATATATTTATAAACATGTAAAGTTATTTGGTTTGGTTCCATTCGAGATTTTTTTGAATTTTTCTATAAACTAAAAAGACCATTCTAATTATTTGGGATGATTATAGACTTAAATAGAAGCCTACTATTTTATGAGAAAATGATAAAAAATGATTCGATGAAAAAAAAAGAGAAGAACTTCATCTTGCCCAACATTACAACAATATTACCGCAATGCCTCAAAGGCTCCCGCCCATTGCGGGGTAAGGGGGGGGAGGTCGGATGTACGCAGCCTGACCCCTATGTTTAGAAACATAGCGCGACTGTTTCCGGATGACCCATAATGAGCGTCGAAAGTTGCATTGACTAACTGCTACTTCACAATTCAAAGAAGCGCAGACAGTTTAAAGAGTCATTTTGTTTTATTCCATCATACTCCAAAGCCAAAAAATAGTGAATCTTTGGCTCCATCCAAGATTGATGGAAATCATCTTGCCCAACATTGTTTAACTTTTTCAAAAAAAAAAATTGTGATATTCAGCTCACCCCACTAAGCCTTGTCCTATCCTACCTCGTTTATGTTTCCCCTTGAATTCCTTATCATCTTTCACGAAGATTTGAATCTAAAGCTAATTTTTATAAAAAGGTGCTGAGTTAAACTTTTGTTTTAGATATGAAGTCATAATGGACATTTAAATTGAATAAATTTCAATAATAACTAAAATAAAAATTTATACGTATAAAGTAATAATATCAATAATGATAAATTATAAATAAAAAAATTTGGTAAATTAATATAATGATAATCGAAATATTGTTGTGTTTGTTTAACATAACAATTGATTGTTGCAACTCTTGAAATTTTTAGAGCTCCAAATCATTATTTTAGTGTCGTGCTTTTTCATAAAGGTGACAGTAATTTTTTAAAAACATTAGTTCAATCTGTCTCCCATCCGCTCTCATCTTACACAGGTTAAATTATGTTCCGCCCTATTTTCATCTCTACTTCTTATAGGAAATATGATCTTCTCCGTTTTGGTTCCTCATCAGCTTTTTATCAATACATGAATGGCATTTATACAAAATTATATATATAAATATTTTTAAAACAATATTTTTTGCTGATTTATCAATAGTACCAAAAAAGAAAAAAAACTTTGAAAAATCCTTATTTTTTTTGAAAAATTTTTTGCTTACCAAACACACCGTTAAAGTAAAGATAAAGTAGAAGTTGAGACATACAGATGTTTTACACATGGATTGACGTTCCATCAAATCTAACCCTGATAGTGTTTTAGTCGGAAAAAATACGTAATTAAGTGAACATATGATATGTATTTATATTATACAATTATAGTTTGAAACCGTTATAATTTATATTTATAATTCGGATGTTATTGCTATTTTCTCTCTCTTTTCTTCCTCTTTCTCGCTTCTCTGCAATTTCTTGCTGACATACAATTACAAATGTATATCAGCTGCATATATACAATTATTTTAGAGTTAATATCGCAGATGATCACTCAACTATGAATTATTTTCATAGAAAGTCACTCAACTTTCATTTTTAAAAGTCCAAAATCACTCAACTATGAATCTTTTTCTCAGAAAGTCACTCAACTTTGATTTTTAACTCAAAAATCACTTACCTATCAATGTTTTACTCTCAAAATCACTCAACTTAAATAATTAAGTTTTATTTCTTTATTCATATTTTAAAAACTTAAAATATATCCGTCTAATGACCCACTCCACATAACCCAACCCGCCAACACACTCCACCAGCTAAAATATAAAATGACCCAACTAGACAACCCTTTATTAATTATTCCCCAAACTTCTCCGCATATTTTTAAATTTTTAGTTGCATTGTTGCAAGGCATAGAAGCTAATACATTACATGTTGGTGTTTTTTCCAAACAAACAGGATCCCTTTCTTCTCTTCTTCAACAGCATAAAAAACACAGGTACAGTAATCCATTATTCAACAATCAATTCATTCGAAAGTTACTTCCCAGCCACTCGTTACGTTTAATTGTTCGTGTCTATGATTCTTAAAGAATTCTTGTGGACTTCGATAAGAGAAGCATCCTAACTATTGCAAATAGCAAAAACAGGGACAACTTACAATTCTCACTAACTACAATAGTTCCATGAACAACATATTGACATCTTTGGAATTGCGAACAAAACAGAAATTCCCCTTGGAATCGTAAACCAACTGACTTATTGTAATTTATTTATTTTTTGCAATCGGCATGTTCTTGAATTAATAACATATTTCATCTTCAAAAGTGAAAAATCGAACTATGATGGAAGATAACCCTAATCTAACATGTGTTTCATAATAGAGAGATTGATATCAAGAAGTGGAAGAAGAGGTTGAAACAGAGAAATTATAAAAGAGAAAAAACGCAGAGAGAGGAGAGATGGAGAAGAGAAAGATTAGTTTAGGGGAATAATTAATAAGGGTTAAATAATTAGGTCCGTATTATAGTTTAATGGGTCGATTAGGTGGGATGGGTCATTAAATGATTTAAATGGATATATTTTTTTATTTTAAAATATTAATTAGAAATAAAAATTAATTAAATAGGTCAAGACTTTGAGAGTAAAACATTGATAGTTAAGTGATTTTTGAATTAAAAATCAAAGTCAAGTGACTTTCTGAGAAAAGAATTTATAGTTGAGTGACTTTATAGTTAAAAATGAAAGTTCAATGACTTTCTGTGAAAACAATCCATAGTTGAGTGAGCATCCGTGATATTAACTCGGTTATTTTGACAAATATACATAGTTAATTCGACATATATACATATACAATTCGCATCTCTTCACTCTCGCTTGTCTCTCTCCTTCCTCTCTCAATCTCGATTGTCAGATATATAAATATATATAATATATATGAATATTAGTTACACATATGTAATTATTTGACAGAAATACATATATAATTTGACAAATATACATATATAATTCGTCTTTCTCCTCCTTCTCTCAATCTCGTTCGCTGCTCTCCTCTCCTTTAGGTCACATAACCAAGATTATATTATGTAATTACATGAAATGGTCATTTCAATTATTAGAAAAATGATCATTTATTTTATAATCATATATGAGTGATTTTTATTGTATATTTTTTATGACTTTTGACAAGTCATATTATATAGTCATTATATATTTTCTATAATTTCTTATTTCTATGTTAATAAAATATAATTATATTTATTATAAATTAATTAATTTATTATAAATATTTGAAATTATCCCAAAAACTATTAGGCCACTCCTATAATGTAAGATGTTTTTTTTAAGGCTTTCTTCGCATATTTGAGCGCATATTCCTTTCTATTCAAATTTCTTTAGTTTTTATTGGTCGTATCACGAAATGAAATTGTATCAAATTAAAGAATATTGCTATTATTGTATTTTAGTCGGTTATGGAAAGATACCTTTTTTCTTTAAAAACAAATTGTATATTCCCTGCTCCATAATTTCTTAGGTGAAAAACAAAAAAAAATCCAGATAATAAATATGATTGATGATGACGAAAGCTCACTTGGTTTACGTGTAGACAAAAGTTGTAACAAGTTGTAAATTTTACTCATATTTGAAAGAAACTGATGAGTAGGAAAATTAGAGATATGGTTGGAATGCTTCAACTAATTATTTGGTTTCAACTTCCAACTAAATCATAAAATTATTGCCATTCATAACCACATCTTCCTCCTCTTTATATTATATCATATTTTTAACTTTTATATTAAGTTAAATAAAAATAAATAAATGATTCTTTACGTAACTCTTCCTATTTTATTTTATTTTATTAACTTGACACTCCATTTTATTTACTTTCTTCATCTTTGTTTACTTATTAAATTTTAACTCAACACATCTATTAAGAAAATAATTATTAGTGTAGTGACTTTATCATTTCTATCCCTATTAAATAATACGATCCCAAACACATTTACTTATTATATTTTTCAAAATCACATTAACTCAATGTTAACAAATTGAGGGTATAACCAAAGTGTGTATATATATATATATATATATATATATATATATATATATATATATACACACACACACCCCTCTTGTTTGTAAAAATGACAAGTAAAAATAGAAATCAAATTAGAAAATGTTTGACTGCTCGATTTGCAGATTGTCGATTTGATGAAATAACTTTTCCACAATTAGGGGGAGAGAAGAAGGACCCCAAAAGGCAAATTGCGTACAAAGTTTCATCACTGTCTTATTTTGATCCACGTACCCATATATATGAGCAGGAGGTCCAGAAGATCATTCACTTACAAAAAATAGCAAATCAAATGCTAGATGCATTTACTGATTTAAAATGGATAACTAAATCATATATCCCTGCAGTGAATGTGTCTATCCGGATAGAAGTCCCAAAAGGACCATCTACTAGTGTCATAGCTTCTGAATCCCTAACACGCCTAAAGCGTGGCAGACCATTGAATTCAAAGGATGAAAATCCCAGAAAAAGAAATATGAGAAATGATAAAGATGACACTATAAAAGAATCTCAAGAAAAAAAAAAGTTGAAGAACTAATTAATCCTGATATTCCTAAAGAAATCAGTGAACCTGAGATTCAAGTGAATGAAGAACTTTCAATAAGTTCCACCGGTGATGGGATAAACTTAGACCAATCGAAAATTATGGTGGATAACGTTTTTGCATACAATATTGCACTTGATGTAACACTCATTAAAATTATCAAAATACCCCTAGAGAAGAGACGTGCGCATAATACGTCTTTTCGTGCTCCATTTAACAATCCGAGGCCGGATATGCAATCAACATGAAAAAATGAGTGGTAAAAAATGATCTCAGTCGAGTTTTAGAGCAATCGGATCGAAAGATAATTTTTCGGTCCGAAAAACGAAAACAGCAATTGTGCGCGACAGAGGCGCTTGGAGTTACACTTATTTTTTTCAATTTTTTTCAAGGGGATTGGAAAACTCATTCGGAGAATTTTTGAAAAAAATATACATAGGCGCGAGCACCCGCTATTCCGAGGTGAAAAGTTTTGTAAAAGTTTGTGAAGGGCATTCGAGACAATTCTCAACCCCTCCTAAACTTAATACACAATCAAATAGGTCGATTTGAGAGTAATAAGGGTCAAAAATCCCATTCTAAGTTCGGTCACAGTCACTGAAAAGTTAGGGCTGAAAAGAAGAGAAGAGAAAAGAGAAGCGGAGATTAGAGAATTTAAGGGGCGAATTCTTGAAGTTAATTGTTGATAGTTTCATCCCAGGTATGTAAGGCTAAACTAAAAGCATGAGATTGTTCTCTCATGTGCCCCATAGATGGTCTTAGAAGAGAGTTGAAAGTTCATGAGTCTACATATATGATTCTTGAATATTTCTTGAAAATTATATTTATTACATGTATTTTCATATGTTGATGATCATCATAAACTTGTTTTCTTGAATTGAATACTTTTCATGAGATATTGCATAAACCCTATATGTTAACTTTTGAAAACACGCATGAATGAAGATAGAGATTGAGTTTAGAGCCTTGATTGAGAATGTTGATTGTGTGTGATGTGAGAATGATGATAGGTTGATATATTTGATGGTCCATGAGTGTTCCCAAATGAACTTTAATGATTTGCCTATTCGATTGTACCCTAATAGTTGTTCAAAGCCTTGAGCTATTGATTCAGATATTAATTGATGAGATGGTGAGAGTCTCTATGAGTGATTGAATGATGAGTGCCTCCACTAGGCTGATTGTGATAGTTTGATTGGGAAAGATTGTCTTATGAGCATTGAGTCTTGGGAGGAGTATCGAGCACCAAAAAAGTAAGATTTAGTCCAACTTGCACTCATCAAACTACGTACCCAAGCATATGTGAGGATTAAAATCATCACATATCATTATGTTGAGGTCTCCTCTGATCAGAAGTCCTTGAAACAATAAAGGACTTGTAGATTGCCGTCTCCATTTTGGACTTGTCCATTATGGTTTCTATTCGTTCTCTACCTGGAAAGTACGAAATGGCTATGGCAAAAATGGCAGCTCGTTGTACAATCACTAGCTCATAAGTGATTGTTGTCTGATAAGAGAAACTCCCAGAAAGTTCCTTGAGTACTCTGAGTCGAGATGAGATGAGTTGAGTTGAGTTCCCTTGAGATGAGTCTGATTTGATTGATGGGATTTGATTGGTTGATGAGTCACTTGTCTACTCTTTATTCTTGCTTTAGATAGATATTTGACATGTTGATTATTGATTATTCTTAGTTGATGATTGTTCCATATTATTCTACCTATTTATGTTTCATTCAACGATTTTACATACTGTACATTTCACGTACTAATGTCACTCAGCTTGCATCATTTTATGATGCAGATATAGGGATTAGAGATCGTCGACAGGTGCATCATTGAGGATCTAGGATGTTCAATTATTTGGTGAGTCTCCCCTACTTCGGAGGATTTATTATGTTTATTCATCTTGCATTAGAGTTAGATTCGATTAGCTTTATTTTGATTGAGGTACCCATGGGTCTGTCATTGGCACCTTGATAGTGATAGAGGCTTCATCGACTAGAGTCAAATGTTGATTGTTAAGACTTGTTGAGCTAATTCTTTTTACTAGCCTTTCATTTACTATATTATTTTGAGATTAGATAAATGTGCCCATTTACTTTCTTATGTCTTCCGCTGATTAGTAGAGTTTATTGATTGAATGATTGTGATAAGGTCAAGTGGTTCGCAAGGGGAATAGCAATAGTCTCTGGGTGCCGGCCACGTCTTAGGTCCCCCCGGGGTTTGATACTTGACCTCATGCAAGATAGTGAGGATCTTGAGCCTAAATCTGTTGAAGAATGTCGACAGAGATGTGATTG
Organism: Solanum medicagineum; assembly: GCA_026153255.1. Lineage (NCBI taxonomy): Eukaryota > Viridiplantae > Streptophyta > Magnoliopsida > Solanales > Solanaceae > Solanum > Solanum medicagineum. The sequence continues at coordinate 10,821,123 of JAPFFP010000094.1, read as the reverse complement.
ACCAAAATGGGAAGAGGCAATTCAATCAGAAACGTGAGGTTTTTGGACTCATAGTTCGAACTCCTGATGGTCTAAAACCAGTTGTCTATAAATGAATTTTCGTTCAAAAGCAAAATGAAATTGTAAGATTCAAGGCACGCCTTGTTGCACAAGGATTCTCTCAAAGACTCAGTATCAACTATAAAGAAACATATTCACCCATTATGGATGCAATAACTTTTCGATATATTGTCAATTTTTTCACGTCCTGGGAGGGTATCCTAGACGTTACTGGCACTCAGAGACTATTACTAGTCCCCAAGCTAACAACTTGGCCTCATCACATTCATTCATTCATTCATACATTCTACTAATCAGCGGAAAAACAAAGAAAGTAAATGTGCACATCTCATCAAATCTCAAAATAATATTATAATAAAAGGCTAGTGGGAAGAACTAGCTCACAGTCTTATTAATCAACAATCTGACTCTAGTTTATAAAGCCTCTATCACTAGTAGGTGGTGCCAATGACAGATCTGTGACTACCTCAATCAAAGTAAAAAACTAATCAATATCTAACTCTAAAGTAAGATGAAAATAACCTATGAATCCTCCGAAGCAAGGGAGACTCACCAATCCACTGAACGTCCACTGATCCTCAATGATGCACCTGCTGATAATCTCTATCCTGTATATTTACATCATGAAATGATGCAATCCCAGCGGGGGACATCAGTACATGGAATATACTGGTATGTAAAATAGCTCAATGAAACCGAAACAGGTAGAATAATATGGAAATAACATCAACTCAACTCAAAAGACTCAACTCGTCTCAATTCAGTAAAGTATGCCAGTTTAAAATAATTCATGCTCTTTCGAATATACATTTGAAAAGAAATAATGACTTTGTTAGAAACCTCATATTCAATCAATGTTGCTTGGGAGTTTCTCTTAATCGATATCTATCCTGTCGCACCACCTTTAAGTTAGGTAGGGCACAATGAATAGGCATCACTGTCACGCCCGTAAAGAACGTAGTCTGCCTAGCTATCTCTCTCTCTCACTTGGATCCAATGAGAATTTTCCAACTATTGGGACAAGAGTCACCAGAACATGCAACACGACTATCCTCCGCTGGCAAACGCAATTTTGGGGTGACACTCCTCACTCAACGCGGTGTTCAATAATGCTCCCAAGACTAAAACATGCACAATTATCTACCTTCTTTAAAATTCATGTCATCTATCTCCGTCATCTATCAATGAAACTATTATGAAAAGTATATTTATATTGCCATCATTATTACTCAAAATATCTTTTAGACTCAATGCTAAATCTCATTAAAACTCATTAGAATATCAATTGTTTTCAAATAAAAAGATAATACTCATGTTTCAAAAATAGTCTCTATATACCATCAAAACTCTCTCTCTCAAATTATTTTTCATGCTCAAAAGTCATATTCATAAGCTACAAGAAATCATCAGGATTTGACATGCTCCAAATGACTATCAAATCTTAGTTTTCAAAACAAAGCATAAAAATAACCATAGTCTTCAATTAGGGTTCATGTGAATAAAGATATGAACATATATCCAGCCAATTACTCAACTTCAAGAGGATTATATACAGGAAACTTATTAACATTGTAGAAACATAAATCAAGAATTAATTCAAGATGATACTTTAAGAAAACAAGTGTGTAGACTCAAAAGTCTTTCAATTCTCATCTAAGACCATCTATGGGACACATAGGAGAACAATCTCATGCTTTTAGTTTAGCCTTACATACCTTGGATTGAAGAATTCCCAACTTTCTTCACGAATTTAGCCCTAGACTTTCAAAACCCTCCTCTTTCTCTTTTCTCCTTCTCTCAGAACTTCTCTCGTTTAGACTTAGGAAGAATGGGTTTTGTAAAGCCCGTTCATACATATTTAAGCTTAGAAATACGTTTTGGGGTATTAAGAATAGGTTGAAAAATGTCCATAATGCCCCTCACGAAAAGAAGAAATAACTTTCACTATGATGCGGACTGGGCGCGCCAGTGTAGAATTTCGTAAAAAGTTTTCCTGTCAAAAATTAACCAAAAAAAATAAGTGTGGTCTGCGTCCCAAGTGCGTCGCGCCCTGGATGAGGATCCTCACTATTTTTCGTCATTTTGTGAAAAATATTTTTCAACTCGGTTGCTCTAAAATCAGGTCGAGATCATTTTCTCACTCGATTTTTCATGCTGATCGCAAATTCGATCTCAGATTTTCCATCGGAGCATTGAAAGACACGTTATGCGCACGATTACGTTTTAGGATGTTTTGGTAATTTTAGGGGTGTTACATCATCTCCCCCTTGGGATCATTCGTCCTCGAATGATGGATAATGGTCGATACCAAGACACGAATAGACATCAGAATTCATCTTAACATTCACATCTATCAATAAATCTCTCAATCCTATCTCAATCAACAATCAACTCTATTCGGACTCAAGAGTAGACAATTGACTCAAGAAAAGATAATCAATTTAATTGAAGGTAAGGTAATTTCCTTCAACATTCTCATCATAAGGCACGAATATCGGTCCAGAATCCTTGCAATACTCAATCAATCAATCCGAATAGTCACAAGACACTTAGAATGGGCAAATCGGTTCAAATAAAGAGTAGAAATACTCTTTTAAAAGTTTACCATCAACCACGAATGGAACGTCGAAACTTAATCGATTCGAATCGCTTAAACATTTCAACAATCGGCATTTCAAACTCAAGAAGGAACCCATCCACTCAAATAGAGAAATGGGTCATCGATACATAAGACTCTATGTACAACTCTCAAGCTTAGCACCTCATCTCAATTGTACTCCTTTTCATGATACCCTACTCCTTCAACTTAAGCCTATAGCTCTTACTCAAATTTCCATCTAACCACCTCCTCCTCTTCCATTCAAGCCTACTTCTAAGATTTAAGGTGTTATTCACAAGATGATCATCTTCCTACGAAGCTAATCCTCAGTATTCAACTCTAAACTTCAACGGGGACTTTCATCAAAAGATCACTAGTCCTCTTCCCTACCCCCATCCTCAATTGAAACCGTCATCACGAGGTCTTCAATAGTCCATCATCAACACTTACATAATAACAATGACGCATTCAAGCCTATCACTCCAACTACTTCAACTATGCCTTAGAATCTTCAAGCCTACTTAACACTTCTACCTCCACTGTTCAGTGAACTCACCCAAAGCCACACCCATCTATTCTTACCTATCTATTGCACATCATAGGGTCTCATCTCTCTCCCTTATCTCTATCCTTACATGACAAAAGTTTAACATTAATATCACAACAATGCTACATTCACTCCTCCTTATCTACCCCCACTCTCAGTTTACTACTATCAACATCATAATTTGGACCTGGAGGAACTCATCATCTCCCTCTTTGGTGAAACCTCAAATCATTACCTCTCTATACAAGGTAAGCATGAATACAATCAAGAACTCAAATTCTCAGATATTCGAATCCTCATTCTCAAGAATAGACTTAGTACACAGTTCTGAAGTTCAAACTTTATCCCCTACATCATTATTAGGCACGACTACTAGCTAGGACTTGCATACTCAAGCACGTAGAAGCTCAAGAGGAACATCAACTCAAGGATAGGAACTCAACTCCCTTATCACAATTCAGGAGCACTCATTCTCTCCTATCATCCATAACTTGTCTACTACCATCAACAATGCTTGATGACTGGAAATATGGACTACTCGAAGAGCTTGGAATGAAAAATTATTAGCACAATTCAATCGAGTAATCTTATCTGAGGAAATTCGTAAAGAAGTACAATCTCTCTTATCTGTCGAGACTCATTCAGAGTTCACAAAACCATACGTAGTATCAAATTCAGCTCGCGTCTCATTTAGCATAAGAGTGGAAGCTCTCAGATAAATGGGATAAGATCAGAACTAATGATGGTTTCATCACTTTTCATCCTCCTAACTCAAGTAATAATCAATACATGGTATATGGGACTAAGCCACAGGTGTGGCAGTCGCATACCAAACGTGAAGAGAGTATCACCTTAATGGAAGAATAAGGAACATACGATATAACAAGAACTGATGTCTCATTTCGATCAGCCCATCTCCATCAAACTCAAGGTGTACTTCGGCCTACCACTTCGCCATCTCCCCCTTAGCTCTCAGGATCCTCTCTCTAAATCTGGGAATCAATTTCCTCTACTAGGCTATAAGCACATACCTCCATTCGGTCAAGGAATCAATACTCACAAGAATATCTTAAACTCTTCTGTTATGCTATAGTCGCGTATGTATAATTATCCACTCAGACTCCCTTCAACAATATCGCTCATAACTCCTTTCCTTCCTTTAGGGGGGTCTCTCTATATTTGCCATTCTTATGGCATACATAACCACTTCCTACGATTCTTACAATCTAACCTCTTCTTTTGCCTGCTAACACTCAACTTCTATACTCTCATGAACCCATCTGTATGAGACTTCGACTATACTGGAAAACTCCTCCTCACCTACCCATAAAACCCCCAAATCAACATAGCTGCTCGGGATGACATAAAATGCCTACCTCAACGTACTTCACATTCAACTCAAAGGTAATTTCTAGATTCTTATAGCAGTCATAACTTATAGATTTACACACCTTCACACAATCATGAATACACATCTCAAGTCTCTTCTTATCTATTGAGTTATCCTCATTTCACTAGTCTCACCTAGGTGGCACTTATACCCTACCCATAGAATCACTTTCCTTACAAATTAACATCTCCATACACTATGGCAATTCTCTTCGAGAAACTCTCTAATTAAGACCATCACTCTTAGGATACTACCTCCTCTTTCATACTACTCCTCAAAATTCAAGCTTAGGGTCTAGTAATAAAATGTGCATCTATCACACACCCTTTTAATGTTAACTTACAACTACTATATGAATATTTAGGGAACATAATCCCACTAAAATCTCATAGCAAGTATTCAATCAACACATCTCTCCCTCACAACTCAGTACCACCACTTATTCAATCATATCTCTTTATCTGACCAAGCTTATAACTTGATGAGTCTTATGAACTTTTAATCGTAAGCATAAGCCTAATTTAGATCTATCACATTAAAACACTTCTTCCCCTTACTCAATATCTACTTTCACCCTTAATAGCATAAATATTACAACACATCAACATACACCTCCTTCTAGTTTCTGGGCACGCTCTAACGCATTCTGATACTAACTCTCCCTATCTCTATACCTCACCTCATCATGACAATCATCGGGTACTTTCAATTCTTTCATCAAGCTTACGACCATTGGCTCATCCTTTTACTAGTTACCTAATGGGTACATATCTCTGACTAAAAGCCTCAATCAATGACCACTCTCACTACCTAGTCTCCTCCTCTCCCTTATTATCTTTTTGGCTCCGGGTAACAACTATACTTATGGTTTAACATGACCTCAAATCTCACTACTAGTTGGCAACATTAAAATTCTTGGAAACATAAACTCTTCTATCATGCATAACATCAAAAGCAAATATGATTCAACTTATACCTGTCACAACCTCACGGAGTGTTTCTATGAACTGGGCAACTATTGCGGTACACAACTGGTCTATGGCCTCGCTCGGGCTAGGAGTAGCACCTCTCTGATTTTCTCTAACTAATGGTGTAGATCTAGCGGGTTGGTCTTGGTTAGCCCACTTCAGACAATCCCTTTGAAAGTGACTCTCTTGTCCACACTTGAAGCAGCAGTCGGTGCCCAATTGATACCACCCCAAATGAAGTCTGCCACACCTTCTACATAGTGGCTTTCCTTTACAGCCTCGAGTCACACTTCCTCGGGATGAAGAGTTTCGAATCTTGAAGGTTTGATTTCTCCTCAGCCTCGGTTATATCTACTATTGGACATGGGTGAATTCACCAGTGGTGGCATATACTTCCAAGGTCTCTGCAGACTGGGGAACCTATTTCCCTCCCCACCCTAAGATTCTTCCATCTCACTCTCCATGTCTTCTTTTACCCTTGTATTATGCACAACACGCTGAGCAGTAGGCTCATGCTTCTGGGTGTTGATGGTATCCTTCAAGTCCACGATGCAAGAAGACATAGTCTGCTACGTGTAAAGCATGGTTTATAAAAGAACTCTTATAGGCATTGACTCTATCACACGGACTTAGAATTTGAAAAAAGGAAAACAATTCCTAAATGTCCTATAGCCTCCAAATTATGGATGTGGAGCTCTTCACACCAATAATAAGGACTCTACTAG
>JAPFFP010000094.1:10804462-10814734 GCA_026153255.1 Solanum medicagineum | reverse complement strand
CACTGTTTATACAATATCGACTAATTTCATATTTGTTATATAAATACTTATACAATATTGATATATTAAGTATACAATATATATAACTATTTGTCCATTATATATGCTTGTTTTTATAAGATTTATACAACATTGATTATGAAAAAAATTATTTAGAAAATGCAGCAACAAAAAAAAAAAAACAAACAAAATAAGTTCTTTTTTCTTTTAAAAAAGGAAAATTAAATATAAAAAAATTAAAGAAGCAAAAAGTGACTAATAATCTTGGGGAAGCTTATTAGTTCAGTTGGTTGACTATCTGAACTCCCATCTTGTTGTTGAAGATTCGATGTTAGTCCACAGTCTTTTGGGTTATTTTTCCTATAAAGAAAAAATAAGCTTTTTTTTAAAGTAAATTTTTTACCTTTTTTCTCGTGGAATTTCTCCCAAAATAAATTTGTCCTTTATTAGTTAAGTTGCGAGAATATCACATTTAAAGTCTAAATTAGTAATATTATGAGAATAGTTTCATTAGAGGTATCAAATGAGCGGGTTGAATGATAAAATGGGTTGAAATAAAAATTAAGTTGGGTTATGACCCACTCAAATTTACTTTGAGCTCAAACAAACAGGGTTCAAGTGGGCTAAATCCCATTTTCTAACCGTGGTAAGACCTCCTATCTTTCAGAGACATTCTATTTTCTGTTATGTCTTTACTACCTTCTAGATTATTTCTTTCCTTGGAGGTAGTTGTCGACCTGTCATTAACAACATCTAGATGTTAGAGTTAGAGACTTCATAGATAGAGATGTATTGTTTTGATGTTCTTATTTACTTACTGTCTCATGTCGAATTATTCTTATGTTAGTGGACTGATTCAGATTTGGATTGTTGGTTTAAACTATTATTTCATTCAGTGTCGACTAATTAGCCCACTAGAGTGCTCCTTATACTTGTAAATTGAGTCTTCTGTTGTATATATGATGGATGATGTGATCGGGCCAAGTGATTTGCTTGGGAACTAATAATGGTTTTTGATTGTCAGCCATATGTAGGATTCCCTCCCAGGACATGACAATTTAGCACAATTTTAATCTAGAATCACATTTTTTTTTTAAATTTCGTGTCAAGTCAAATTAAGTCATATTTTTTGAAGCAGAGAAAGTATTTTCTAAAATATTTTCTTTCGTACTAAACACACCTAACATAGTATTTTCTTGAAAAATATTTTCTTTCGTACTAAACACACCTAACATTCTCTACTACTATGGTACCTAATTAACAGCTTGTCTGGATGGTGATTTTCTATAATATGGTTAGTAAGGTAATCGTATTTGTTTTGATTATTTTTTTAATTATATGGTATGGTATGATTTCATGGTTTTGTAATCATAAAAATTCTCACTTTTTAAAATCACCAATTTGATGGTATTCCATCATTTAGTTATATTTTATCAATTATACCTTACGGGTCATTTGGTTGGCAATTATCCTGGGATAAGTTAGCCACTTGCCTACCATATATATGAGATAACTTATCTCCTCACTAAGGAAAAATGGTAGGATAAATAGTCAAGAAATTACCTTATACCTTTAACCAAATATTAGATAAAATAATTCTACATTTTATCTTGAAATTATTATAACTTATACCTCACACTGAACGACTCTTTACTTACCTATAAATAGTACTTATTTATCCTACCCTAATACATCTTGCTTTCACAATTGTGTCACTCATTTGAAGCTTTTCTTCTGCTTCCAATCTTCTCTCCCAGTCGAACATTTCAGTCTGTTTTCTTAGCTTCGTTTTCTGATTTTTGCTATTTTATGTTCTTATATTATTTTATAAATTAAAAATATATTATTTATTTTCCTGCTTGATATGTATTTTTTTAAAAACATTTAAAATTATTAATAAATTTAATACTTATAATAATTAAAAATATTTTTATAAATTTATCTTATCACGCAGCTAATCAAACAATAAAATTATCATACCATGGGTCGGGTAAAGATAAATTTGTCCCACCCGCAACTCTTTGAAAACCCTCCAAAATCCCCGGCGAAACTCTCCAAATTTTGAATATCCCAATTCGTTTCTTCAATTTCATCTGCGAAAATGGATTTGCGACAAGGATTTGACGAATCACCCTCCTCTTTCTCCTCTAATGGAGTAGTTGAAGTTGTTACTGACACAATGAATCAGTTGAAAGTTGCAGAAGATGGCGAGGACGGAAGTGGCGTGCAATTCACGTGCTTCTCTGAACTCTCTAACGATGCTACTCTATACTTTCAAATCATTCGTTTTCAGAATCAGGTTTTTCTGTAGCTCCATTGCTCCACTTAACCAAAGATTATCTATATGCATTTTTTATGTAACTATTTTGTTAGTATAAAATCATCAGAACTTAGCGAAGTTTTTCTTTTACTTGTTTTTGAGTTGGTAAAGGAAGCACGTAGTAGTACGTTAGAGAAATTTGAAAAAAAAAAACAGAAAATCAATGGAAGATTTAGGATATGATTATTTGGGGTCTAGGTTTTGGCAGTTCAGGACCAGAAAAAGACGAAGTAGTCACTGAGCTATATTGAGTGCAAATAGCACATACACTCTCGTTTGACCATGAATTTTGAAGTTGAAACTTGAAAATTTGAGTTTTTGTACCTGCATTTTACTTAGAAATTCTTTTTTGGAGTTTTGTGAGAGAATTGAAATTTCTCCCAAGAACTGGCTCTAGAAAATATTTTGAAGAGAAATTTTTGAAATTTGATCAAATTTCATGGCCAAACAAATGTTTGAAGATAAATTTTAATTTCCGATAAAAAGGATCTATGGCGAAACCCTAGCATAATGTGTTGTATAAAACGAGAGAAGGTCCGCTGAAATAGTTTGGCCATGCACTATTTTGGAACTCCACTTGCGCTGGCACATAGGTAAACACTTTGATAGCTAAAGATGTTTGAAAGAAAATGATTGACCTAAACTCAGATGGAGGGGTAAGGGAAGTTGTCTGAAAACATCTACCGTTTCACAGAATCAATGTGGACTTAGCCAAGGATAAAACGCAATGGAAACAAAGGATCCATATGGACTACCAACTCATTGGAATTAAAGTTTGGCTACTTTTGCTACAGTTACATGTAGTGTTGGTTGAGAATCTTTTTTGTTTGGTTAAAGAGCTTTGTAGGAATGGGTTTGCGATTCAGAGAACAAAAGTGATATTGGAACGATATAGCTCCAAATCACGCAAAAAAGTTTCTAAGAATTCATATAACCAAGCCCATTTGGTTGTATGATTGAGTTGTAATGATTGGTGGATGATGTTCATAAATCGATTACTTTTATGTGATTGAGTTGTAATGATTGGTTGATGATGCTCATAAATCGATTGCTTATGAATGAAAATTACAGCTGAAGCCACAAGAAAGTTAACCGTCGTGGTATTAAAAGTATTCACCAGACAATTGTTTTACTTACTATATTCAATTTGCCATGGACTTGGTAGTATGTGCGAACTGGTGGTTGGGTCAGTTGAGAGACATTGACTTAATATCAGTGTCATCAAAGGCACGTTTAAGCCCTGAAGTGAGACTCAAAATGTGTTAGAGTGCTTCGCCTTGCTTAATGTGCATTTCAGTATCGTCATAAGGTTCTAAGACATACTTTTCCTTGTGCATAAGCATTTCCTGAAGAAGCAACGCTAAGTCATTAATATTTCACTTTATCGTTAAAAAACTCAGTTTCTTTGTCCACATATTTGTTATTCATGTTGATAATTAATAGTCTTAGACTAAACAATCACATACACAGACGTGTATATATATATATATATTTGTATGTTTTCTCCATTTGCGCTTTTTCTCAATAAAGCCCACACTTTATTTGTGTTTGCGCTTAAAACCACAGCCAGCCTTACAGCTTTTTTTTGCACTTTTTGCTTTTGATAACAGTGCATAATATGCTCTGGGATTATTTTTAGTGCATCTGAGGTGTTTCTTCTATTATTATTTGTGTGGATGTGTCTAGCAATTTCACCATAACAACCCGTCTCAAACTCCTAAATAGCCTATGCATAAGTAATTGTCAAGATTGAAGAAGCTATCTTAATCTAGTAATGATTCAAATGGATCAATAGAAAGTTGTTCTAGCAGGAATTTGAAGGTTATTACTTCATTAAACAATTTTATCAACTGGGTTAAAGGCAAGATATACATGGGGATCTATATAGTAATTCAGAGAAAATAAGAAGTTAGAAAGTTAGACGAAAAGTAGTTACCATTGACAGCAAATGCAATAGAAAATTGAGATGTACGGTTAATACAAATGTTAGCATGCTGAAAGAGCACATCTGCTGATGCATTCTTCAATCAAGACAAAGTGAGATGTAGTGTATATTATATAGAATTATTGATATTCTTGATTAGTTGTTGTGGTTGTTGATTTTTGTTAATTATGCGTGTGAAATGTCTTCAAGTTTGAATAAATATGTTACTTTTCATTTACAATGATTTCTTTTATACTCTATAGATATATGCATGGATTGGTTGCAACTCCACCAAACTTGGGGATTTGTATGCAGCTGCTCCAACAAGACCTGTAAGTTTGGAACTTAACATATATTGCCTTCAGTTTTTTTTTCCTCACCTATCTAGTAATTGCTTTTGAGTAAAGTTGATGAGAACTGAGAGTCATACTGATTATGCTCGTTAAGAAAAACTGATATTGATTAAATAAGCTATCAGGAAAAAATGAAAATAAGTAGGGAATAAAAAAAGACAGGAAGTCGAAAACTCAAAATGAGACACTAAAAGCCTCTGCAGAAATTTCCTGTCCTCTTACATATTTCCGTATCCCCTTAAATAAATAGATGTTGGGGTGGGGAATGTGTATTATATTTCAGTGTGAAGGTGGTTGTGATTTGTCTTGTCTATTTCTGATGTCACACTCTATATGTCATGTGCAGAGCAATACTGTTAGCGTGAGTTCCTTGACAGGAGGATCATCTGATAATTCAGGATCTGGTATTGCCCGTAGAATAGGTATATTACTACTCAAAATAAGTCAGTCCCAGACATGATTCTCTTGATACATCTGACATAGCTCCTTGTGCAGTTCTTAAGACTGGAATCAATGTTGTACTGGCTTCTAACATCCCCAAGAACAGCCCCATGCTTGAGGTTTGATCTCTTACTGTCGTCACACTGTTTATCCTTCCTTTCCTAGTTTCAATGCTTTTCATGTTTGTGTTCCCTTGTCCAAAATTCTTGTTGCACATCATTTCCATTTATATAGCTGATAACTATATGGTTTGTAGAAATCTATTGTTCATAAAATTACAATATCTCCTCTTGTGTATATCTCTCTCCAGCTGTTAAATGTGATTGTACTTTTCCGTTGCTTATTCAGGCAGCTGCTGAGAGAAAGTTGGTTCAAAAGCTTATCAGTCTAGGCTACGGAAAGCCAGGACCTAGAGGAGCAGCTTCATAATATATGTCCTCATGTATTGAGCTCAATGTGGCAGTTGAATCATTGTGAGATGTTATTCTAGAATACATGCAGAATACAGGAAAACAGAAGAATGAAAAGCCAACTATACTACGCATACTATATCCAGTACCACATTTAATCATTTATCATGGCAGTGAAGAGGGATGATGATCGCGTAGGAACTTGATTGTTGTACCATGCTTATGTTCCTATTACTGAACACGAGAATATTGGATGGGGTGAATAGGTTTGCAGGTGCAATTTTCATGTCTGTCTGATAAACTAATTGGGACATTCACAAGATTGTTAATTGATACATCTAATATGTCAGGACAACGATAGTACTCAATGTTCTCTTCGTATTTACTCGGGCATTATGTATTGACATACATATCAAAAAGGTATTGAACTTCTCGACACACCTCTATCAATACCTTCTTTGCCTCATCTTAAGGGTGAGCAAGGCTGAGTTTTGCGAGATATTTTTCAGTACCATGGAATAATAACCCGATTCAGCCATCTAAATTTGTACTAGAACAATAAACCTAAGTTACAATCCATAGCCAAAACGCAAAATGCCACAAGTCTCAGCGGGTAAGAAACACTTGGCTAATGCTGGAGGTGGTAAAATTAAGCCACGTCTAGTTAAAACACAACCAAGACATGAAGAATGCTCTCAAGACCTCTGATATGGAAAAACATATTCCATCATAAGAAGCACAAGAGCTCAATTCTTCACTGCGTAAGCTAAATGAACATGATAGATCTCACATACTAAATATGATGCTAAGGTACTTTAGTTCCTCGACCATATTCAACAAAGTACCTCAAAATGGAATCTGAAAACAAGACAGGTCTATTCATTTGAACCAGCAGGACCAACAAGGACTCCTTGTGCAGAGCCTTCCTTTCGACCACCCTCCTCCTTCACTTCAGCATCAGGCTTTCTGATTCTAATTTTATACTTGGCCTCAAAGTCAGAAATCTCCTTTTTCTTTTTCTCCAAGGCTTCATTCAGTCGAGCTATCACTTCCTCAATTCCCTCCTTATTGCGTTGAACAGCAGGCAGGACCTCCTTGATGGTTCTCTCTACAAGAACACCTCCAATCATCCTATAACAACGCCTTGCAGGATCAAGTGGTTGTATAGCATTGATCACGAGTGAGTGCTCACTAACTTCCATCTCTAGTTCTGTAATTTTAGAGTAAATCTGGGTGATCTCAGACCTCATGGCACTGTAGACATTGGCAATTGCTTGCTCATTGATTGGTTCTTCAGCTTTAGCAGACATAGCACTGAGACAAAAAAAGACTATGTCAAACATCTCAGCTACTACAATCACAAATTGTGGTGATGAAAGGATCAAATATCAAAGCTGTATCAAGACGAAGGTAATCTCTGTCAAGTAACTAGGCACAAAAGAGAAATCAAAAGGGCAGTAGAGTTCATGTTATCAGTTAAAGCCTCCAAGAAAAACAGTTGCATCATTCAAACACAAATGAAAATGTTTGCTTGGAAGGGAAATTGAAGCTAGGACTACCTGGGGCTTAAAATTGCATGGAAGCAAGGAAGAAAATTTACTGACAGGGAGAAGCACGAAAACAATGGCACGTCAAAATATGATTTTCCTAAAATGTAGCCTCCAAAAGATCACTCTCATATCCATTAACAAGACTCCTATTTGATATAAGGTAAGAACACAATAAGACCAATTGACTAGACTTTCAACAATACGTACCATGAAATAAAGTATTACCTTTCACAGCCAATATAAAATATATAAATGAATCCAAACAAAATATATTAAAAATTTAGACAGACTTCCTACAATGCTGAAATTTATCCTCAACAGAGGAGCAAAGCTGCATGGATAAAACTTGGAGACGATAACACCAAATATTTTTTCTGTCATAAAGCATCAAAGCCTACAACAAGCAACAACTCAACTAAAGGATGACACTGGGAATTGGCGGACAGATCCAGAAGTAATTGCTAAACTATTCGTAGATTAATATATAGAGTTACTGGGGAAGAAGTGTAGTCAAAGACGGAGAGCCCTTGAGAATATCCTGAAGAATGGACAGTGTTTTATAGTGGGCCAACAAATTGAGCTCCTACAAGCTTATACTCCTGAAGATATCAAGATTGCCATGTTCAAAATAGATAGTAATAAATGCCCTGGACCTGATGGTTATGGAAGAGGATTTTCAAGTCAGCTTGGGAGATTGTAGGGAGTGACATTACTGATGCTATTCTTGAATTCTTGAGGAATGGGAAACTGTTAAGATAGTTAAATACCACAAATATTGCTTTGATTCCAAAAGTCACAACTCCTGAATATGCCAGTCAATTTAGGCTTATTTTGCGTTGCAATGTAATTTACAAATGTATTTCCAAAGTCTTGTGTGCTAGATTGGGAGGAGCTATTAGCACTATCATGGCAGGAAATCAGTCTGCATTTGTCCAAGGTAGATCTATGGTACACAATAACTTGATATGTCATGACTTGATAAGGCACTATGGAAAGAAAACCACACCAAGATGCTTAATGAAAATAGATCTAAGGCCTACGACATGGTAAGCTGGGAATTTGTGGAGGAAGCACTGACCGGATATGGATTTCCTAGAAGTTTTATACAGTTGGTGATGACATGTGTCTCTTCACTGTACTTTACAGTCAAACTCAACGGCGAGGGACATGGTTTTTTTGCTGGAAAGAGAGGCTTAAGACAAGGGGATCCAATGTCCCCTCTTTTGTTCGTCTTAGTAATGGAGTATATGTCGAGAGTGCTGAAGTGTGGGAAATTTACCTGATTTTCACTTTCATCCAATGTGTAAGCACCTCAAGTTGACTCATTTGATCTTTGCAGACGATTTAATAATTTTTTGTAAATGAGATGTTGGCTCTGTGGCTAGAGTAATGGAAGCTTTAACGCATTTTAGTGATGTTACAGGTTTGGTGGCCAATGTAGATAAATCTAACCTCTTTGTAACAGGAGTATATGCAAGAACTCAAGGTCAACAACAACAACAACAACAACATACCCCAGTGCCTCAAAAGGCTCCCGCTCATTGCGGGGTGAGGGAGGGTCGGATGTACGCAGCCTAACCCCTATGTTTAAAAACATAAAGCGACTGTTTCCAGATGACCCATGAGGAGCGTCAAAAGTTGCATTGACTAACTGCTACTTCACAAATGAAAGAAGCGCAGACAGTTTAAAGAGCCAATTTGCTTTATTCCATCATACTCCAAAGCCAAAAAATAGTCAATCTTTGGCTCCATCCGAGAACTCAAGGAATTGCTAGAAATGACTGGATTCACTCTGGGACTACTTCCAATATCCATTATCATCAAAGAAATGGACGAGAGTAGATTGTCAGCAGCTGATAAAAAGATCACTGATCGAATACACACTGGCTACTCCAAACTTGTCTTATGCAGGTGGAATTCAAGTTGTGATTGCTGTATTATTCTCTATACATAATTTCTGGGGGGCTGTATTCATACTTCCCAAAAGTATCCTCAAGGAGGTTGACAGGATTTGTAGGAACTATATCTGGGGGTGTAATGAAGAGAAGAGAAAAGTGAAACTAGTGGCTTGGGAGAAAATTTGTTGTCCAAAGAAGTATGGAGGGCTGAATGTTAAGGGTGGTTGTAACTGGAATATTGCAGCAGTGGGAAAATTAATCTGGCAGTTATCAGAAAAACAAGATACACTATGGGTAAATGGGTCCATGCGCTCTATATAAGGAATGGCGTTTCCATTTGGGAACACACCCACCGCTAGATTGTAGCTAGTACTGGAAAAAGTTAAATATATTGAAGAATAATACGAGGAACTGGTACATACAGGGGAGGTATATTTTGACCCATTCTGGCCAATATCCAATTTCTGCCAGTTACAATGCATTGCTAGGTGAAGTAAACAAACTACGGATAGCTGATCTTATATGGACCTCTGTAGCACAGCCAAGGCATCGAATGATAACGTGGCTAGTAGTACAAGGTAGGCTACTCACAAAGGAACGGATGCTACATTTAAACATTCATGTTGATCATGTAACATGCTGTTTGTGCCAAAGCCAAGTGATGGAGACCCAACTACATCTCTTTGCCCATCGCAATTGGGTGAGACAAGTGAAAGACGAAATTTTATCTTCGGCAGGCATGCGAATATACACGGGTGAGGTGAAACAAGTGTTAGAAAGGATCAAGCGGAAGCACTGGAGACAATTCCATAAAGAAGTGGTTGCAGCAATATGGAGTGCCATAGTCTGTCACACCTGGTGGGCAAGGAATTGGAAGTTGTATAGAGACACAACTGTTAATAGTGAGTCAGAGACACTCATTGCACAGATAAAAACAGAGTTTGTAGAGAGTAGCATTTTTTAGAGGAACTAAGAAAGCTGAGAGAAGTCATAGGCTGATTCAACAATTCCTCTTGTAATTAATTTCCTAGTCCAGTTGGAGGCCTAAAGAAATAGAACCCTTCCAAGAAGGTGGCTATGGATTTTAGGTCTCTATAAGTGTATTGGCCTTTGTTTGTTAATGGTACTTACAATTTACCCAAAAAAACAAAATATATTTCCTTAGGAACAAAGAATCTTTATACTTGTTTTGCAGGATTCCTAGTCTTTTGGTTTAACCTCAATAACAACAACATACCCAGTAGAATCCCACACGTGGGGTCTAGGGAGGGTAGAATGCACGCAGACCTACCCACTAGTATATAAGTAGAGAGGCTGTTTCCTGGGAACCCTCGTCTCAAAACCCATAAGTAAGAAATAGCTAGATATGATAAAAG
>JAPFFP010000094.1:10777431-10804362 GCA_026153255.1 Solanum medicagineum | reverse complement strand
CCCTTATCACCCTTCCTTTTCATACTAGTCATGGAGGGACTCAACAATATGATCAAGAATGCTAGCAGTCAAGGGTGGCTGAGAGGTTTTGAAGTTGCTAGAGCTGGAAGGGAAAGTCTAGAGATCAGTCATCTGCAATATGCAGATGACACCCTGATCTTTTGTGATGCTATGGAAGACACCTTAAAATACTAAGACTGATTCTTTGTATTTTTGAAGGTATGTCTGGGCTACATGTCAATTGGAGGAAAAGCTTCTTGTATCCAGTAAATGAAGAACAAGACATGCAAATTTTGAATTTCTATGGTATTGTACTGACAGGAGATCTCAAACTTGAAGCTTATTCAAGTCTTCAAAGAAGATAACGTACTGACAGGGAGAACTGGAGACCAGCTTTTTTCTCTTGATAAAGGAAGGCCAAGAACTTTATCAAAAAAACAAAAGGGGAGAGAGCAAGAAAACAATGTCAAGTCAAAATATGATTCCCCATAATGTCTTCTCCGGAAGCACTTATGCCCATTAACAGGGCTCCAGTTCAATATTTGGTAAACTCCCGAGTTCTTGAGTGCAACGAGTAGTATAATCCCGAATCGAAGGAAACTAAAATTAACACAATCTTCTCAAAAACTATAAATTTACATAATAACACCCATTGACTAAAGTTTCAAATATATGTACCATGACTAAAGTACTACCTCTCACAGCCAATATGAAATACATAAATGAATCTAGCTGCCAAAACATTTCCGCAGGAACAAGTGCTTATATTTATTGGCAGGATTTTATTTCAGTTTAGCTCTCGATAGTTGTCATCACCTAGCATCCGTACATCACTAGGGGTCACAAATGGAACCTCAAAATGATACATCTTGTCCAAATGATGAAAACGTGTGGAACAAAACAGCTCAAATTTTTGGATTCTAACTTGTTTAATGATAAACCTCAAAGCTTATTCAAATCCTAAAGATGATTTTGGAAAAAGAGTTGTCCTTCCCATTCTCCTCCCCTTTTTAAAAAAAAAAAAAATACGATCAATTAATTGTACCCCATTGACTATTTTTACTTATATCAACAAAGATTAATATTTACATCTAAAATAAAATAAATGACATAGAGTAAAATGGAAAGTAACTTAGAAGCCTCTAGACCTCTCCTCCTCCTCTTGCATTGCCCCACCTCTAAATATTTCTATCATCAGCTGAGGCTCTATCCATAGCTTAGCGTTGGTCTTTTCTTTTGCTTTCCTTGTTGAAAAGGCAATATTAATTTTTCTTGAATTATCTAATCTTCCTTGCATAAGATTTAGGTGTCTCCCAAATAAAAGTGTAACATTATCGGAACAAAAGAATAAACACTAATGTTCTGTAAAATGCCTTACAGAAAACAAATTGTTGAATGGTTTACCTGTCACATAAAATGTCTTTTCTTGTGCCCACAGACACACAAACTAGAGCTCATAAATTGAGCTATTACCAACTTGGACAAAGATTAATAGGGTAGAAAATTAGAGATGGTTAGCATCTCATCTCAAGATTATGCAGCTTTAGCATTAGCAAATATGAAAAATTTCTTCACTTTCTTTATCCTGCCTAATAAAAGGCTCAAGGATCAATGTACTAAGCAAGTTAGTTGTTTAACTTCATTTACCCCTAAAACTAGTGATGTCTCCAGTGTCAATACTCATACTAATCAGTAATTCTAAATACTTTTGACCTTAAATCAACAAATTGAAAAGCAAACAAACCCATGAGAAATCAGTTGCATAGTCTTCAGTAAACTAAATCCAAGAATATCAACCCAAATTACAGAAAAAAAACTGTAAGACGCACCAAATTCAAAATCCATCAACGACAAAACTCAGATATTAACAAAGACATAATTGTCAGGAATCATTCATCATTAACTCATAAAATACAAAATCAGAAAGCAATTGAAATTGCTAAAACAAGTTAATCATAGACTTACCTGAGGATTAATCTCCTAATTTAGTGAACTGGGAATAGTGAGCAAAAGAAGAAAAATAATAGGGCAAACTTCGAAAAAAAAATGTTGGAATCATTTCTTGTTCAAAGGAAGAGAGATTTATTTTGGGATTTAGACTGGGCCGGGGCGGACAGCCCATCTGCACCGACATCACGGACCCGTTCCATATTAACTCAAGTATAAGTTAGAGAAATCTCATACTTTTTAGAGGTAATTTCAATTAATATCAATTTTTTTTAAAATTACTAAAAAAAATTTCTTTTTGATGCAAAAACCGAAATCAGTGATACATGTCGAAAAGGGAGGAGTATTAAGAGATTTTATTTATGATACATGGAAAAGTAGAGATTGTAATTTGTATCAATAGGTATTACAGTTTTGTATCATTTAAGGGATTTTTGTAATTTTTTTAAAAAGTTGGGATTATATGAAATTACATAAACATAAGTTGTATAGTTTTTAGATTGTTTTATTGTTCAAAATTTAGGATAATTTTTTGAAACTTTTTTTATATTTATTTATTTATTTATTGAAATTTTATATTTTCTAAGAAAAAAATTACACTACTTGCAAAAGCTACATTTATGATTTCATAAAAAGTAATAGTGAAAAGTATGATTTGAATTATGTCATTAAATATTTTTTTAATATGTGTGCATTGTGTCACAAATTAAGTTTAACATTAAACGGGGAAGTAGTTTACAAGAATTAAAATTTATAGCTATTGCTATAATTTAAAAGAATAAAAAATTTAGAGCACACTTTCTCTCTTCGCGCCCTCGCCTCTCTGTCCTCTCTTCCTGTCTTTTCTCACTCGCCTCTCTCTTTTCTCTCTCTTCTTGCCTCCTCTCTCTCTCTCTACAATATAAATGGTAACCATCAATGATACAAATACAAATGATAATGCAAACACACATAGTAACACATGAATATAATACACAAGGCAACAAATGAGTACAAATGCATATAAATACAAATATCATTTGTTATGCATTACGATAATGATACAATTGTATTAGTCGATACATATTGTATTTGGATACGTTTGTTTTCATTAATATACTGGATACAATTGATTTGCATCAACAAATTGAACATTATTGTCTTGTATCATTTGTATTCGTGATATAATTATCAAACAAATATATAATTATAGATTAAATATACAAATAAATTGTAACATTCTTCCAAATCTCGCTGGCATTTCTCCTCCTAACATGTAACTACAAATTTTAGTTAAACAAACTATAGCTCAAAACTTGATTACGTTTTTAGTTTTAGTTGTTTGGATTTTTTTTTAATTTCAAAAAGTTTGATTTGTAAAACAAAATTGATTGTTAAAACCTTTACCCTTTTTATTTCAAGATAGTAGGGACGCTTGAGTCCTAAAATAATTAACTTTTACGATTTTTGATTTGAAATTTCTTGAAGTCATATAAAACACACTATTAAAGGACTTGGGATTATCTGAGAAAAGCTAACAAAGAAACAAAACGACCTAGGTCTAGGAAGGCACAACAAAGTGAGCATTGCAGTTGCTTATTTAAGAGGAGGATGACAACAACATACTCAATTAGATCCCACAAAGCAGGGTCTGGAGAGGGTTGATTGTGCGCAGACTTTATCACTATCTTAGGGAGATAGCGAACCTGTTTTCAAAAGATCGTCGGCTCAAATGTATTTATCACAAGTAAGAAAAAGAAACAATAGATATAGAATAACAATTAAAATGAAGAACAATGTCAGTTCTATGAGAAAAAAAATGAAGGTAGCAAAATAAGTAAAGAGCAATAGCAACATAACCATAAAAGGACGACTAGTCCGATGATAAACCTAGAACCGTCATGAGACAAAACAATATTCTACCCCTGCTGACCTTCTACCCTAGTACGCGATCCTCACTCCTTTCTATCTAAGATCATGTCCTCAGTAATATTAAGATGCACCATATTCTATCTAATCACCTCTTCCAGTGCTTTTTCGATCTACTCATACCCCTCCGCGTAACCCCTAGTCCAACCTCTCGCACCTCCTAACTAGGGCGTCGATATACCTTCTCTGCACATACTCAAATCATCTCAATCTCTCATCTTGTATGTCATAGAGGCCACTCACACCTTCTCTTGAACAACCTCATTCCTAATCTTGTCACTCCTTGTACGTCCACACATCCATCTCAACATTCTCATCTCCACAACCATGCATCTTCTGAATTCATCTCCACACCATGCATCATCTGAATTTGTGAAGTTTTGACTGGCCAACACTATACCCCATATAACAATAACGGTCTAACCACCATTCTATAGAACTTATATTTAAGTTTAGGTGGTACCTTTTTATCATAGAATTCTCCAAAGATAAGTATCCATTTCATCCACGCTGCCCAATATGATGTGTGAGATCATCATCAATGTCCTCACTATCCTAGATGATAAAACCAAGATATTTAAAAGTTTTATCTCTTGAAAATAGATTGAGTGGATGGCAAGCCTGACTTCCATGTCCACATCATTCATCTTAACATTGACTTTGCATTTCAAGTGTTATATTTTAATTCTGCTCAATTTGTATTAATTGGATTCTAGAGTTCGTCAGTAAACCTTCAACATATTATTAGCTCTAGTTGTTCAAGAGGACAAATAGTATAAATTGAGACAGAATCCTAAATGTTAAAATACTATTGGATAAATATTAGTTCTTTGACTTATTTTAGACCACAAATTTCCAAAATCTTTCTTAACTTTCCAAAATCTTTCTTAACTTTCGTGCCAAATCAAATCAGGTCATATAAATTGGGATATAAATACTATTTATCCTTTCTTCCTTCACTAGAAAATCTAACAAAAGAGAGGATGTGCGTGCTTAATTATTTAACATTAGTGTTCTGTTAACAAAATACACCAACAAATACACATCGAAAAGAAGAAAGAAAAGAAAACACATGTATCTTTCATAGCTACATACAGATGGACGTACAGCGCACATAATCACACAAATCTATTAAATGGTTTCCTCCCAACTACAGTAGGCGTCGAAACCGCAGAATGCACACTCATATGATCTCCCATAGACTCGTGTTCCTTCCCAGACCCTTTGTTCCACTTGACGGACCCAGTACTACTTGGAGTCAAAGGAAATGATAGCCTCCTCCTCGAGCTGTTTGATGGGGTACCTGTACTTCTATCCTCAAGAATGGTTTTTCCTCTGAATTTAGCTCTGGCTGAGATGGTTGGTGACATGTAACTTGGACCTGAAAAGGGAGGACAGCTCGTGAGGCTGTCGTCATCCTTCAAGGAATGGTTGAATGGGGAATCAGCAGCACTAGCACGGCGTCTTGAGTACTTTGAAATGCTTGAGCTGCTCATTGGTGATGACGTTCTTCTGGGAGTATGCATTAGTTTGCCCCTTAATGGAACTGCAGACTTAGTTGACCTCGGTGTAACTGATTCATGACTGTCATAATCCAAATGGAGGTGTCTGAAGTTTTGACTTAGACGCCATGGACTTGGCTTGTGTTCTGATATTGCCCTTGATGGTGTTAGATGGATGTCTTTCACAGCAGATTGGTTCTCAGAATCATTTCCTGGAAGTTGCTGGTGGTCCAACCAGTTCCACCACCAAGGAATTCCACTGGCTCGGATGTCCATAGCTGATTTGGGGTTGCTTCTCCACAACTGATAAAAGAGGTATGCAACATAGTAAGCCACACAATAGATTTAAACATAAGTATTGAGTTTGTCAACATGTCTTGGCCAAGAATAACAAACAATAATCAAGTACTTTGAATCAATGAGATATTATGTGTTTCACCTTGACGGCTTGCCAGAATCACTAATGGGAAGTTGAAACAATAAAATTGAAATTTGAAAGTTTTGACTTTGTGGTAATTTGCACAAGTGCATCTTAATTTGATAATCTTTCCAAGATTAGTCAAAAGCGACAAACAGAGATTATAATGATGCACTTACAAAGATTCATATTATATAAAGAATTTGGCAAGATAGAGGACTGCTAATAGAATATCACAATAACTCGGCAGCAAATAGGCAGAAATTATTGTGATACACTTAATAACAGGGTTTGTCCAACATACAAGAAATGGTAAGCAAGAGAAGCACCAAAGAGACAATATCTAAGTGACTCGGCATTCCCACAGATTGCCCGAAATAGAAAGATGAATTTATGCCATTATCAAAGCACATTTACACAATGGTTACCCTATGTCACCACAGATCTTTTACATGCTCAAGGACACAAGTCTAATGTACCTGGTGAGAATATGCGTATGACATTGCTCTCTCCCTCTTGATGACTGCCTCCACTTTTTCCCGCCGCCTTGCTTCTACCTCATCTTTAGTCAGCATACTATTATCCCAATCATCATGGTTACCTGTCTCAGTCTAAACCAAAATTTCCTTTTAAGAATCAGACGTAATTCAAAATGTTTGAAAAGGAAAATAACTTTAACACGATAACTCTCATATCCTTGCACTAGAATATATGTACAAAACGAATTCCTAGAACCTAAATTGGAATTATTGAAGAAGCTGCATACATCTTTGACCAGTGGAAGAATCCATTAATTCTTTCACAAGATAATCAAGGAGAAAAAGCACCAATAATGAGGAAAGTTACACAATTTGAATGAATCAAATTAAATCAACTAAAGAATGTAGGCAAACAGTGCCTCCCAAGATATGCATTGGCCTATATCATCACCACCAAATAGGTGAATACCTCAAGATATGCAGTAGTTTAAACTTACCAGCTGAGTCCATTTGCTTAGGGTGCTCTCAACTTCTTTATCATTCATGTAAGCTTGACTATGGAGTGCCTGGAACATCTGACTCCTCCTTGACTGAATTTGCATTTGAACCTTACCTAGAAGTTGCATTTGTTTCATGGCATTTACTGTCTGCCGCTTTACACTTCTGCTTCTGACCACTCCTTGAAGTCTTGCTAAACCACTCAAAGATTTGAAACCCCTCCTTGCCTGTGAAAACAAAGTTCATTCACATAGGATATGTAACACTAGTTAGCAATTGATATACTCTTTCTTGGAACCAAACATTCGTGTCCCATCAACGACCTACTCTAATGGTTTTTTAAAAAAATAAAAATTATATGATGCAAATGAACGTCTATTTATCCCTACTTGAATCACGACAAGGGAAATAACAACGATAACACAAAATTCTATATTGTTTCTAACAAGTTAATAAGAACTAAATCACTCAAATCTTCAAGAATCTTATGCAGATGAATGCAGAAAATCAAGAAGTAAGAATACAGGTCCTACCGGGAGTCGTAGTTTCCACGGTTCAAGAGTATAATTAAGACATTGAGGAAAACTATCCAGCAGTAAAGTCATTTAGGACCAGAAATGGGTTTCTGGAAAACAATGTAAAAAAAGATTGGGGGGCTCAGTTACTTTTACAAAGTTTTAACCTCTGTTTTCTCCTATCCTGTTTCAGATAATCTGCAAGTCACTTTATTTTTGTCAAAATTTCAAAAAGAAAAAATGGAGTTCTCAGACCAGGAAAGTGGCCTTCTTTTAATTAATCAGTTAAATATAATCCGTTCTACAGTCAACCTACTAAAACAAATACTGAAAGCTATAAGATTTAAGGAAGTTCAGCATTTAAGAATGAATCGAAGAGCTTAAATGGTCAAGTAAAAGTATCATATGGAAAAATATGAATGATAAACGGTCAAAGGATTTCTGGAGATCAAGTAGAATACAATAACAAGATCCCGACTGTGGTAGAAACAAATTTCTTAGGTAGCAACGTGCCCTGAGACCACTGAATTAACTCATATAGAGCTCTAATTGAAGGCCTAGAACTTATTTACCTGCTACCAGTTCTCTAACAAACATAGGGAATTTCTCCACATAAAAAGCACCCAAATCTTAGACTAAGAGTGCCCTAAGTCTTTAATAAAGCACAAAGCTTTTCAAATAACAGATTTACTCTTTCAGCTTGTTGCTCGCCTTTGTCAATAATAAGTAGTTGCAGCAAACATGGAAAAGATTACTTGGCAAACTATTAAAATTGTTTCAACAATGAAAAGATCAATATATCATGAGTTTGCAATAACACGTAGCGGTGTTATAGAGAAGGTGGAGAAAAGACTGACTACTTAGCAGAGGCAAAATCTTTCTATGGGCAGCCTAACTCTCATCAATAGTTTCATGAATAGTATCCCTACATATCTCATGTTACTATTCCCATTGCCCGGCAAGGTCTTGAAGCAGCTGGATAAAGTCAAGAGGAACTTCCTTTGGGATGGTAACGGTTAAGGGCAGTAGGGCACAAGTTTCACTTAGCTAAATGGTCTAATGTGGTTAGACCAAAGCTGCAAGGGGGTTTGGGAATCAGGGACCTAGACAAGCATAACAAAAGGATGTTGTTAAAATGGCTATGGAGATATGGAATGGAGGAAAATAGCTTATGGAAGGAAGTGTTTGCAGCCAAGCATAGCAAACGAAGCCATTGGTGTACTAAGCAAAGCAATTCGCCACACGGGATTGGGGCATGGAAACATATATGCAAATATTTGGAAAATTTCCTTCAACAAATTTCATTCAAAGTTGGAAATGGCCCAAAAGTGAAAGTCTGGAAAGACAGGTGGCTTGGGAATTTCATTTTGAAAGAGCTTTATCCAACCTTCTTCCAAATAGCACATGATCCTGACTCTACAGTTGCACAGAACAGAGAGGGCAATCAAAGGAATTCAATTTTCAGGAGAAAATTCAATGATTGGGAGCTTGACAGCCTGTTTGAATTAAGGGTAGATTGGAAGGTTTCAACATGAATCCACAAGACATCATTTGTTGGGGTCCTAGGGCAAAGAAATACACTGTAAAGGAGGGGTAAAATTGTCGCATGCCCAGAATGATATTATAGATTTATGGCCATGGGAACTTATTTGGAAAACAAAGCTTCCACCAAAGGTAATATGCCTCAGCAGGTTGGCATAGCTGAATGCTTGTTTGACAATGGACAATCTTTGTAGAAGAAATTTCCAGCTGGTTAGCAGATGTTTTGTGTCAGAAAAATTCACAATCAGTTAATCATCTTTTCTTGCATTCTGTGGTGGCTACAGACATATGGCATATGTTCCTTTCCCTTTTTAGTTTGAACATGGTGATGCCTCAAACTATCAGAGAAGCTGTGGAGAGCTGGAGCCTCTGGAGAGTTGATAGGGCCATTTGGAACACCTGGAGAATGATTCCCAACATGTATTTTTTGGGGCCTATGGACAGAAAGGAACTATAGGTGCTTTGATGGAATTTCAACTCCTAACCATTCACTCAAGGCTAAATGTTTGTTCCGTCTATTTTGCTAGTCCAACCAGTCATATGTGAATAGTTCTACTGCTTTCTTAGATTTTGTGAGCTCTTTAACTCTATTCCAAACATAGTAGCGTTTAAGTCTCCTCTAGAGTTTTTGGATTTTGTGGCTGGCTCCCGGGTCTTTAACTCTTATCATGTAATGGAGCTGACATATCTACTTTTGTACTCTTTGAATCTTCTTGATGCCAGCAATGAAAAACTTACTTCATATAAAAAAAAAACAGCAGAAGTCCTATATCTTACCACTCAAGATCTAGCCAACTCACAAAATCAAGTAGTATTCTCAAAGACTATTTTCAGCCAAATATTGCATGAAATCTTACCATGTAACTTCTGTAGGCTGCCTGTATCTTGGTTGCTGCGAGATGGAGCGTCAAAGTTGGTTCTGGTCTGTTAGCATAGCCAATCTCGTTGTGATTCCTACTCAGCTCAGGATAAGCAGATTTAGGGTGAGAGACCGTTGGAGAAGCTTCCCTAGGAGAGATAGCCTTTGCAGAAGGAGCACTAGCAGAGGTAGCCTTTGGAGAAGCTTCCCTGGGAGATGTAGCCTTTGGAGAAGCTTCCCTGGGAGATGTAGCCTTTGGAGGAGCTTCCTTGGAAGAGCTAGCCTTTGGAGAAGCTACCTTAGGAGAGATGACCCTTGGAGAAGCAGCCCTCGGAGAGGCAATCCTTGGAGAAGTGGCACCAGGAGATGTAGCTCTATAAGAAGTCTGAGGAGATGCATCTCTAGGTGAATTGATTCTTGGAGAAGTTGGTGTCACGGGGAATGCAGATCGAATGCTAGATTGTTCAGAAGTAGGAGGCCTAACAAGTAGGTTCTGATCATCAACTTCCCCCAGTATTTTCTCAATACTGCTTGGTTCTCTGAAGAGGAATGATTTGAACTCTCCATGACTCAGTAATCTACGACCCTTCTTCTTTTCCTTGGCAGTTTTCTTCGCTGATCCCTGTAACAATTATCCAATTTAGCTGAGGGTTATATTACAATGTTTGAAGCATAGTAATACACAAGTTCTTCCCCAATCCTTCTTTTTTTCTGAAAGGTAGTTCTTGATGTTGCTCAGACTTTTCAAAAAATGTTGCCGCACGCGTGCCGGATCCTTCAAAACTGCACTACTTTTGGAAGATCCAACACGCACCGAATGTATTTTTGAACAGTTCGAGCAACATGCTGATCCTGATATGATTCATTCAGGAATATCTAAGTAAATCAGGCCAGAACTGAATTTCTCTAAATAGTTCTCCCTTGGTCCATTTTATAAACACAATTCCAACCAGTTAAGATCGACTTTAATACGACAGAAGAAAACCAAATCAATTATACAGTTTATTTCATTACAAGATAACAACCTTTGTGACATAAATAAGTGATAGGAGAATATCAAGTTCAAGAAACCAGACTTTTATAAACTTACATAGGCAGACTTCTTCTTGGTGTTACACATAAAAACCCTTTTGAGGGCATAAAACCAACTGCCTTTTTCCCCCATGTTTCTAGCATTACTGTGTGACCCTGAAAGAAAAGGAAAACAAACTTAATTGTCATTTCAAATATAACAATTGAGCACATGCAATGCCAAAGCAACAGAAATATTCTAGAACCAAATCCAAGTGGAGACACTTCGAGCCTGCAGAGGAGAAGGCAATGCAACCGTTCCAAAACAACCAAAGATTGCCCACCTAAAACCAAATACATGAAAAATTTGCAAATCATCCAATTTATGCAGTTAGGTCCTTCTCGATATGCATCTTAAAGTAAAGTAATCAGTACTATTTAACGAAGATTTTTCTGTAAGTTCAAATTTGGAGTTTGCAGATTTAGCTGCTATGAGGTAATCAAGGGAGAGAAAAATTATTCACCACAAAGAAATG
The DNA here is from genome assembly GCA_026153255.1 of Solanum medicagineum. NCBI lineage: Eukaryota > Viridiplantae > Streptophyta > Magnoliopsida > Solanales > Solanaceae > Solanum > Solanum medicagineum. The sequence continues at coordinate 10,793,147 of JAPFFP010000094.1, read as the reverse complement.
GGAAAACCAAAACAAAGAAAAAAGGAAAAGGCAAACAGGAAAATAAATTTTTAGGCTATGTTGCTCAGATTCTTCAAATATATCAACAGGTGCGTCTCAGATTCTCCAAAATTAATGGATTTTTGAAGAATACGACACGAGTGCAACATCGAAAGCGAAGAGTCCGTGCAACTTAGTTTTTAGGCCCCTTTAATTTCTTTTCTAGATATTTCATCCTTTGAGTTGACTTTCAAATTCAACCTTCAAGAACAGGAAGGTATCAAACTAAAGGTCCATGTTTTACAACAACAACAACAACATAACCAGTGGAATCCTACAAGTGGGGTCTGGGGAGGTAAAATATACGCAAAGCTTATCATTACCTCTTAGAGATAGAGAGGTTGTTTCTGGAAACCCTTGTCTCAGGAATCAAGCCCCATAAAGGTCCATTTTTTAACTAGCTAAAAACATAACACAGACAAGTTCAGTCATGTATCAACCAGATGATTTCATAGTACTCTTCCTTTTTTTCATTTCTTTTCAAATAATTAAATTCCTAGCTGCTTTTTAAGCTTCTTCAAGATCATGAAGATATGAGAAAAAAGGAACACAAGGGAGCAAAAAAAGAGAGAGACTTTATTACATGAGATGTCATTCTGAGGATGAAATATGTTAATTTGTCGTTATTTCCTTGAAAAATTCGAAAAATGCAACAAACAAATAATAATATTTATAGCGACTTAAAAAAAAAATTAAAAAAGAGACCCCCAAATTCCCCTACACATATAAACATACAGAGAAATCAATTTTTAGTTGAAAAGGAGGTAACAAAGAAAAGAACAAACTTGTTTGAACTAAAATGAGGATCCAAACTAGCAGAAATGACAGAGAAAGTAAGTTAATTTCTGTGTACCTCAAGTTATTTTTGAGGTCCTCCATGGAAACCCTTTTAGAGAAAGCTGAAACCCGAAAGCCAAGAGCCACAAAAGGCAAGTCTAACAAGAAAGCCAAAAGCAAACTTCAGCTACCCTTCTCCTCTCTCTCTGTCTCTCTTTAGAATCTTTGCCCCCCTTTTCTTCTTCCAATCCTAACCCCCTCCACTTTGTTAGACTACCATTTACCCAACTAAACTAAAGAATCTATTTCTTTGTTGCTTGCAGGACTTATTAACCTTTTATTTTTGTTGGTTTTTGAAACTTTTCTAATTTTCTTTCACTACCTTTTTCCAGTTTTCCATTTTATATTTTCTATTTCCTTTTTTTAACGTGAATTTAAATTAGTCAGACTTCAAAAAGAATAGATAAAATAACAAAAAATACATAAAATAAATTTAATTTAAAATTATTTATCCTTAATAGACCTAATATAAACTATTTAGCATTAATAGACCTATTACCTAAATTATTTATATTTCTACTCACTTACCCCTTTTTATTCCACGTGATGACGTCATGCTGACATCAGCATAAATACTATGAAATATACTATAGCGGTATATATATACTATAGTGGCGGTATATATATACCATAACGGTATCATATAGAATGAGTTTAGTCCTTTGTGATACTCTGACGGTATATTGATATCTGATTGGTATATAAAATTTTTTTAAAAAAACAAATTAAAAAAATTATTAAACTCTAAATTAGTAGAAAATATATTCGTTATATACTCTGTCGATATATTTATATCATATTGGTATCATATAGGATTGAACTTAATCATTTGTAATACCCTGTTGGCATATGTATACCCTGTTGGTATATCTTACAAGCAGTGCCGATGTCAACATAACATTAGCGCGCGAATTTTAATATTAGAGGGGTAAAATTTTAATAGTATGAGGGTACAAAATGTAAAGGGTCATATGAATGTAAATAGTTTGATTTAAAGGAGTAAAAACTTAGTTTTTCCTAGAATAAAAAATAAGTTGGTTTTGACTATTTTATTATGTGATATTAATGAATTTTTTTTTTAGAAAATAGCTAAACTTTTACCTATTTCTTAATATAGTAATCTATAAGTAAATAAAAAAAATATTTCAAAAATATTTATATATAATTTAGCAAATTTCTATGAAGGTGGAATGAGATGAAGAGGGGGTTGGCTGTTAAGGGGATTGGACGGGTATGGAGGATATGATAATTTTAGAATGTTTTTTCTATAACTTTCTTTTTTTCTATTTTTATTAGCAAAATTATTTTTATCATATATAATAAACTTAATTTCTTTAGAAAAAATATTTTTAAAAAATATTGACCAATCAAACATAAAAAAATAAAAAATATTTTCATCCATTCCAAACACAGTGTATAGATGATTAAAAAGAAAGAACTGACTAAACATTTATTTGTCAAAAAGGACTCTCTCCGTCTAATTTTAGTTGACCTCATTGACTTGGCAAATGGATTAAAAAGTAGTAAAATGGAGTAATTTTATCAAACTATCCTTTGAATATAATAGATATGATGTCTTGAAAAATATAATAGAGAAATGACTATAATTAATGGTAAGGGTAAATTAGGAATAAGTGTAAAATTGTTTTTTGATTTCATAAAGTGGACAAGTATTATTGAACATCCAAAAATAGTATAGGAGTCAAGTAAAATTGGACGGAAGGAGTAATTCAATAGCTCTAACTGATAATAAATTAAGTAATTAATTAATGGATATTGGAGCTGACCCGAACAACTTAATTGCTTAAAAGAACATTAACTACTAACATTAAATTTTTTCCATTTTAATTTATAGGGTACTTAATGACGTTTCAAAATATTTAATATCATTCTACTTTTGCATAACTTTCAAATAAGATTCAATGAACTATTACATTTTAATTGTTATGAAACTTTTTTCTTATGTTATTATTATCACTTAAAATCATATTAGTATCATAAATATGGAAAATCGAATTCTCACCTAGCTCAGATAATCAATTAACTGAACAATTGAGATTTTATCGTGCAACCAATTTTATTTCTTTTTTATTTTATTCTTTTGGGGAAGGGGGCCACTTTGTCAGTCAATAATTGGTGTGATCCAACCTCAACTATAACGGATATGTTTGATTATTTTATTTTTTTAATTTAATTTGATATAATATATATTTCATTTCGAATATTGTTTGTGATGACAATGACTGATATCATGGGAGGATGAAACACAACATAGTACAACAACGTGACACGAATGCCACTACCTCTTTTTTGTGTTAAAACGATATAACCACTCTATTTTGACCTGAATTCAAGAACTAAAATTATGAATTTTTATGATTATTTTAAATTAATATATGATAAGTTTATGATTTTCTACACAATTTTACAAAAATAGAGTGACAATATATCTACATGTATAATTAAATATTTATAGATATTTAGGTAAATATTTTCTATTCTACCTAAGGAGAAAGCAACACAATTTCTTGATTATAAGGGATTATAAACATTAAATATTTATAGATATTTAGGTAAATATTTCTATTCTATCTCAGGAGAAAGCAACACATTTTCTTGGTTATAAGGGGTTATAAATTCTTAAGAATATATGAGTAATTTTGTGAGCTTCGAATAATTGAGATCAAAGAATAAATTAGAAGAATTTAGTTGAATTATTATTTTAATTAATATTTGTTAAGACACATGGAAAGAAAAAGAAAACAAAGCTGACAAGTTAACTGGATGAGAGAATACCCTACAAATATATCAAATTCAAAAAGAAGTTCTCAAAATTAAAGTTGGTTGATCTTCATTAATTATATAATACTTTTCACATTAGTTTTATACTTTCGTTCGTATAATTAAATTGTAAATTTAAAATATGATACTTTATTTATTTTAATTTGTTTATATTTTTTTAATTCATCTAAAAAAAATTTCTTTTTCTTTTTTTGATAACTATTAAAATTAACTTTTCACATGATATGTTATCACAAGATCAAAAAATATTTTTGATATAGTCAAAATAACTTGATATATTGTTAATTTAAGATCACAAAATGTATAATTTTTTTTGCTAAATTAAACATGAGTATTAATTAAAATTGAGATAATTTTGTCTCGATTTTTGTGATATCAATAGAATTTTTTATATATATTTAAAAATTTTAAGTTATTAGTTATTGTGACTTATAGTATAATTTTATGTTAATTTTAAATAATATATTTTACTTATTTTGTGCCAATTTATGTTGCGCGTATAAAATTTTAAAAGTCAATCAAATTTTTTCTATTTTCTAAATTATTTTAAATTATTAATTATTGTAATTTATAGTATATTTTATAAAAATTTAAAATGGTGTATGTTAATATCGTTGTTCCAATTTATTTGGCACTAATAAAATTCAAGAACCAATTTTTGAAATTGACAATTATTGTGACATGTAGTACTTTTTCCATCATTTCAAGTAATTTACATAATCAGTGACACAAATATAATCAGTGAAAGATATTAAAATAATTATTTAATTATATTTGTCCAGTTTAAAAAAAATATTTTATCCTAATTCCAGTATTTACATATCTTAAAATATTTAATCAGGATGATATAGTAAAATTACAGTTAATGTAGCTGAAAAAATGATTTATTATGAGCAATATTGTAAAATCATATTTGAAACTACTAAGGAAATATAATCAAGTAGTTAAAGCTGACAGATCAATAAGTTCTATCTTAAAAAATTAAATTAAAAAATTCATAATAAAAAAATAATAAAAAATATGGTCAAAAGCAAAAGGAAAGAAAAGGGGCACTTGCCTCTTGTATTTTTATTTAAAAAGCAACGTGCCCCAGGCTTATAATATGAGCTAACTACAAAAATGCATGCGTGTTTGGACTGTTGGTTGTTGTGGTTGTATATTTTATTTTGAAAGTTATTTATGATTCGTCATAAAAATTATATTAATTTGAACAAATATTTGTGTACATATAATTTGAATTTTTTAAATTGTATTTTTTCTTAAAAGCGCGATCAAACTTTCATAATTTATGAAAAATTATCAAGATTTTCTGATCAATTTTTACATAATTTTACCAAATGAATAGATCATAATTTATAAACAAGGAAACGAAATATTCTAACGTTCGGAATTAATACACCCCAGATCTTCATATTCTTTTTCTTTTTATAAATAAATGTTTGCTATTACATGTTATTATAAACTTTTGAATGCACATAATTCTACAAAGATTTCCTCGGCTAATAACTGGACAATAATACTCCATCTGACCCACTTTACTTGTCATAGTTTTTATTTTTAGAGTAGAGTCAAATTACATGACTTTGACTAATATTTTAGGAGATATTTTTCATCATATTAATATGAAAAAAGTTGCAACCAATAATATTGTTCTTATAGTTTATTTGAATATCTAAATTTTTATTTTAAAATATCAAATTAATTTAATCTAATATAACTTTAAAAATAGGTAAATTAATTTTTGAAAAGCGTAATATGAAAATTAAAATGGAACAGAGAGAATAGTAACTACCCTATTCCTTGATAAAATTCTTAATCATAGTATGAACAATCGATTCACGTTAAGCATAATTTTTTTTTTAAATATTAAAATTATGAATTTATTTTTATAAAATATAAATCTATTGATCAAATTTTATATAAAAGTTTAAAATCACAAAAATTGAAATTAAATCTCACTAAAATTTGACTTTAAAATTAAAAATTTTGTGCAAATTTTATAGATAATTATAATAGAAAAACTCTCACATTTTATGGCCAAATACTACCAAAATTGATACTAGAATCCTCCATTTGCATCCAGCAATACTTTTTAATGATTTGCTCATGTCATGTCATTTGAAAGTCAAGAAGGTTAGGTGATGAAACACACCAAATATTGGTCAATTTTATCTAGGAATAGACACACCAACTTTTTCATGATTCACATCTTCTTGACGTGTATTTAATCTTCAAAAATATCGAAGCAACACTTTTATCACTTGGTGCTGATCTTCAAAAAAATTCGTTGATTATTCTTTCGAAAAACTATATAGATGATGTCGATACTTACTTCAATACTAACAGAATCTCCTCAAAAAGTATGTAATAACCTTAGTTGTAGTTGTAGGGAGCAGATAATAAATTACATGATCAGTTTGATTTCAAAGTGAAAGTGTTGTACTTAAATTTAATAAAATAATTTATTTATTTATAAAACTCAAAATTAATCATTCAACTCAAACGTGAATTTAATCCAAATTTTGAATAAATTTAGTCCAACAAAATTTTTGAATCTGTCGTGGTTCTTAATCTTTTTATATGAAGATGACTCTTTTGAGAAATGATAAATAAACATAAAAAAATGGTGGAGTTTAATGTTACAATTGTTTAGCTAAGCAACATATGTATACAAGTTGTTTAAGAGAATAATCAAATAGAACAAGGAATTTATTATTACTATAATTTCTTATCCTTTTTGTATTTGAACACATCACAATACTTACTGGTATACAGTGTATACACAATATGTATAGTTCACAATAAGTCACCTTCTTAGATATTAATTAAGCTTTTCGTTGAATTTATTGATGGTGCTCAATAAGAATTAAATATATTATCATAAGTCTTAGTGAAATTTTTTGATGCTTTAAGAAAAATCTTACATAGATTTCATTATTGGGAACCTTCAATAGATGACAAGAAGCCACGAATTGCATCATCCATACAAGTCCAGAATAAAATGATCATTCACAATACTTTATAAAACTAGATAAGTTTTTTAATAAAACAGAGCATAACCATATATACTTACACATCTTAATACTACGATAGAAAAGATAATTAGTAACAATAGATTTTTCTTTTAGCGATAATATATATTTATTGTCATAATAATATTTAATAACAGTTGAGTTAATGTCATTACGTACAAAATTATTAAAAGCCTTTAGCGATATTTATATAAAATGTTGATTATAAATATTCATGTTTATTATTGCTGCTAAATATAATATAATGACAATAAATTCTCATTTGTCATAGATAAAGAGCCATGTGAATACTTGTGTGGAACCAAGGATTGGGAGGGGTTGGAGACATATTTTGTGGCTTTATGTTGTCCAATTTTGACCCCCTTACTTAGAATACCTTTATATATATTGTGATAGAAAGAAGATATTTATTTGACTTTTATGACATGACACCATTTGAAAGAAGAATTTAAATATTATCATAGACTTTAGTGATTCTTTTTAACAAAAGCATATTCTTTTCATTGTTACTAATTTGTTAATTGTCATGATCCTCAGTGATATCTATCAACAAAAGCATTGACTTTCATTGTTTACTAGAATTTGTGAAATTTTGATAGAATCAAATGGCCAAAAGTGTCATCAAGTGACACATGCCATGAGACAACACCATTTAAGAGATAACTTATAAATGCTCAAATGGCTATGTATGGCAAATTAAATGGACATAGAAACTAGTCAAAAGAAAATTAGTTCAATTGATCTTCCTCAGCCAAAACCATTCTACTTAAAGGACTTGGCCCAAGTTTTTTTCTTCTTCTCAAAGAATTTCTTCTCCTAATAACTTCCATTTGATTCCTTTTCCTAATTTGCATCATTGCTTCTTCTTCTATCACAAATCTCCTCATTAACACATCATCATTCAAAGATTTTCCCCTAAAGATTTTCCTCCCTTCCAAGCTCATCCTTCCACTTGGAATTCTTTCTTTTGAAATATTCATTGGCTTTGTTCTAGAATAATAACTATTGCTTTTTCTTGGTGGAACAACATGATGGTCTACTTGAAATACTTCAGTGTAGGAAGAAATTGGTGCACATAGACAAACTCTAGTGAAAGATGTTGCAACCCTTAAGGAGGTGCATCTTCTTAACTTTTGTGATCTATTGGAATTTGTGGTTGAAATCTCTCTTGTTGATGACTTAGAAATGCTTCTCCATAATGTAGGATTTGTTGTAGGAATTTCACTTGGCTTGGCAAATGTTTTCCATAGAGAGGCCATTTCCATTGCCTTTTGGTACCAAGCCTTCCTACAAAACCATATAGAATGAAAATGAGTTTAAGTTTTGTGCACTGTCCATCTATTTATTGTTTACGCCAACATGTTAAGTTCACTTTAACATATTAGGTGAATCTTCATAGCAAGTTTGATATGATAATCTGAAAAAATGGGCTATTGTAGACTAAATTGTCTTGATAGCATAAAAATTATTTATAACGTCAATGCATATAATTTAAATTAATTTGATATTTTTATGTGATACAATAACTATTTATATGATTAGACTACTCAAAAATTTAATCTCACATGTAACTATCAAGGTTTGACTTTTTGAAGGGGTGGATACCTTTTGAAAGTGATGAAGTAAATTTAATCAAATTTAATGAAAACTCTCTAGACAGAGCCAAACTTTGAAAATGACCAAGAATTCTAATTGATGGAAGACTAGAGAATTTATGTTGGACAAGTCTTTTGGAGATAGGTCAAAGTTTGATTTAGTCTTTAGCAAAAAGTGAAAGATGAAGACATTGAATTCATTGACCTTGGAGGCAAAAAAAAAGTCATTCCATCATGTTAAGGCTTTTGATATGGGCCTAAAATATACAGGACTAACATGGAAGGAAACCAGGCTCTCCTCAAAATTGGGCCATTTGTTGAGGTACAAAGCCTAATAACATGGGGATGGTAAGTATTCAATTAAACTTATATTGTTTTGAAATTTGAACAGGTTCGATTTTTTTTTTAAAAAAAATTGGGGGTAAAGGAAGGAAAACTTAGAGGAAATTACAATGTGGGAAATCTAACCCTCGTTCAAGTAGCCAACCAACCAGGGGAATTGGTTCGATTGAGAAATGTGAAAACATCATTGTTGAAGAAGACAAAGTGAGTCTATAGACTTTTAAAGGATTGGGTTAATTCTACTATTGGAAATTCTCAAGATTGGTATTAGAATGTTTGAATATCAAATCTATAGCTAATTTGCACCAATTTGGATCAACACCATGTTTGTGAAAAGATAAATCAAGCAAAATTTACTTTTAAGCAAACTAAAGTGAAAGATATGTGATTAGTCATAATTAAGTAATAAAATTAATTTTAAAATGCATGTGATAAATTTATTGTTTGTAATATAATTATACTTTTCAACAACTTCATTGAGAATCATACAAAATTTTCTCTAGGGAGTCACATTCTCTTCAAAAGGATGATATTTTATTATCATACAAAATTTTAATTTTGAAACAATGAACTTCATCCATAAGGTTGAATAATAAACAGTCAATTTATGAGTATTACTTAATATAACGAACAACACATTAAACTTCTTCATTTTAACTATCAACTATACTTTGGAAATATAAATTTGGTACGACACTAATAACCTCACAATTGACGAATCTTAGTTGCTCAATTGGTTGACTACCTGAACTTTCACCTTGTTGGTGAGAATTCGATTTCCCACATTATAATCCCCTCCTCATTTCCCTTTCTGCTACCGCCAATTTAAAAAAAAAAAGAAAAAACCTCAAAACAAGAAATGCAATCCCGTCATAAATTCCTTGGGGTCATATAATAAGTGAAAACTTTAAAAAACAAAAAAAGGCAAATAACCTATTGAATTGCAATAAATTCAGGGATATCGCAATAAATTTATATTGCCAGAGGAAGAAATACCTTGCTTGTGAAGAGTTCTTCGGATCTTGCATGAACAAAGAAGAAGATGAAGATATATATGTTGTGATTGAAAGAAATAGAGAGAACAGAAGAAATTTCTTCTCATCTATGGGATTAATTGTACTATATTATACTATATTGCTTGTATAAAAGAAAAGGAGTATTAAACATAATCAAACTTTTTTGTTTAAATTACAGAGAGTTTCTGAAAGATGGGTTGGCAAATTTAGACCTTTCATTCTCTTTTTCTTCTTTATGGTAATAATAATAATATAACCCCCTTCCTCTTTTTTGCTTTGCTGCAGGCAAATGATTCAAATTTCAAAAGTGCAAAAAGTGTTAACACTACAGTACTATAATATAAGTATTGCTTTTCTTTTTTACCTTTGAAAGTTTCATCCTTTAGACTCTCATGGGTCATCTTTTGGGGCCCCCAATATCAGATCATATACTCCAAGGGGACCATATAGGTTAAAAATAACAACTTTTTCAGAATTACTACATTGGGGAATGAGGTAAAGCAAATTGCATAACTAAAGATTAATATTAAGTCATATTATGCTTTATTTCCAAATTGTATAATTAAAGATTAAATTGATAGATTATTATCAAGTCATATATATGCCTTAGTCCTAAGGACGGAGCTGCCCCTTTGTTAGAGGGTTCATTCGAACCCCCTTCTTCAAAAATATATTATTTATACACGATTAAAATAATTTTTATATGTATATAATAGACGTCAAATGTAACACCCCCTAATTCCTTCTACCTGATTTGGAGTAGATGTGCAGAAGATGCTGAGAAAAGACTGAGAAAAAAGTTGCAGAGGAAGGTTCATGAGAGCCATTACGACTCGTAATTAGGTTTACAACTCGTAGAGTGATCTCGTAAAAACCCCTGATAACTTGGTGAAATTTTCTAAGTTTAAGGCCTATATACGAGAGGTGGTCTACGACTCGTAGAGCAGTTTACGACTCGTAGAAGTGGGTTTCGTGAAAAATTTCAGTAACTCAAGTTTTCGAACCTTTTTATTCACGGGAGGAGTTTACGACTCGTAGAGCCCCTTACGACTCGTAGAGAGGAATTTCGTACCAATTTTCAGTAACTCAAATTTTCAGAACCCTAGGTTACGAGAAGCCTTCTACGACTCGTAGAATCATCTACGACTTGTAGACGGGGTCTCATAGACTCAGACGACAGTTTTAATGAAGGACATTTTTGTCCATTCCAACTCCTATTCCATTAAATCCTTGGTCAATTTAGGCTTGAATAAAGCCTTAAAACAGAACCCTAAGGGTATTATTAACCATTGTTCACATTCAAGGGATCTTGAGACCACTAGAGGAGAAAGAAGAACTTGGGTTTTCAATTTAAGAGCGAGGATCAACCGAGGTTCGATCGTTTCTTCTACGTCTAGGTATGTAAGGCTTACTAAAGTGTGGAATCACCTTCTTCCATATGCCTCTTTCATCTACTTGAGTCAAAGATTTTGAAAGAGTTGAGATTTGGGGAAGCCCTTTTTTCATTCCTAAGATTCTTTATTTATTATGAGTATTCTTGATAATGTATGAGGTACTAGTTGTATTGCATGGCTCTTGATATGATATTGAGGTAAAATTTTACACTTGATAATATGAACCCTAAATGTCATGATTTTATGAAATCATATGCATGTTAATGAGTTGAGGTTGAGTTTAAGTATCTGAGTTGAGAAATTTGAGCATGATTGAGTATGAGGAGCATGTTGCATTGAGTCACCTACATTACTATACATGAGTATCTTGCTTGCAGTACATGATGAGTCAAATTGAGTGAGTCTAAATGACTGTTCGAATCTAAGTTTGAGTCGAATTTGATGATTTGCAATGATTGAATGAGTTGATGAGTAACTCAGATGAGATAACCTAATAAAGTTGATATTTGAGTTGATTGATTGAGCATTGAGATTTGAGTTGATTGATTGAGTATTGAGGATTTAGTTGATTAATGAGTTGAGCATGTGTTAGTCTTGGGAGGAGTATCGAGCACCAAGCGAGGAGCAAGTAAGCATCTATTTAACCCATAGAACTATATTGCCAGCGTAGGATAGTCGTACAGCTCGTTCGGATGACTCTTGTCCCGCAAGTGGACAATTTACTATAGATCTATGAGAGAATTGATCGCGCTTTTTCGTGGAAAGTTAAGAGCAAGCGTGACAATGATGTTGCATTCATTGTGCATCACCAAACTAAAGGTGATGTGATTGGATGTCGGTTAAGAGAAAATGTTGAGCAACATTGATTGAGCATGATATTTTAAAATAAGCTTATTTTACTGAGTATATTTTGAAAGGCATGATTTACTTCAAATTTGCATGTACTGAGCTGAGCATGAGTTATTGCGTCGAGATGAGTGAGTTAAACTTTACTTTCTTGAGCTATTTTACATACCAGTATATTCCATGTACTGACTTCCATTTGGACCTGCATCATTTTATGATGCAGATACAGGTGATAGAGGATTTCAACCCGCGCATCATTGAGGTCCAGATCAGCACACTTTCAGAGTTGGTGAGCCGTCTTTGCTTTTTAGAGGAGCTCTTTTATCTTATGAGTTGATCTAGTAAATTTTTCTTTCTTTGATTTGGAGTGTTCATGGCCTATCATGGCACTATCTAGATTGTTGAGTAGAGGCTTCTTAGACCATGAGTAGAGAGTATTGAGTATTGATGTATCTAATCCTATTTCATTTTGAAAGTATGATGCAGTAGACTCGCATACATATATCTATATTATATGTTCTATTCTTCCATATGAGGTCTTTATATTCTGAGTTCTTTCTTCCGATATCGAGTTGATGTGACGATGAGGTCAGGTAGTTCTCTTGGGGAATCAACAATGATTCTTCAAGTGCAGGCCACGCCAAGGGTACCCTCTCGGGGCGTGACATCAAAGCTCCTTCGACTAGTCCGAATGACTACTTTTTCAGATTTTGAACCCCCTTGATGACAACTTGACTCCGCTACTTGGTCCTAATTAAAGATTCTTACATTAGTAGCTAATCCCACCTTATTTGAAAGAAATAATAATTACTTCTATTATTGTAGTTTAGTTATTGATATAGTTGGTATATAGACTTATCAAATCAGAGTATCCAATAGGGTGGAAATGTTTTAAGAAAAATAAAATTAAAAAAAATTTCTAACATCCTTCACTTTAATTAGTTATAAATTGATGGTTGTATCATGGAATATAATTGATGTATAGAGGTGTTTGAAGTATTAATAAAATCAAAGTCAGAGGTCTACTATCTATCAAATTGAAGATTTACGAGTCTAATTTTCAAATGTTTTAAATTATTTGTTGATATGACATTAGAATAGAGAGATATTCACATTATTGTAAGACAACATAGATAACTAGATGGGCAGGAGCCCTAAGTTGGTGGAAAATTTTAGATCGTATATAGATTGGTTGCATATTGTTATAACCCATTCTTTCGCTCAAATTAGGCCTAAAACACTCCTAGATACTCTCTAAAGGTTTCCCTACCACCCAATCTAAGATCTTTGGGATTTCACGCTCGAAAAGTTCGTACGAATTTTGTTACTTCTTTCCTCATTTTTTATTTTTTTGTAAATTGGATGCTTTTTAAAGGAGAAGTGTAACGATCCTCATGGTCGTTTGATGACTTTTTCATATTTTGAATAGTTTATCCCTTTCTATAGCATCATAATGGCATTTGTGGTCTACGGGGGGCTAGATCGAATGATTTTTAATGAATTTGGATGGAATGGGCGAGTTTTTCGTTTTGAAAGGTTAGAATGATTGATTAAAGTCAATATTTGAGTAAGATGAGTTCCGTTAGATTTGATAGATAATTTTTGCCCTACTTGAACTTTTGGTTCGAATCTCAAGGCTTTTAGATGAGTTTCAAGTCATTAGATAGAAGTTCGAGAATTTTTTAAAGTTGAGAGTTGACTTCTCAACATCAGGTCAAGATAACATCAAGTTTGGATGGTTCCATTAGTTCTGAAATATCATTTGTAGTATAGTTAGCATGTTTAATTTGTATTCATGAAATTCCAACAAATTTCAAGGATGTTTTTAAAATTTTTTATAAGATTTTTTTTTTTTTACTAGTGATAACGCAACAAAACAACCATGAACAAGCATGCACGCTTGATATCATATCAAAATAAAATATAAATATTATTTAATGCTGATTGATTCCTTTATCTCCTATATGCGAAGAATGAAATATGCCTTGTATAAAATAATACGTGCATATGTGCATTTTAAATAATTAGGTATTAACGTCAAAACAAAATTAAAAAAAATCAAACCAAATAACCCAAAAAAATTAAAAAATTACTTACTTGTTCTAATAATTCACACCCCTAAAATAAACGGCCTCCTCTCGTAAAGAAATAGAGGTAACCAAATTTAGGTGTGTATCTGAACTGAATTGCTTCAGATTTTTTAGATACTAAATTAAATTATTGATGCTAGATTTTTAAATTTATAAATCAAATCAAATTAATAAAATATCATGTTAAAATATATTTAATAAGTATTAATTGCTTGGCTAATAAAGAAAAACTAAAAATTATGTTATTATTTTAATTTGTAAATCAATGTAAAATTAAAGAATATAATTTTTTTTCTTTCAAATATTATTTCAATCAATTTCGAAAGAAAAAACACAATTTGGCTAGGAGAGAAGCTGGAAAAGCCTCCGGTCTCTGGAAGATCAGGAAGATAGGCATTCCTATCTTGACACAATAAGAATTGAGAAAAAATAACCACGAGCAAAAAATATTCAATATTATTGTCATGATATTTTTTGTTTTAACATTAATATTAATTGATTTGATTTTTTAATTTGAACGTTATTAGAATTACTAATATTCATGAACTATAATCTTTATTGGACTATTCAAAATGCTAATTCAAATTTGAAATAATATGCTAAAAAATAAAAATTATAAATTATATCAAAGTAAATACTTTTATATGTAAAATAAATTTTCAAAATTATATATATAATGTCGAGTTGATTTGGTTTCAAGTTGACTTTTTAAAGTTAAAACTGAACCAACCTAAATATAGTTAAATTTTTTTCAATACCAAATCAAGTCAAATAAAATCGGTAGTCAAGATTTTTTGTTTGAATTGACTCGATTTACTGTTTGATGCGATTTTCGATTCGACTCATTGATGCTTAATAAGTACTAGCTCTATTTCATATTAAATGAATTATTGGGTCATTTCACACATATTAAGAAAAAGAAACAAAGACAAAATTTAATCATGTTTTTCATTTTTATCCTTTTCAAACTCCACACACTTATTTAATGCATCATTTAATTCTCATACAAAACAACCTTAGAAACTTAATTAATGAAGGGTAAAATTGGAAAAAGCTTTCAACACATCTATTGAAAAGTGAACAATTTACTTATTTTTTTCCTAACAATTAACTTAATATGAAACTAAGGGGAGTATTAGTTTCTTACTCATTCCCCAAACAAGAATATGTAAGAAGCTGAGCTCCTAAACTTGTATTTCATGCTGTGATTCCCCATTAGTAATTAATGTTTTTCCCTTCATCAAAAAGCTCTTGGTAATTATATGCTATGATTGGGAGCATGTACTTAAAGCTCCTCTTCTGTTTTGTGCTTCTCTTATCACTTTATTAGAAAAATCATGCATACATGTAGTTTTCCCCCTTTTATTTTCTATTGGGTAATACATGTCTTTCAACCCTTTGCATGTGTTCTTTAGATCAGATCTAAATAGGCCAAAGCTTTCATCCGAACCTTCCTCGTAGGAAAATCGCACAATAATATGTAAATTATTAAATTTTTGCGAATTTTAAAATTATCTTTTGAATTCAATGACCTAGATAGTGTCAAAGTTCAAAGTATGAAAGGTAATGTGACACTCATAAAAGGAGAATTAAATAAATGAATTGACAGATTTTTATGTTGATAAATTTTTCTTTAAAAGGGGTGCATATGACATACTATATAAATTCCGCCTATCGCTTTTTTTTTTGGTGGTGGGGGGGCCTTGGGGGCCTTCGGAACAGG